>JAPWDM010000056.1:12500-472500 GCA_035578155.1 Brachynemurus nebulosus | reverse complement strand
TTCAAGTTATCAAAAAATTAAAATTTTACCCTAATTTTGAGGGGTGATTACACCCCTTAAATGGCGACGGTCGCAGATAAAAAAAAATACGTGTGTGTTATTTTTGCTTGTACTACACATATACCAAGTTTCATCAAAATTGCGAATTGACATTCTAAGAAGAACATAATAATATTTAAATACAAATGCATGCCATCCTCGGTACTACATATATTACTTATGTATAAAAAGGACCAAAAAGTAAAGCATCTGCCTTATTTCTAAAACACAATTGCAGTTCTTGGAGTTCCTGTAACGGTCTAAAAAAAATATATATTTTGACTTGTTATAAAATTTATTAACTTAATAAACTGGAACAAAAAACTTCAATAATGTATAGTAATAAGTGGGTATCGGAAATTTTTCGGATCAAACAGCATTTGTGTCGTGTGTATGCAGGTATATCGCACTTGATTGATGTGATTAATGTTGATTAATGTGAGTAGATATTTTAAAACATATATATATATATATATATATATATATATATATATATATATATATATATATATATATATATATATATATATATATATATATATATATATATTAAAATATATATATATAAAATTAAAAAATATAAAACGTATTTGGAATAAATAATGCAATATAATCTACCCTATTTTTTTCTCCCTTATATGGCTTGGATACCACACATATTTCGAAAAAACGCAAAAACACGTACCCCTTAATTTTTGGGTGCTTTTCCTATTTATGATACCAACAATTTGATACATTGAACCATTCAGGCTGTACAAGAAAATTTACCCCCATTTTCACCCCTCCAGCCCCTCTTATGAACCCGGCCCTGATTTAACCTATACAGGTGAATAGGCCTTTCAAAACGTAACATTTCGTCAATTCAAAGTTTTCCTCTATCTCTTATAGTTTTCGAGATATTTTAAGAAATACGATTTGAACCCCCAACTTTAGGAGCTGGTTCCACCCCCTAAACGTGGAGATGGCCGATAAAAAAAATACGGGTCCCATATTTTTGCCTATTTTACACATCAGCGAAGTTTCATCAAAATCCCGAATTTCATTCTAGGTGCATTTCCTTGTAAGATACAAATTATTGAACAAAAAATGGTGGGTGTCGTTAACGCGTAAGTGCCAAAAAAAATTTACTTAAATTAAAAAATTTAAAACAATTAGTATAATAAAGGGATATAACGTTAATTTTTTTTTTATTACTTTTCCTAAGGTGGGTACACAATATATGAAGAGGTGGATTCCAAAACGCGCTAAGTCACTTTTTGCAATTTTTCAGGAAATGTAAAAAACTATCTAGGTAGGCAAATGTAGTAATCTGTTTATTTTCAAGTTCTTAGATAATAATTATTATTGATGTTATTTATTTGTTCTTATTTATACATATAATTTTCAATAGATTATATTGAAAAAAAAAAAAACCTTTAAAGTTGGGTTGAGTTGGTTAAAATAAACCTAGTTTGTTTAAATACAGATATATTTTATTCAAGAAACATTTTAAACAGTGCCATTATTAGCTATTTCATGTGTTTGACATAACAGAAAATCTGTCTACAAGCAAATTTGGAAAAAAATACCAGCTATTATTGGAAAAAATACCCCTGTCGCAGCATCTGCATAACATAGCGAATTTCCAAATCTTAGGCACTGGCGGATTTCATCTAAGACCTGTACCTATTTAAAATAGTTTAGCTTTCTAAGAGTAAAAGAATTTTTAAAATCGGCTGGGTAATTAGTTTTGGTATTTTTGGGGACCCAAGAACCCGAACGAATTTTGTGCAGCATAGTTGTATCCATCTAAAATAATTTAGTTCTCTAGCAGTGAGAAATTTTTTAGCATCGGTTCGATAGCTTATTACTGGCGTTTTCGGATCTGCAAGATCCCGGGGGACCTCATTAAAAAATCAGCTCGACCGTATATTCTAGGCGGACTTTATGTAATATATATATATATATATATATATATATATATATATATATATATATATATATATATATATAACCCGTTGTGTAGCATTCTACGCCGCATTTGCATCCGCAGGACAGTTGTGGATCTCAGATAACACAACCTGTACCTATCTAAAATAGTTTACCTTGGTAATAGTAAAAAAGTTTCAAAATCGGTCAGTTATTTTATTTTTGACACTTTTAGGTCCTACTGACACTGTCAGACCTTACATAACGTAATCTATATGTATCTAAAATAGCTTAGCTCCCCAACAGTGAAAAAATTTTCAAAATCGGTCGGTTAGTTTATTTTTGACACTTTTGGATCCGATGGACCCTGGCAGACTTTACATAACGTAATCTATATTTATCTAAAATAGTTTAGCTCTGTAACAGTGAAAAAATTTTCAAAATCGGTCGGTTAGTTCATTTTTACCACTTTTGGGTCCCATGGACCCTGGCGAACCCTAAATAACGTAATGTATGTCTATCTAAAATAGCTTAGTTCCCCAACAGTGAAAAAATTTTCAAAATCGGTCGGTTAGTTTATTTTTGACACTTTTGGATCCCATGGATCCTGGCAGACCTTACATAACGTAATCTATATTTATCTAAAATAGTTTAGCTCTGTAACAGTGAAAAAATTTTCAAAATCGGTCAGTTAGTTTATTTTTGACACTTCTGGATCCTATGGACCCTGGCAGACCTTACATAACGGAATCTATATTTATCTAAAACAGTTTAGCTCTGTAACAGTGAAAAAATTTTCAAAATCGATCAGGCAGTTTATTTTTGACACTTTTGGGTCCTATGGACCCAGGCGGACCTTACATAACGTAATCGATATTTATCTAAAATAGTTTAGCTCTGTAACAGTGAAAAAATTTTCAAAATCGGTCAGTTAGTTTATTTTTGACACTTTTGGGTCCTGTGGACCCTGGCGGACCTTACATAATGTATTCTAAATCTATCTAAAATAGTTTAGCTCTGTAACAGTGAAGAAATTTTAAAAATTGGTCGTTTAGTTTATTTTTTACAATTATGGGATCAGTAAATCCTGGCGAAACTCATACAAGTCTAGTACTCTAACAGTAAGAAAAGGGTTCTAAGGATCTCATATAACTTATGGCAGTCCGTAAGCTTCTTGCGGACATCATTTAATTAATTAATTCAAATACTTTAACTTACTAACTGTGAAAAAATTTTTAAAATCGATTGGTTAATTAATTTCTGGCCTTTTTAGGAACCGAAAACCTTGACCTCACATAAAATACCTTAAATCCATTTGAAATGGTTTCATTTTTTAACATTATTAATTATTAGTGAAAAAATTTTCAAAATCGATTCAAAATATTTTTCCGTGCATATATATGTACATTGTACATATTTTGTTTTGTTTCATATTTAATAATATATCATAACATAATCTTCAATTTCTTGTTTACTTAAAAATTCAATAAAAAAAAAAAATTCTTCATCACATTAGCTTAGAAAATCTGTTTAATTTACATTTTTCAACATGAGATAGAACCATGCTAATTATAATGCAATAAATGAGAAACAAAACTCTATACATGTATGTGTGTTATAACACATGTATGTGAATAGGCTTCACTTGTTTTCACAAAATTCTTTAATAAAAAAGTGAAATATTTTTATACTTCATAAAGAACTGAGATAGAAATATAAATTACTTATTACAATGACAAAGAGAGCAAAATAAGGCAATAGTGAAAATTACGATTTTCTCGAAAACTACTTAACATAGAAAGAAAATTATAAGAACATTTTCTTCATAATTTTTTTTTTCTTTTCAACGATGTAAAAATCGAACTGTCTTATGATAGGATCGAATGATAAAAAATGGCCAGAAAACCTACTTCTGGGCATCCGACGTGTCTGGCTAACGAACTTAGCCAAGCCAATTCAGAATCCAGTCCGCACACAAAATTTCATAAGCGTTAGACGTTTCGTTCGAGAGTTATCGTGGGAACACATAAATATATATATATATATATATATATATATATATATATATATATATATATATATATATATATATATATATATATATAAATTTTAGTGAATATCATTTTCGTATTCTAGGGACCTCAAAACAGATTTCTGCCATAGTCCCGGACTCAGATTGCGTCATGAGACCTACTGTAATAGCTGAATTTCGAGTTTTCGAAATTCGCTAAAAATGCAATGGTTTACGAGTAAATTTGACTTAGAGCGTTTTGAAATAAAAATGTCACTGACTTAGCGCTTTTTTGGAAAACATTCCATTTTTCATCATTCATTTTACAGTAGATAGACTAAGCTCATTTTGACGGGTGGCACTACGAAAATCGTGTAGAGCTGGACTTGAACAATCTGCATCAACTAAAATCTCACATTAGACAAAAAATGACTTAGCGCCTTTTGGAATCCACCTCTTCATATATTAAACTCAAATAAATCGGCTCAGTAATTTCGTCAAAAAAAATTTTTTTTTCAAAATTTTTGTCTTTTTGTGTATTTATAAACTATTAGCCTCGGAGGGTTGAAATTTGGCAGGAATGTATTTGGAGCTAAAAGTATTATTACCTATAAAAAAATCAATTTTGCGTCAAGGGCCGTTTTCCCTATCTTACCAGGCTATGCCCGTTACTGATAATATTTAATATTATTCAATGGAACATAAACGGTTTTTATGCTAAATTGGAATACTTAAAACTACTTTTATTAAATCAAAATCCGGTCGTAGTATGTATTCAGAAGACTTGTTTCAGACCTAATACAAATCCTAAAGTGAACCAATGTGATGTGTTTTATAAAAATAGGGTAATTCAAAATATTTCTAGCGGAGGTGTGGCTACATTAGTCAGTGATAATTATCATGCCATAGAAATACCTCTAATTACAAATGTAAAAGCTGTTAAGTATATTAAGATCACAATTTATAATATGTATATATTTACCGGTAGATTCTCCACTCGACTTAAATGAACTAAACAACCTTCTGTACCAACCTCCAAGACCTTACATACTCCTAGGCGATTTTAATAGCTATAATACAATCTGGGCTTATAAAAAACAATCTACACGAATACACGTGGCCATATAATAGAAAAATATACTGATGACAATTTAAGTAACTTATTAATACTTTCAGTCCCACGGTCACGGCTTCGGTATCCAAAAATAATCAAAACAACCGCAGAGGTCGATCGCGACCAATGATTAATAGATTACGCATTATGTATGTGTGCGATATTACCATACCGATGTGTATATACTCAACTCAGACAAACCCCAACACACACTACTCTCTTGGTTTATAGGTATAAAAAATTTTGAAATAAACAATATAAAAAAAAAAACTAATAAAAGTATTTGTTTGTTTTGCTTCCGAGACTGCTATATTATAATAATAAATGAATGAATAGAATTTATTTGATTTATATCAAATTTTACAATATAACTACAATATAACTCCGAGACTACGAAAGTAGCGGAAGCATTGGGATCACTTTTAAAAAATAAAAAATTTTTTCCCTCCAAAATAAAATTTTTTACGCACATTTTACGTTTTAGAGCTTCCTGAACAATTTTGGTTTGGTGTCTGTCTGTCCGTCTGTGTGTCGCCAGTTTGCACCAAGTGACAACTTCTAAACTATTGGATTATTTTTAATGAAATTTTCAGAAATTATGCAGTTTGGTTCCTAGATGGTCCCCTATGAATTCAATCGAAATCGGAGTAACGGTAGCTACGCAACTACCATGTCATTCCATTAATATACTAAATTGCACCAACTGGCATAACTTCTGAACTATTCAATTCTTTTTTATGAAATTGTCAGAAATTATGCAGTTTGGTTGCTAGATGGTACCCTATGAATTTAATCGAAATCGGAGTAACGGTAGCTACGCCGCTACCATGAAATCCCATTAAATGTCAATATCTTATTTACTGCTAGTCCCATTTTGCTCAAATTTTTAGGGTATTTTAGGGGTTAGTTTCTAAAATATTTTTGCTATTATTTTATAATTTAGTCTTTAAGTATTTTGAGTTACAACAATTGTTAATGAACCTTAAGGCGAAAATATAATTTCACGGTATATATATTTATGGTAGAATACTGTTTTAAAGTCTTTTACGAGTACAAGGAAGCTGTGTGCCACACCCCTTGGCAGCGTATTTTTTTATTTATTTTTACCAGTTTGTTATCTAAACTTTCTGTAATTCTCTAATTGGTTTAAATGTGTTTGAATATCAAATATATGTATGTACGTGTCACATATATGTACATGTTGAATCATGTTATGTATTTATTTATATAAAGTTCTTTTTAAAAATATTATCGGCTTCCGAAGTTTACTATGAAAGTGCTCGGGCCTCAGTGTTAAATACCGGTCAACCCACACATTTTAATGCAAATACTGGAACCTTTGCTGCCGTCGACAGCATTCTCATCTCTAACGTTGTCTCCAATAGCTACTTGGCATACTCTAGATTCTATATCATCTATACAACAGTGATCATTTCCCAATAGCAATTAAACTTCAAACAAAATCAACTGCATTGAACAAAACCACCAGAAAAGTTGAAAATCGAGACGGCTAATTGGCCATTATTTCAATCCTTAACCGACATTACTAATGACACGAAACCTAACCAAACAAATGTTAATGAGACTGTTGAAATTTTAACCAATAAAATAAATAATTAATGCTGCTAATATAGCCCTAGAAAAAATCAACCCTAAACAAGTAAAATATAAAGTTCCATGGTTTAACGATGACTACAAACTGGCAATTAAACGTACTAAACAAGCCTTAAGCTACTATCGTCGCCATCGTACAATAGATAACTTATAGTCTAAGAGCTGGCTACATAAAAAAGCTTGTTATCGCTACATGGCTGATTTTTTTTATAAAAGCATCATTTTTTGTAGCCAAGTTCAAATAATCTTGTCTGCATGCATGGGTTATAACTATGGAAACAGTTTTTATTTTCAAATTATTATTATTATTATTATTATTATTATTATATTATTATTATTATTATTTTTAATTTATTATTTGTTATTAATTATTTTCAACATTAATCATCAATCTTTTTAAGTTGAAAAAGTAACTTACTCATACTCGGTTCGTAGGTTTATTTTTGGGGCCATGGATGCTTACGAATTCTCGGCTTTTAGCCTCGGTTTCTCGAATATATATACATATATATATATATATATATATATATATATATATATATATATATATATATATATATATATATATATATATATATATATATATATATATATATATAATTATATACTATTATTGTATCTGAAAAGTACCTGATAAAGTTACAATATTGTCTGTTCGAGGATCTTTTTTTATGATATTCATGATATTCACAAAAAAAAAAAAAAAATTCAGTATAACATTCAATCAATCGACATGCAAGTATGTGATGAATTTTTTATTTCACAATCTTACGCCACTTTCTCGGTGTCTGCCGGTACTTTCATCACTAAAAAACTCTGCCAACAATTTTCCGCGTTTTCTAAGAATAATTGAGAATAATAATAATAATGTAATAATAATAATAATAATAATAATAAACGCCCGGTGGGTGGGGGCTTCACTTTGCAGAATTTCCCCACAGTAAGTCCTGCTTGCCGTAAAAGGCGACTAAAAGGACAACCCATTAGGATGGAGCCTACAAAAAAGAAGCCTCGGAAAAATGCCGCTGCCGGTGGAGCGACCGGGCGCATCAGGGTCACCACTGAATGTGACAGTTGAGATCGCGGTGACGACAGGCTGGGTTCTAGGCAGCCACCTGTCAGCTGTAATAACACCTTCAGCCAAAATACTACTGCCCTACTTACAGAGCCCCCAACACCTTTGGCTCAGCCGACTTTAAGTGTTTCCTCGGAGCATTCTTTGGGGACCACTAAAGCTGGTAAGAAGCGTGTGCGTATGCAATGGACAGATGAACTGAATGAATTCATCGTACGCACATACTTCCAAGTTACTAGACTTGAAACGGACAAAACTGGTTACCATACGAAATTACATCAAGAGTTCGCGCGCACCTACCCTCACCTTAGTCGCGTCACTGAACAGAGACTGGCAGACCAAAAACGTGTCATTTTTACCAATAACCTTATCCCTTCCTCCCTCATAAACACGATTAAAACACAAGTCGCACATCAATTTGCTCAAAATGAAGAAAGTCAGGACAACGGCCCACCAGAAATGGAGAGCCCCACACAAAACGACACTCAACAACTTGTCGAGAATGAGCCTGACCACCATGAGACAGCAGTAAATGACACCCTACTGCAAAAGATCGAACTGGAATTTAACACAGCGCTTACTGAATTTGAAGGGACGGACCCCACACATAGGTGCTTGTTGCCTAAACAACACACCTCACGAAGATTGGCTGAGATCGTTGAGATATTAAATAATATAATACTGCCTAAACATGTAGAAACCTGTGACAATTTTATCGAGTTACACACAGCTATCTATTGTGGAGCCGTTGCAGCTATACGTTGTAACGGGTCCGATGTAACACCACCTGTAGCGCACAACTCGAAGGAACACAAAACTCCTGCCTGGGAAACACGATTGAATAAACGCATCAGCAACATCCGATGCAACCTCGGCAGGATCACCCAATACCAACAGGGTCCGAGGTCCAAACGGCTCAACAAACACATACACGACATATTACGCAAACACACAGTACACACACAATACGAGGAACCCAATAAAACACTCACAGAGATCAGAGATACGCTTCACCAAAAATTAACAGCACTAGCGAAGCGCTTACGAAGATTGAACGCAGACGGCAAAACCAAGCGTTCAGCAGAAACGAGAGACGGTTTTATCAGTCTCTAACGAACACGGTAACTGACAGTAATGGTCTACCGGAGAAGAACGCACTCCATAGTTTCTGGGCGAATATATGGTCCAACACCATTGACCATAATGACAAAGCCAGTTGGATCGATACAGAGTGCAGGAATAACGAACATCTTCCGGAGATGCCCTATACGGACATTACTACAGAGGACGTCTCCAGAGCTTTACAGAGATCGCATAATTGGAAAGCACCTGGCATCGACAACATACAAAACTACTGGCTCAAACACTTTACATCAACACACAAGTATCTCGCTGAACACTTTACACGATTTATAAGAACACCAAACCTGACACCGAAGTTCCTAACGCAGGGTATCACATACATGAAATCTAAAAACAGTGATACAAAAAATCCTGCGAATTATAGGCCTATCACCTGCTTGCCTACAGTGTATAAGATTTTGACGTCCTGTCTGGCAGAAAAGATCAATGAGCATTGTCAGATTAACACCATACTGACAGAAGAACAAAAGGGATGTCGAAAGAGGTCACAAGGCTGCAAAGAGCAGCTTCTGATTGACTCCGTAGTACTGGAACAAGCGAAAGGGAGAAAACGTAACCTGTACACAGCGTTTATTGATTATAAAAAGGCATTTAATTCGGTCCCGCACTCCTGGTTACGGAGAGTATTGGAGCTGTACAAAATACACCCAAGTATCGTGAACTTCCTTGGAACGATCATGTCCGACTGGCGAACGACCTTACATTTAAGTATTGGTAATGAAAAAACAACAAGCGACCTCATTCAAGTAAGACGCGGCATATTCCAAGGCGACTCATTGAGTCCATTATGGTTTTATCTCGCAATGAATCCACTTTCTCGCCTTTTAAATGAAACCAAATACGGTTACAATGTAGGTACGCAAACGAATTCGCGCCATACCATTTCACATCTAATGTACATGGATGATATTGAGATCTATGCAGCTACTAAACATCAATTACAGCAGCTGCTGGGACTTTCCAACGAGGTTTCGCGAGACGTCTGTATGGAGTTCGGAATCGATAAATGTCGAACACAATGTCGTTCTGGAGGAAAACGAGATGCGGTCGTATTCGAACTCGAACCAGAGTCTGTTATGCAGCCCATGGACGAGGGAGAGTCGTACCGGTATCTCGGATTCAATCAGGACGAACGTATAGATCACAGCGCTGTAAAACAACACCTGATGCAGCAATACCTAACGCGTGCACGGAGATTACTGAACACCCACCTTGATGGGAAAAAAACCATCAAAGCAATTAACACCTACGCAGTTCCGGTACTAACATACTCATTTGGGGTAATCAAATGGACGCCTACGGACTTGACAAACATCGAGATCAAGACCCGCGTCCTTATGACCAAATACAGAATTCATCATCCCAAAGCAGCGATAGAACGATTGACGCTGCCAAGAGCCGAAGGCGGTCGAGGTCTTATAGACATAAGCAACACGCATAATAAACAGGTTCATAACTTGCGAGAATACTTTTACACCAAAACACACACATCACACTTACACAATGCAATAATCCAAGCCGACAAGGCATACACACCATTAAACCTCTCACACACAGAAATACCAGATAGTTTTTGCCGTTTGGTCACGAAGGAGGACAAAATTCAGCAATGGATTCGGAAGCCTTTACATGGGAGACATCCACATGAACTTAATCAGAGTAACGTCGACAAAGCAGCGTCGCACGCCTGGTTGAGTCAAGGAAGTCTTTTCCCGGAGACTGAAGGATTCATGTTAGCTATACAAGATCAAGTAATTCATACAAAGAATTACTCAAAATACATACTTCGTGACTCGTCAATAATATCTGACTCATGCCGGAGATGCCATTCCAAACCTGAAACGATCCAACACATCACAGCTGCCTGTACTCAGCTCGCTCAGTCCGAATACAAACACCGTCACGACCAGGTTGGCAAAATCATATACCAGAAACTAGCGGTTAAGCACCACCTTATAACCGATAAAACATCTTACTACAAGCTCACACCAAAAGTAGTAGCGGAGAATGACTCCTGTAGACTTTACTGGGATCGGTCGATTATTACAGATAAGACCATAAATCTATGTGTGACTATAATTGTTACACACGCAATATATGTATAACCATATATGTAGAAATAAAATAAAAACAAAAAAGGACCATGAATCATAATCGATCCGATATCACCTTTGTAATGAAAAACAATAAGACAAACTATCTGATCGATATTGCGGTTCCAAATACACACAACTTACAAAAAACACACGCAGTTAAATTGGATAAATACATAGACCTCGCAGCCGAAATAAAACAACAATGGCGAATGGAACATGTCCACATCGTTCCAATAGTGCTCAGTGCCACCGGGGTCATTCCACACACACTACATAATAGTTTGAGCCTCTTGGGTCTCCCAAAATACACATATGTCACTATGCAAAAGGCAGTGATCATAAACACGTGTCGTATAGTACGGAAGTTCCTCAGTAATATGAATCCGACTGCGATATGTGAAAGCACAAGACCTGCTTCTACTCCATCTGAGCTATCTACCGTGAGCGAACAACACACTGACACTCATCTTACAGACACACAACACACATACATAAACACACAATACACTAACACTGAAAGACAAACACTTAACACACATACAGATCCAGATTCGTCTGATGGAGAGGTGGGATCGAACAACTGCCGCACTGTCACTGTTACCGCTCTGGTGCACAATCCTCCCCAATTCAATAACACACAAGGTCCGCCAACCTCTGTACCATCTAAACGCACAGTTCCAGGAACACCCGATCTTAATGAGCAATTTGATGAACCAGAAAACATCTACACCAAGAAACGTAAAATAGAAAGACACATCCACACACATACACGAATACACACACAAACACAAACAGTCGTTTCCCTTCTCTCTGTCCCTACTTCTACCTATCATCTGAGGACACGAAAACGAACTAGGCTTTCACAGCCCTCTGTCATTGAGCCAACATCTACGCTCCCACAAAAGTCTCGCCGTACGACCCAGTGTACACCAAAATAGACGAATAACACCTCGTTTCAAGTAATAATAACAACAATATAGGAAGTGATGTGACAAACCCGTCCGTAAATGTACTACGGTACTTTTACGGATTGGTTTGGCACATTACCCTTCCACAAAGCCTAATACCTTGCATAATGTCGGTATAGGTGAATGTTACCCAGTAGTGTCCTACTGAGTAGTGAGCGCCAGGTTGGTGTAAAAGTCTATAATAATAATAATAATTTGAAAATAAAAACTGTTTCCATAGTTATAACCCATGCATCTTATAAAATTTTTAATATCGAAATTTAACTATTTAAGCGGCCGTTCCTGCGTTAAGCCACGGGATTGCACTGGCAGACAAGATTATTTGAACTTGGCTACAAAAAATGATCCTTTTACAAAAAAATCAGCCATGTAGCGATAACAAGCTTTTTTATGTTGCCAGCTCTCAATCTATTAATTATTTTAAAAAATTTCGAGTTGTTTCTAGAAAAACTTTAAAAAAGAGTAAAAAAAAAAATTGTTGGGAAAACTACGATACAAATCTTTCACTATCTTCCTCTGCTACAAAAACTTGGAATAACATAAAAGTTTTGACTAACCGCGGTTCACAAGTGAAAATAAACGTACTGACAATTGACAACAACACGTATACTGATACTAGTGACATATTACAAATACTAGCACAACACTTCGAATCTGCCTCATCCGACAATAGTCTAGATCCGGATTTTCTAAACCATAAATACCAAGTACGAAAACAACGAAACATCACAGTCCAACAACGTATTAAACTTTCCAATTACAATGACTGAACTCAATTCAGGCCTACAGTCAACAAAAAAGTATTCATCATCCGGTCCTGATGATATCCCATATATTTTCATCAAAAATATTTCCAAATCTCTTCAAATATACTTACTCCAAATCTACAAAGCTATATAGGCAAACAATATCTTTCCTAAGCTTTGATAAATGTAATAGTTATCCTAAATGTAATAGTTATTCCTATACTTAAACTTAATAAAGATCCAATCAATCCCACAAATTATCGCCCGATTTCCTTAACTTCAACCCTTTGCAAACTTCTAGAAAAAATTGAAAACCGCCGACTGGTTTGGTGTTTGGAATATAATGCATTATTAGTTCCAAATCAAGCTGGATTTAGGAAAAATTATTCTACTCTTGATCATTTAATTAACCTGGGGGCCAAGTTTTGAATTCAAATATCACATAACACATGTGGAAAAATGACGTCATATTATATCACAGTGATATAATATCAACAAAAATATAACCACATCTATAGAGGTAGTGCTATTTTGTTTTCACATGTGACACCAAATAATTTTTTAAGTAAAGTCCAAATATTATCAGCAGATTTTTTGAAAACTTTTTAAGTTAATTTTAAGTTATTACATCTCAAATCTATTAAGTTTACTAAAAGTTTACTCAATTTTAACCAAATATTTTTTAAAAATTTGAACGTTTTAAACATTTATTTATTGTTAATCTATCTTGGCGGTGGATGTAGATCTAGATTTTCGACCCTCTTATTATATTAATTCCTTATGCTTGACCATATCCTACTTTTAAACAAACTTCAGTCCTAAAACAACCAATAAATCTAGATAAATTTCAAAAAATTATTTTCTATGTATATAAAACGCAGTATCTATAAGGAAATTTTCTTTAGAAGTTTCTTCCGATTTTGAGATTTGAATAAAAACTTTACAATTTTGTTCAAAAAATTTAGAAAATATGTAAAAGTATTTTCTTTTACCGGGCGCAGGACAACTGCACTCGGGACCCAAAAATAATTCTGCAATAAAATTTTATGATTTAAATTTCATGGACAGCTGCACTAATTTTAGAAAATCAGAATAGGGGAAATGTGTACCCCTCTTAAATACATTAAATATGTATGTATTAACAAATACAACGTGTGTAATTCGATTTAATAGAGTTTAGTATAATTTTTTCATCAATAATAAGTTAGCTATATCTATTGTTTTTTGTCGAAAATGGATTTTTTTTTTCAATTCTACTTTTTTTTCGAACTTTGAATTATAATTTATGTTTCTGTTCGGATGCTTTTTAAAGCGTCTCTAAATACATATAAGGACGAATGGCTATTGCAGAATTTTTGGTTAAAATGATTGTGAAACGGTAGATCTGTGACTATCTGCAGTCATAGAAACTCAATATATGGTGGAAAATCTGCTTCTTCATCTTCATATGCTTCTACCAAGCAGTCCTCTCATCAGCGGGCTTTATTTCCATCAATTCCATCGTTAAAAATTTTCCAACTTCTTCTAGAATTGGATTTAAAAACAACTCCAAAAGTTAATCATAGTCATTTTCCAATGTCTGAATCGCAATGATATTCCGAAATCAGTCTAGTGTTTTGTATTTTTCGCCACCAAGATTGGCTAAGGTGAAAGCGACAACCAATTATATTCGATTCAGGAAACACTTCATCAGTGGCCTTTTGAATCGTCTTCTCAAAATCTACTGCTACATTTTGAGAATTCCAAACTAAATTATTTTCAGCACATATATATTTTTAATTAATATTAAACAGTTTCTGTAAATTTCCGCTGCTTTATTCTGCAGTAACTTTTTGTGGCAACCTCTAAAGTTGCCGAAAAGTATATGCATTTAAACTTCAATGCAGATGTTGTAATTGAAACAGTTAATTTGTCCCATTATCTAAACAGATTAAATTAAATGGACTAAAGGCAACTATTTTGTCGTAAAATGATATTAAAATATTTATAACTTTAAAATTATTGAAGTTGGTGCGCATTTCTCTTGTATGTAGATCAAAACGAATAAAAAATTAAGAATTAATACGTAATAATAATTTCGACGGCAAAGACATTTTAGATAAAAGTTTGAAATATTTTTGGTAAATTTAAAAAAAAATATGGTAATATCCACGATTCAGAGTGATAGCACTGATCCTTATATTATTCATAATAATTATATCATAACAAGAGAAACGGAGTGGGAGTAATTTTCCCCTCTTTTTCCTTATGTAAATCGAGTGCAGTTGTCCATTCTCACTAGGGGGTATGTTCTGAAGGCGAGTGCAGTTGTCCATAGTAATTAACATTATTTTTCCTGAACGAGTGCAGTTGTCCTGCGCCCCTTTTACCTGCGTGAAACGCTTCTAAAAGATAAAATTAGTCCCTAAGGTTTGGAGTTCCAGAGGATACTTGCGAAATTTCGTACATTGTACGAATAATCTGTATAATTATTGGCAATATGAAATATTTGAATGAGACTAATTTTAAAAGAATATTTATAATGAATAATGAAGCATACGTTTCCTAAAATATTTAATGTATCAACAAAAACTTTCAAAATTTAAATTAATTATAATACATATCTTATGTATCTCAATGAGCTGTTTTGTAACTAACAATAAGAGTAAGAAAAAATACTCTTCATTTTTTTTATAGGTAGCGTTGACCGGGGTAATTGTGAATGGATTTTCATGAATTTAGATAAAAGCGTTGTTTTAAGTATTTTTTATTTTATGTATCACATTATGGTTGATTTATTTCTAATTCTACATTATTCAGGATGCACCACACAAATTTTGAGCAAATTCGTATGAAAAACAAAAATTTTATAAGCCATTCACATTTCCCCGGTGCGATTTTGCAAATCTTATGAATTTCGGGATAAATGTGAATGCCATCAGGAAAATTATTTAGAATGGATTACAAGAGGAGTGAGGTACATCAGAGTAAGGACCAACTCAAATTCTTCATATTTATCCCACTTTCAAATTTTTCATCATACTCGACCTGTCACAATTTCTCTTTGTTTAATGCAAGTTACGCATACCTCAAATTTGTACAAAAAATCAAGGTTAAATAAAAATAACAAACATTGTAAGAACAAATTTGTTACAAGCTAAAAATGATATTTTGATGACATATTGTCATTTTATCAAATAAAAAATCAAAAAATTACATGATTTTCACACAAAAACAAGGAAAATAAGATTTTTTCAAGGAAATACATTCAGTTTACATGAACAAAAAACAACACTCTATTTTTTTTGTGTTGTTTGTACAACGGAATCTTGTACAATAATGTCATTGTACATCATTATCAACATTTTCAACTTTACGTTTCAGTAGTGTCCTCCAGAAAAGGACACTACTGAAATTTTTAACCGGATGGGGGCATTTGTGAATGACGTTCACAATTACCCCGGAATTTTAAAATCATGGGGTAATTGTGAATTGGTAATAAATTGTCCAATTTCTTTAGCAGTTAATAAGGAACCCCCTCAGGCTTTAGACCACTTCTTTAGAAGTACCTTTATCGATTTCTTACCTTTTAAAAAAAAGAAAATGTATTTAAAAAAATTTTTTTTTGAGGATTGATCGAAGTAAGATACACAAAATTTTGCAAGGGTTTTTTTCAAAATAAAAAAAAGATACTAATACTTGGAGAATTGTTATGAAATTTTAATACCATATTAAGAAAGGACAGAAAAACATACTAAGATTTGATTTTTAACAAAATTAATAATATTTTAGAAATTATAGGCGCCGTTCAAAATTGCCCCAATTCACATTTACCCCGGTCAACCCTAACTAAGAAAAAATTTGTTGATTTAAAAAATTGTGCATTTTTTGACAGTTGGAAATGTCAGATATTGTCTATCTAATTGGGTTACTGACTGTGGTTGTAAAAAAGGCTACTTTAATTTTTAAATGATTATGGGTCTACACCACTTCATCCAGGTCATGTCACACATGACCTCAGATTTAGCTGAAAATTTTTTTGTTTGTTTATTTAACCATCGTAATCATCTGTACACAATTTAAAAAAATTATCTCTAATAGTTTTCAAGTTACGAATTTTTGAAATTTAGCAAAATAGGGTTAAAATGATGTTTCTGTGGTATCACTTTCGGTAAAGTTATTATATTAAAAAATCCATAACTTCTGTAATATTTAACATAAAGCAATAATTTTTTCATCAAAATGTTCAAAAAAGTCAGGAGATTACAAGAAAAATAAATTTGGTTAATTATCACTTCATGTTTCTATGTAATGCTTTGTTAGACCTAAATTTTGAGAAATTTTTTAATCGATGAATAAAAAATCTTTACAAGTGATTATTGACCAAAGGCATAGCAGTAAACGTAGTAATTAGTCGAATTTTCTCCGAAAAATTAGACTTATACAGTCTATACGATAAGAGCTGCGAGAGGCGAGAGTAGGGGCGCTATCCGTTTTCGGACCCGTAGAACACGAATATGTAGAAAAAAAATGCCTGATATATATATATATATATATATATATATATATATATATATATATATATATATATATATATATATATATATATATTCCCGCCACCTTTTAATTTGTGTAGGGCCCCCCTATGGAAATTAAGAGATGAAATTTGGTAAATGGGGCTCATTTTCGAGGCACCTCATACTATCAAAGTGGGGTCAAATTTTGGGCAAATTTTTTTTCTGACCCGACCTTTAAGGGGGTGGTGGGGGGCGGAAAAGCAATAAAACTTTTCCAAACCGGTTTTAAATAATGTTTCGGTCAATTATCTACAACATATCCAAAATTCAGCTTCCTAGGATGATTTGGTGGGAGTAGAGGGGGGAAAAACGATTTTCGCTAGATCTAACAGGCCCCCAGCCCCCCAGAATTAACGTAGAGGGTTGAAATTTGGTGTGTTGATAAAGTTCGTACCTAGGTTGTGCTTTTTGGAGGTTTTAATATTTTACCCCCACCCCCCTCATTTTTAAGCTACAATTTCATGCATTTTCGACGTTTTCGAAGTTTGTACCACTCGCACAGGTCACCCGAATAAACCTAGAGGGCTGAAATTTTGTATTCGGATTGAGTTAGTATCAAGGGGGTGCCTTTTGGGAGTCTCGACTTTCAAACCCTACCGCCACCATTTTTATACCCAAAAGAACATGATTTTTCTTGTTTTTTAACAGTTTCGTTCGGGTCAAAATCTCCCCAAATAAACCTAGAGGGCTGAAATTTTGTGTACAGGTTAAGCTAATAGCCAGACACTGTTTTTTGGGGGTTTCAACTTTTAACCCTTACCCCCACGATTTTTACGCCAATATTTCCTTAATTTTTTTGCTTGTTTTCTAACACGTCTAGAGACTCTCTAAGGAAACCTAGAGGGCTGAAATTTTGTACGTGTATTCAGTTAGTATCCAGCTAGTACCTTTTAGGGAGTCCACATTACTTTTCCCCCCACTTCTTCCATTTTTACATCGGAATTGAATGCTATTGTTAAATGTGTTTTAAATGCATTACTTTTATTCTAAATACAAGTAGGCGAATAGTAATTTTAAAAAATTTAAAAAAAAGTGAATACAATTTTTTAACAAATGAAATACATACATATTAAGTAATTTGAAAATGTTATTAAAGTCACTGTTTATTTATAAATTAGGAATTTTGGATTTTTATTATTTATAAAATAGAAATTTTGGATTTTTTTGGAAAGAAAAAATATCTTCATAAAAGCCTTCCAGTTTACTATTTAAGTTCCTTTTTTAATATTTAAAAATAAAACACAAAGGCAATTGGCGGATAAGCATGGATAGAAATGCCCTGGTACGAATTGTGTTGGCTTTTTCCCTGTTAACTGCTATCGGCACAAAATTGAAATTTACTGAGATTCAGCCGTTAAAAACTTAAAACCTTTTTTTAAAGCCCCGATCAACCGGACACTCATCATCAGTTTTGAAACCACCAAAATTACAAATCGCTTGTGGACTTTCAATTATATTTCGCTTGTAGACACTCAATACCGAAGATGAAAGGAAAAATTCGACTTCCGCTGCTCACGGCGTTTTTTTTTTTGTTTACACCATTGGAAAGAGGAGAAAAAATCACATAAAAAAGGTCTTTAAACTATTATTATATGACAACTAGTTTCCAAGAAAAACTAATTTTTATAAATGGAAATTCGCTATGTTATGCAGGATGCTGCGACAGTGGTATATACGGCGACCATTTATAAAAGTTAGTTTTTCTTGAAAACTAGTTGACATAGAATAATAATTTAAAGACCTTTTATACGTAATTTTTTCTCCTCTTTCCAATGGTGTAAACAAAAATTTTGAATTTTGGGAAATTATTCCAAAAAGCTCGTTTTTTGAGCTTCCAGACGTCGGACGTGTCTGAAAAATATTAGCGGGTAAAAAACCATTATTTTTTTGCCAGATTATTTTAGTTTACATCTTTACGATAAATTTAAAAAAAGACTTCACTTTTAAAGATTTTTTGTTTATCGATTGAAAAATGTCTCAAAATTTAAGTCTAACAAAGCATTACATAGAAATATGAAGTGACAATTAACCAAATTTATTTTTCCGGTAATCTCCTGACTTTTCTGAACATTTTGATGAAAAAATTATTGCTTTATGTTAAATATTACAGAAGTTATGGATTTCTTAATATAATAACGTCACCGAAAGTGATACCACGGAAACATCATTTTAACCCTGTTTTGCTAAATTTCAAAAATTGCTAACTTGAAACCTATTAAGAGATAATTTTTTTAAATTTTGTGCAGATGATTAGGATGGTTAAATAAACAATTAAAAAAGTTTTCAGCTAAATCTGAGGTCATGAGTGACATTTTATGTTTTTATTGGATGATTTGAAATAAAATGACCCTTATTTAAGTTATAACAGTACCAAATATTGCGATTTTACAAGTAATATCGCTCAAAATTATGAAAATTTTATTTTAAAAAAATTACAAAATTTACGCTAATGATGACGTAATCATAAACATTATTTTGAAATGGCTTACGTCACTGCTCAGTATTTATAAATGTAACTGTAGTAACCGAAATAAAAAATTAGCTGTCATTATATTTCTCACATTTTATCTGTATTTCATTGCGTTTTGTGTTATTTTACGTAATATATTAACAACCGAAGTTGGATTAATAAAAGCTAATAATTATAATCTGCTGGGAATTGGTCCTTTAGTGGTGCCATGGTACTCAACAAAATTCAAAAATATAAAGATTTTTGCACAATTATAAATAACGTATTTTTTTTTTTCGGAAAATAGATAACATACACGATACTAAATGGAAATAATTTTTATTTTTACTTGTGGATCCGCAAGACAGTCGTATGATAAAGATATACAAGGTGGTTCAGAATTATGTACCATAATTTCTAGAGCTGATAGTAGGTTCAAAAATAATGGTACCTTTTCATGTACACTTTTTTCCAAAACTCATTAATAAGGGAGATACAACCCTGTAAAGGGGTGAAATGAAAACCATATTTTCTTAAATATTTTCGAAACGCTTTTGATTAACGGGTTGATATTTTAGGGGTACCTATTTTGCGTTAGGAGGATTAAATTTATGTTAATACTTATTCCACCACTTATGATCAAGCGGTGGTTTTGGGTAGTAGGTGTCAGTTATCACGTCTTTTCTGTTTTAATTTGCAATTATTTAAACAAAATTCTTAATAATATGATTCCTCAGACAATCCCATGCAAAAAAGGTATACTTGTTACATTTCGATAAATACTACCGTTTTCGAGTAATTTAAAGTAAAAATAAATGTGCATTTTTTGTGTTCGTAACAATATCCTTTAACTGATTAAATAGGCTTAGAAACAGGAGCTTTTCTTATCACCAACACTTTAATATCGAGTATTATATGAAATTTAAGTAACGTTTAAAAACATTTGAACTGTTTCAATAACAATTATGGTATTTTAGAACTAAATTTGATAGAGTAATTTTTGTAATTTGTTTTATATTTTTGTCCTGAATATGGTAAATTTTTCAAATTCCGAATTGACAGACATACTTTTAGTGTTAAAGTATAGTTTGTATACTTTTGACTAGCTCTATATATATATATATATATATATATATATATATATATATATATATATATATATATATATATATATATATATATATATATATATATATATATATATATATATATATAAACTCTCTAAAAATAAAGTGTTGTATCAATTTAAAGTTTTTCTCTATCTGGCGTAGTTTTCAAGTAATCAAGCAAAATTGAAATTTTACCCTAATATTGAGGGGTGATTTCACCCCTTATATGGCGACTGTGTCACATAAAAAAAAACACGGGTCCGTTATTTTTGCTTGTACTACACGTATACAAAGTTTCATCAAAATTGCGAATTGACAGTTAAAAACCTTTCCTTGTAAATTGCATTATTCAACATGTATGTATTTATTATATTAGGTATAATTATGTATAACTGGGTGAATATCTGAAACTTAATTAATATTAAAGTCACATATGTACAAGGTGGTCAGGGCAGTAGCTCAGTAGGAAGTTCAGACAGTTCGAAGGACCACAGAAAATAGTATAAATAAAAGAAAACACTATAATTGTTTAAAATTATTTTAATGATGAAAATGTTACACATTTATTTTAATTAGTAATGTTTTTTATTTGATTAATTATTGTTTTAATTTATTGTAGTTTGAATAATTTTTTAAATATATAAAAATATTAAATATAAAAATATTTAAAATTTGATACACATAAATATTAATATAAAAAAAGAAGGAAAATTTTAGGAAACTTGTTAACAATCAGACAGTAAACAGACACCCGTTCAGTTGGGTGGTTATTTCAGAACATCTCTCCGCAGACTGTGTCAGATTAGATTTTTTGTGTGTTGCTTTTTTGTGAAGCACACAACCAAGGTCCGTTTGATCGGTTTTTGTAGCGTAAGCAGTAATAAGTCATGCAAGGCATTACGTACGTATAAGACAACTAACAGTTTATATAAATTAATTCTTTGGTAAGAATTTACCATTTCTCCCCGCCAGCGAAAAAGTCAAAAAATTATAAGAATCAGAGACAGAAATTTTCAGTATTCAGATATCAGTTAATTCACAGGCAGAGGACACAGTTTGTGAATTGCACGTTTATAAGTGCCAGATGAAGTTTTGACTAAAGCAGATCGCACTTTATTATCACGCCCAGGATAAACTTCTAAAATTCTCCCTAGTTGCCAAACCTGTGGAGGCAGATTGTCATCTTTGACAAGAACAAGAGTATTTGGCTTCAGATTTTCAGTTTCAGTTTGCCATTTATTTCTTTTTTGAAGTTCAGTTAGGTACATAGTTGACCATTGTTTCCAGAATTGTTGTACAATGTACGTCATATGTTGATACGTTTTTAAACGGTTTACAGAAAGATCAGTTAAGTCAGGTTCAGGAATACTAAACATAGCACGTCCGATCAGAAAGTGGGACGGAGTCAAGACCTGAAAATCATTCACGTCATCAGACATTCCACATAAAGGACGTGAATTCAGAATTGATTCAATCTGAATCAGACAAGTGGACAGTTCCTCGTATGTGAGGTGTGTATTTTTAACAGAACGATGCAAATAATACTTAATTTGCTTAATCAGACTTTCCCAACTTCCTCCCATGTGGGGTGAATTTGGAGTAATAAATTTCCAGTGTATTCCTCTTTGAGCCACAAAGTCATGAATACCTTTCAGATTTTCAGAATTCTTAAAGAATGAGTACAACTCATGCAGTTGTTTGTCAGCACCCTTATAATTTGAGGCATTATCAGAATAAATTGTGTGTGGTAGCCCACGCCGCCCTATGAATCTTTTTAGGGCAGCCAGATAAGATTCAGTTGACAGATCAGTGACAAGTTCAATGTGTACAGCACGAACTTTCATGCACACAAACAGTGCAATATAAGTCTTCACTAATGGAGCTTTCCTCAAGCGTGAAGATTTAATAAATACAGGCCCGGCATAATCTTGGCCAGTAACCTCAAATGGATATCCAGGATTCAGTCTATCAGAGGGTAAATTTCCCATTATTTGTTCAGCGTTTCTCTTTTTGAAACGAATGCAAGTGACACATTTATTTATTATCTTTTTTATTTGATTTTTGCCATTTATTGGCCAGAATAACAAACGAATGTTTGCCAGAACAGTTGCAGCACCTGCATGCAGAAGTTTTTTATGATAACTCTCGAGAATTAGAGTTGTTACATAATTTTCAGAAGGCAGTATCAACGGATGCTGTTGATCAAAAGGCAGTTTTGCATTTTCTAGACGACCTCCAACCCTCAACAAACCTTGTTCATCAAGAAAAGGTGTTAGAGAACGTAATTTACTAGTTTTAAAGGAAGAGTGAGAATAAAACAGATTATTTCTCAGCAGTTGAATTTCTTCATGAAATTCAATGTTTTGGACAGTTTTTACAATGAACAACATTGCATTTTTAAGTTCAGTAACAGTCAGTGGGCCTAATTGCCGATTGTCTTTCAGACGAGCATTGTGGACAAATCTCAGAACATAAGCATACGTTCGTTGAAGCTTATGAAAGTTTGAAAAGTTTTTGAAACTTTCCATTAAGTCGTTTTTTACTATTAACGAACATTTTACAGTTTGCCGTCTTATTTCAGGCAGTTCAGATAAGTAATCAGTCTTATGAGGAATTTTAAAGTCTTCCTCATCAAATTCAGAGGACAGAAAATCAGGACCAGACCACCATGTGTGGATATTTTTTAGTTCAGCAGCATTAGTTCCGCGTGATATATAATCAGCTGGATTATTTTTAGAATTTACATGCAACCATATAAAGTTTTTAGTCAATTCTTGAATTTGACTTACTCGATTGGCAACGAATACTTGCCACCTTGTAGGAGATTCTTTCATCCATGACAAGGCAATTGTAGAGTCAGTAAACAGAAATACCCTTGAAACAGGTAAATTTACAGTATTATGCACTCTATGCATTAATTTTGACAGAAGTAAACAGGCATTTAGTTCCAAGCGAGGTATAGTTACAGTTTTTATTGGACAGATTTTTGATTTTGCAGTCAGTAATTTACAGGAAAAAGCTTCGTTGTTGTATTTAACACGAATATAAATACAGCAGCCATATGCTTTGGAACTAGCATCAGAAAACCCAATCAGTTCAATGGATTTAAATTCAGTTGAGTTGAAACACCACCGAGGTATTTCAAAAACACTGTTCAGTTTCAGATTCTCAATAAATGTAGACCATTTATCCTGAATCTTCAGAGGGACAGTTTCATCCCAATCAGTGTCAGAAAGCCATATTTGTTGCATTATTAACTTTCCAGTAACAATTAATGGACTTATGAATCCTAAAGGGTCAAAAAATGATGCAATACATGCCAGAATTTTTCTTTTTGTGAAGTCAGATTTTTCAGTAAAGTTTTCAGTTTTTAGAATTATTCTGAAAATATCAGTGTTAGGTTCCCAGAGTATACCTAAAGCTTTAATTAAAACATTTTCAGAACTTTTTGACAAAAGTTTATTTTCAGGAATAACGTTAGTCAGTTGTGGATTGTTGATTCCCCACTTATGAAGATACAGTTTGCCACTTTGCAACAGTGAAGTTAATTCAGATATTAACTTTTTAACAGTTTCTAGGTCATTGTGACCGCTCAGAACGTCATCCACATAGAAACTATTAAGTACACATTCAGATCCCAAAGGATATTTATTTTGCTCATCTTGAGCCAGTTTATTCAGAGCCCTTGTAGCTAAGTATGGAGCAGAACTTGTTCCATATGTGACAGTGTTCAGTTTAAGACAGTTCAGTTTTTCATCAGGATTATTACGCCAGAGTACTTTCTGGTACTCCTGATCAGTAGAATGAACTTTAATCATTCTATACATTTGCTTGATATCAGCAGTAAAGGCATATTTATACATTCTAAATCGTAAAATGATATCAAACAGTTCAGGTTGTACTGACGGACCAACCATCAGACAATCATTCAGAGACAGACCAGATGTTGATCTAGCAGAGCCATCAAACACCACACGCACCTTCGTGGTAGTGCTTGCCTCATTCACAACAGAAAAGTGTGGAAGCCAGAAATCTTCCCCAGTACTAAACTTAGCTTTTGTAAAATCAGATTCAGTATATTCTGCATGACCCAGTTCTAAATATTCATACATGAATTTTTTGTATTCAGAATACAATTTTTCATTTTTTATTAATTTCCGTTCCAGATTATAGAATCTACTGAGTGCAACAGAAAAGGATGCCCCTAAACCTTGAGTAGGTTCAATCTTAAAAGGCAATTTTACAGTCAACCGTCCATCTTCAGAACGAGTTGTATTTTTCAGAAAGTGTTCTTCAATCTGCTTTTCCTCAGCAGATGACACTTTTGTTGTTGGAATTGATTCCAACTCCCAGAATTTTGGTATTAATAAATTTACATTGTTATCAATGTTTTCAGATTCAGTTTCAGACAAAAAAATGTTTCGTGTAACAGTATTGCATACCACAACTGGCAATGCAGCAGTTGAATTACATGTAGGTGATTCGCCACCAAAAACATACCCAAAGTGAGTATTTTGTAGTGAAGGAAGACCTTTTCCTAACACTATATGACCAGTCAGTAGTATTTTCATAAATACATCAGTACCTAATAAAAGGTCAATTTCAGAGGGTTCAAAATATTTTGTATCAGCCAAATTACTTTGAATTCCAGCAGGCAGTTTTATTTTTGAACAGTCCACCAATTTTTGGGGTAATTTACAGGTTATTTTTGGTAATACAGCACAGGAAATATCTGAACAGAAATTGTTTACAGCAGACTTAATATGAACATTTGCAACTTCGTTCACATAAGTTAAACCGCTAGAAATACCTTGTACTTCTATACGTTGTTTATCCGTTTTACATTTTAAACGGTTACAGAGTGCCTTTGTCATAAAGTTTGATTCCGATGCACTATCCAGCAGACATCTTACAGAAATGAATTTGTTGTCAGAGTTTTTAACTAAAACCGTAGCAGTAGGCAGAAGCATTTGTTTATTTTTATCACATTTTTCAGACAATACATAAGTAGATAATATCTTAGTTGCATTAGCATTCGAATTTTTATTATTACACAGTAATACATTATGCATTCTATTGCAATTGGAACAGGCATTTGCATGACAGTTTTTTATTAAGTGCAATTTAAAACATTTAAAACAGAGCTTATGCTTTTTCAGTAAATCATACTTTGATTGAATGTCCATTTTTAGAAATTTATCACACTCATTCAAAGCATGAAATTCAGTGTGACAACAAAAACATTTTCTTTCAGATTTTGATTCAGTTTTTCTAACATTTTCAGAAAAATAAGATACCTTTCTAGAAGGTTTTAATTCAGTTTTCCTAAAGGAATGAGGTTTTTCAGTACGTTCAGTTACATTTTCTAATGCATTAGCACGTTTTTCCAGAAAGTCCAACAGATTTTCTACAGTTGGCAATTCAGTGGTCGTATTGTTTTCTAATTCATACGCCCTAAGTGTGCCATAATCTAATTTCTCTTTCAATATATAGCACAATAACAGATTCCAGTCAGAAGGTTTTGCACCTAATGATTGCAGACAGTTAATTTGCTGTTTAATATGAACAACAAATTCTCTCAGTGCTTGAGCAGTACCCTTACTTAAAGATCTATATTCCAAAATAGATTTAATATGTGAATTAATAATAGTCAGTTTTTTATCATATCTGTCAGTCAGTGTTTTAAATGCAATGGCATAATTTTCGTCAGTTGTAGCCAAGTCATTTATCAGTTGTAAAGGTTCTTTACTCAGGCAAGATTTCAAATAAATCAGTTTTTGAACAGGAGTCAACTGTTTAGACTCATGAACAGCACTTCTAAACAGATCAAGAAATGATTGAAAATCTTGATAATTACCACTAAAGGTAGGCAGAGATACAGGAGGTAACCTAATATTTGTTACCGCAGTATTAATTTCAGTTTCAGAATGCTTATTTGCATTTTTAGGTTCAGATTGCGATTTCAGATCCAATTTAATTCTTTGAATGTTCGCAATAGTTGAGAAATACCTATCCTCAATATCAGTTCTATCAGATTCCTGACTCACATCTATTAATTCAATTTTTTCTTGAATGTCTAAGTATTTATTATAAGTGTCATTCAGAACAGTTTCTCTTGCAGTAATTTCATAAGTATCAAGTTTTTCAGTCAGAGATTTCAGTACAGCATTTTCAATGCGAGTCAGAGAACGTTTCAGTATAGTACGTCTTTTCAGTAAAACGTCTATATTTTCAGAGTCAGACATTTCAGTCATTTTTCAGTGTGTTAACAAATTTCCTTTTACAATACAAGTAAATATTTAAAAATAAATGAATGAATAACCCAAATACTTTAAAGTGAACAAGAAAATAATTTAAATATTTTAAAGTGAATAAATAAATGATTTAAATATTTCAAAGTGAATAAGTAATTTATACATATATAAGTACATGTAAAAATATGCCAATATATGCAAATAAGATTATAAAGAAATATAATTTAATTTTATATTTTATATTTTTCTTTTTTTTTTTTACGTTTTATTTTAATTATTTTTTGAATAATAATTTAATATAATAAGAAATATAATGTTTATTTATCATTAGATATGAAATTAAAATGAAAAAATATGAAATATAACAGATAAAGTACAGAAAAGAGAAAATCTTATCTTTTTGACAGTTGTGACATTTAACAGCCACGTGTAGCAGAAAACAGAGTTTCAGTGATGTCACCACAACGCACTTTCATTGGTTGGTTGAGAATGACACGTCATCGCACCAAGCTAAGTAGCTGTGACGAGCATAGCACACAGCCAGAGAACAGGAGACCAACATATCAGAGCAGGAATGAGCGGACACACCAAAGCAGGGAGCGAACGCACTTGTGTCGATCTTTGTCAGTTGCACCAATTTTAATATGATGCTTTCTTTCTTCAGCACACTGGTGTGTTGTACTTTCAGTTAACAGCTTAAACACGCAGAAAGACCGTTAAGAAAACGCCCTTGTTTCAACAGTTTTTCAACAAAGAAATATGTATTTTTTACACAATTTTTCAGATAATGTTCAGAGTTTTTCAGTAGCAATTTTAGCTTTTAATTTACACAGTTTTTACAGCTTTTAACAGTTCACAGAATACAGTAAACCAGTTCAGAATCCACAGTTTTGCACTGATTCAGATCACTCGAACACCAAATTGTCCAGAAAATTCGATGATCGGGCTCGAAGTGGCCAAAAATGTGTGGTCAGGGCAGTAGCTCAGTAGGAAGTTCAGACAGTTCGAAGGACCACAGAAAATAGTATAAATAAAAGAAAACACTATAATTGTTTAAAATTATTTTAATGATGAAAATGTTACACATTTATTTTAATTAGTAATGTTTTTTATTTGATTAATTATTGTTTTAATTTATTGTAGTTTGAATAATTTTTTAAATATATAAAAATATTAAATATAAAAATATTTAAAATTTGATACACATAAATATTAATATAAAAAAAGAAGGAAAATTTTAGGAAACTTGTTAACAATCAGACAGTAAACAGACACCCGTTCAGTTGGGTGGTTATTTCAGAACATCTCTCCGCAGACTGTGTCAGATTAGATTTTTTGTGTGTTGCTTTTTTGTGAAGCACACAACCAAGGTCCGTTTGATCGGTTTTTGTAGCGTAAGCAGTAATAAGTCATGCAAGGCATTACGTACGTATAAGACAACTAACAGTTTATATAAATTAATTCTTTGGTAAGAATTTACCACAAGGTGTATCAACATTAAAATGTGTCACGTAGAAAACTTGTAAGTGGTAATTTTGCTGAGACTGCTACATGAATTTATTATTTATTGGGTATAATTTTAACAAGACAGTAAAGTACACGAAATATTTTACGTTTCCGGATAGTAATTAATTACACAACATATAAATATTATAACACATTTACTACAAATAAAACTGTAACCTTTGTAGATGTGCGATGTATTGAGACGGTGTAAATCACAGATATACAAGATGTAAATTTCCCATTTCATAACTAGTGTACCTGCTGTCGCCGGCAAATGAGGTGGACACCGCTAGCCCTACAAAACGATTGTAATACACACAATAAAACACATCATTGTATCTACACAAACATGTTAATGTAATAGTGCAATATGGCTGCGCAATATGTATGTATGACTGGCATCTTGCATATATATAGTATATATTATCATGGCCGACCTTTCTAACTAACAACCAACAATTAAAAATAAATTTAATTATTTTAGGAAAGATATACCTTTACTCTGAGAATTTTTTTTGTTCAAAAGAAGTTTTACACTTAAGGTTGATGGAACGCTAGAGATTAAATACTACTAAGTTCGAAAAAAGTCTGTCATTTATTGTCGCAAATTAATATTATTTAATTACGAAATTTCTTTTTTTTAATTTAGAACTGCATTGAGAAAGTTCACTTTGTAATAAAAAATAATTTCATAATAAAATACCACTGTCGCAGCATCCTGCATAACATAGCGAATTTCCGTTTATAAAAATTAGATTTTCTCGGAAACTAGTTGACATAGAATAATAGTTTAAAGACCTTTTTTATGTAATTTTTTCTCCTCTTTTAAATGGTGTAAAAAAATTTTGCAAAAATTTTTGAATAAATGGAAATTTCGGCAAGAAACTAATTTTTTGCAAGAACAAAAACTATGTTCCTGGCATCCGTCGTGTCTGGCTGAAGAACTCATCCAAGGGTTTGGGACTTTCAATGTTTTCACCAAATTTCGTAAATATTGGATACTTCGTTCGAGAGTTGTCGCGCGGACACACCCACACCCACACCTACACACCCCCACACACACACACACACATATATATATATATATATATATATATATATATATATATATATATATATATATATATATATATATATATATATTCAGTGTATATTATTTCCGGTTTCTAGGGACCTCAAAACAAATTTCTGCCACAGTCCTGGGCTCAAATCGCGTCATGGCAGTAGCTGTAATAGCTGAATTCCATTCTGGAAATTCCCTAATCATAATATAATATAAATTTGATTAGTGGATTTTTGACAGTAAAAAAATCTGACAACACTGCGTAGTCAAACAAATAAAGTTACAAAAGTTGCCGTTCAATGTTGATAATAGAAATTGCTATCTCTCCTAGGTACACAGTCGATAAAAATGTTACAGTATTTGTAAGATACAGTTTCGTGAATATTAATATTTTAATCACCTCAATTATAAATTAACAAAATAGATTACTCTATACCATCTATGGCACGTGACACATATTTATGTCAACAGTAGATAGAAATCTGTTTTACCAGCAATATAATGAATGGAAACTTAACTATTTCATTGATGAATTTCCAGTGTGACTAATAATAATAATAATAATAGTAATAGTAATAATAATAATAATAATAATAATAATAATAATAATAATAATAATAATAATAATAATAATAATAATAAACGCCCTGTGGGTGGGGGCTTCACTTTGCAGAATTTCCCCATAGTAAGTCCTGCTTGTCGTAAAAGGCGACTAAAAGGACAACCCATTAGGATGGAGAATCTAATAAAAAAGCCTAGGAAAAATGCCGCTGCCGGTGGAGCGACCGGGCGCATCAGGGTCACCACTGAATGTGACAGTTTAGATCGCGGTGACGACAGGCTGGGTTCTAGGCAGCCACCTGTCAGCTGTAATAACACCCTCAGCCAAAATACTACTGCCCTACTTACAGAGCCACCAACACCTTAGGCTCAGCCGACTTTAAGTGTTTCCTCGGAGCACCCTTTGGGGACCACTAAAGCTGGTAAGAAGCGTGTGCGTATGCAATGGACAGATGAACTGAATGAATTTATCGTACGCACATACTTCCAAGTTACTAAACTTGAAACGGACAAAACTGGTTACCGTACGAAACTACATCAAGAGTTCGCGCGCACCTATCCTCACCTAAATCGCGTCACTGAACAGAGACTGGCAGACCAAAAGCGTGTCATTTTCACCAATAACCTTACCTTCTTCCCTCATAACACTATTAAAACACAAGTCGCACATCAATTTGCTCAAAATGAAGAAGGTCAGGCCGACGACGGCCCACCAGAAATGGGGAGCCCCACACAAAACGACACTCAACAACTTGTCGAGAATAAGCCTAACTACCATGAAACAGCAGTAAATGACACCCTACTGCAAGAGATCGAACTGGAATTTAACACAGCGCTTACTGAATTCGAAGGGACAGACCCCACACATCGGTACTTGTTGCCTAAACAACACACCTCACGTAGATTGGCTGAGATCGTTGAGATATTAAATAACATAATACTGCCTCAACACTTGCAAACTTGTGACAATTTTATCGAGTTACACACAGCTATCTACTGTGGAGCCGTTGCAGCTATACGTTGTAACGGGTCTGATGTAACACCACCTGTAGCGCACAACTCGAAGGAACACAAAACCCCTGCCTGGGAAACACGATTGAATAAACGCATCAGCAACATCCGATACAACGTCGGCAGGATCACCCAATACCAACAGGGTACGAGGTCCAAACGGCTCAACAAATATATACACGACATATTACACAAACACACAATACGAGGAACCCAATAAAACACTCACAGAGATCAGAGATACGCTTCACCAAAAATTAACAGCACTAGCGAAGCGCTTACGAAGATGTAAGACCAGTACTGAACGCAGACGACAAAACCAAGCGTTCAGCAGAAACGAGAGACGGTTTTATCAGTCTCTAACGAACACGGTAACTGACAGTAATGGTCTACCGGAGAAGAACGCACTCCATAGTTTCTGGGCGAATATATGGTCCAACACCATTGACCATAATGACAAAGCCAGCTGGATCGATACAGAGTGCAGGAATAACGAACATCTTCCGGAGATGCCCTATACGGACATTACTACAGAGGACGTCTCCAGAGCTTTACAGAGATCGCATAACTGGAAGGCACCTGGCATCGATAACATACAAAACTACTGGCTCAAACACTTCACATCAACACACAAGTACCTCGCTGAAAAATTCACACTATTTATAAGAACACCAAACCTGACACCGAAGTTCCTAACGCAGGGTATCACATACATGAAATCTAAAAACAGAGATACAAAAAATCCTGCGAATTATAGGCCTATCACCTGCTTGCCTACAGTGTATAAGATTTTGACGTCCTGTCTGGCAGAAAAGATCAATGAGCATTGTCAGATTAACACCATACTGACAGAAGAACAAAAGGGATGACGAAAGAGGTCACAAGGCTGCAAAGAGCAGCTTCTGATTGACTCCGTAGTACTGGAACAAGCGAAAGGGAGACAACGTAACCTGTACACAGCGTTTATTGATTACAAAAAGGCATTTGATTCGGTCCCGCACTCCTGGTTACGGAGAGCATTGGAGCTGTACAAAATACACCCAAGTATCGTGAACTTCCTTGGAACGATCATGTCCGACTGGCGAACAACCTTACATTTGAGTATTGGTAATGAAAAAACAGCAAGCGACCTTATTCAAGTAAGACGCGGCATATTCCAAGGCGACTCATTGAGTCCATTATGGTTTTATCTCGCAATGAATCCACTTTCTCGCCTGTTAAATGAAACCAAATACGGTTACAATGTAGGTACGCAAACGAATTCGCGCCATACCATCTCACATCCGATGTATATGGATGATATTAAGATCTATGCAGCTACTAAACATCAATTACAGCAGCTGCTGGGACTTTCCAACGAGGTTTCGCGAGACCGCTGTATGGAGTTCGGAATCAATAAATGTCGAACACAATGTCGTTCTGGAGGGAAACGAGATGCGGTCGCATTCGAACTCGAACCAGAGTCTGTTATGCAGCCCATGGACGAGGGAGAGTCGTACCGGTATCTCGGATTCAATCAGGACGAACGTATAGATCACAGCGCTGTAAAACAACACCTGATGCAGCAATACCTAACGCGTGTACGGAGATTACTGAACACCCACCTTGATGGAAAAAAAAACCATCAAAGCAATTACCTACGCAGTTTCGGTGCTAACGTCCTCATTTGGGGTAATCAAATGGACGCCTAGGGACTTGACAAACATCGAGATCAAGACCCGCGTCCTTATGACCAAATACCGAATTCATCATCCCAAAGCAGCGATAGAACGATTGACGCTGCCAGGAGCCGAAGGGAGTTGGGGTCTTATAGACATAAGGAACACGCATATTAAACAGGTTCATAACTTGCGAGAATACTTTTACACCAAAACACACACATCACACTTACACAATGCAATAATCCAATCCGACAAGGCATACACACCATTAAACCTCTCACACACAGAAATGCCAGATAGTTTTTGCCCATTGGTCACGAAGGAGGACAAAATCCAGCAATGGATGCGCAAGCCTCTACATGGTAGACATCCACATGACCTTAACCAGAGTAACGTCGACAAAGCAGCGTCGCACGCCTGGTTGAGTCAAGGAAGTCTTTTCCCGGAGTCTGAAGGATTCATGCTGGCTATACAAGATCAAGTAATTCATACAAAGAATTACTCAAAATACATACTTCGTGACTCGTCAATAACATCTGACTCATGCCGGAGATACCATTCCAAACCCGGAACGATCCAACATATCACAGCTGCCTGTACTCAGCTCGCTCAGTCCGAATACAAACACCGTCACGACCAGGTTGACAAAATTATATACCAGAAACTAGCGGTTAAACACCACCTTATAACCGATAAAACACCATACTACAAGCTCACACCAAAAGTAGTAGCGGAGAATGACTCCTGTAGACTTTACTGGGATCGGTCGATTATTACAGATAAAACCATAAATCATAATCGATCAGATATCACCTTCGTAATGAAAAACACTAAGGCAACCTATCTGATCGATATTGCGGTTCCAAATACACACAACTTACAAAAAACACACGCAGTTAAATTGGATAAATATACTGGCCTCACAGCCGAAATAAAACAACAATGGCGAATGGAACATGTCCACATTGTTCCAATAGTGCTCAGTGCCAACGAGGTCATTCCACACACACTACACAATAGTTTGAGCCTCTTGGATCTCCCAAAATACACATATGTCACTATGCAAAAGGCAGTGATCATAAACACGTGTCGTATAGTACGGAAGTTCCTCAGTAATACGAATCCGACTGCGATATGTGAAAGCACAAGATCTGCTTCTACTTCATCTGAGCCATATACAGTGAGCGAACAACACACTGACACTCATCTTACAGACACACAACACACATACATAAACACACAATACACTAACACTGAAACACAAACACTTAACACACATACAGATCCAGATTCGTCTGATGGAGAGGGAGGGTCGACCAACTGCCGCACTGTCACTGTTACCGCTCTGGTGCACAATCCTCCCCAACTCAATAACACACAAGGTCCGTCAACCTCTGTACCATCTAAACGCGCAATTCCAGGAACACCCGATCTTAATGAGCAATTTGTTAAACCAGAACACATTTACACCAGAAACGTAAAATAGAATAACACATCCACACACATACACGAACACACACACAAACACCAACAGTCCTTTCGCTTCCCTCTGTCCCTAATCCTACCTGTCCTCTGAGGACATGAAAACGAACTAGGCCTTCACAGCCGTCTGTCATTGAGCCAACATCTACGCTCCCTCAAAAGTCTCGTCGTACGACCCAGTGTACACCAAAATAGACGCATAACACCTCGTTTCAAGCAACAATAACAACAATATAAGGAGTGATGTGACAAACCCGTTCGTGAATGTACTACGGTACTTTTACGGATTGGTTACGGACGTTTCGGTTATAAGTGTATATGGTTAGCAAAATCATTCGCATCGAATTACTAGAAAATTTCGTATTGAATAAAACGATTAACATTTCGCTACGTTTATTTTTTGTCGGAATTAATTGATCGTTCCGCTTCTGTAAAATTAATTGTTTAAATAATAAATTGTCCATCATTTTCGCTCATTTCTGTGACTCTGCGATTTTCTCGTTCGTTTTTATATCGCAAATTATACAATTTTTTGTTAATTATTAGTAATAATAATAAAACTACATCTTCAATGTTTTTCCTTACATTTAAATAAAAACTAAAATAAATTCACAAGATGAAAAACATCAAGATATTATATTAAATGGTTATTTTCCATTTTTTCTAATAATTCTTCTTTATTCTTTTATAACCAGTGACGACGCGTGAAATTATAAGGAAAAGGAAAAGTTTTTTTTTTAACTATATTAAAATAAACTTATTTTGTATCAATTTTTATTTCGAAATCCATAATGTTTCTCAGCCTTATTCAAGTTTTTTACTATAACAAGATCTTCTGAATCAAGATTTTGATTGTAAAAGAAAATGGTGAAATTTTTAACCAACCATTTGCAATTGCTGTGCTAAGAGTCCTAGATATTGATTTTTTTGAGGGGGAGGGAGGTGTGCCCTCTGTCTCAATTAAACATAAAGGTCTTCAAATAATATAAAACAATAAACCATTTTAATTTAGATTAATTAAAATTTTTATTATAAATTATAACAACTTATACGAGGGACAAAATAAAATTTACATCATATGTCTTTCTTTACAATATTTGTAGATACATTTTATTTGTTTTTCTTTTAAATAATTACAGTTAAAATTAAAATATTTTTGTCTATTTCATAAATAACCTTAAATTTATGTATTATAATTTTTTAACTTACTCTATCTTAAAGAAACACTTTTAGCTTCAAATTGATCACATTTAAATACACGAAAATTTTTGATTGTCGTCGAAGGCTTAATATGTTTAGAATATTATCCTTTAAAAAAGGATACTCTTCACTGATTTAAGCGTTACTTTATGATATTCCATATCTGTTTTTATTATCTGCAAAAATATTTTTGAAACCCTTTGTCAACCAGCATATTAAATTTCTGCTCTATTTACATATATGAAAATTGGACTAAATCGTTAAAAGGTATTCAATAACAAGTCAGTAAGTCATGAATTTAGGAAAAAGAATTAAGTCTGATGTTCCCAAGACCGCAGAGGTCATGTAAAATTTCTACGGCAATCGTATTCGATTCGAATTAATATACCGTATTTTACGGTATAACGCGCACCCAAACTTTGATAATAAAGTAATGAATCATATACCTATTTTATATATTATTTTTATGTTTTTTTTATATTTTATTTTTTTATTCATCTTATTAAATTTGTATTATTGTTAAATTTTCTTTTATTTTTTTTTATTTTTATTTATTTGACAACCAACTTACTACTGAGAGAAGAATATATAATATTAAAATAAAAACCGTCATAATTTTTACTCAGTTTTATATCCGGCGTATAACGTGCACCACAAAGTTTTGACAGTATTTTTGGTGTTCAAGGTGCGCGTTATACGCTAGAAAATACGGTAAATACGGTAAATCATGGAACCATTTTGGTTTATACCGAATTAATGCGGTATAAACTAAATTACATATGGATTGCGGACGAAATACATACCCGCAAAAACTAAGGTTAATGACACAAATTCTATCTAAAATTCTATACAAAGTCGATTCTATATAGTGCTTCGCCCTGCTCGTCAAACAGTTTTAAAGTAACCAGATTAATATATTTTATTTTTACACTCTGAGACCTTTCCATAGATTCCCATATTAATATTACTTAGAATAATTCAATTTTAATTTGCTTTTGGGATCTTAAGGCTTTGACGGATAATTTGATGTTACCTTCATTTTTTCCGTATTTAGAATTTATTGGTATTCTTTTCTAAAGTGAAATTTTCATAAAAAAATTCTGTATTTGGCAGTTTCATTTTTGAAATTATTTTAAACTAGCCATAGTAATAATTATTTGTTTTCCTTTTTTTGTCTTTTCATTTATATAAATATCCTTAATTAATATGAGAGCCAGTGGGCGATTTGCGACGGTCATTTCAACACACGTCAAATTGAGAGGATAAGCTTGGAGACTTACTCTAGCAAGCTTATTCAGGCGGGCTGAGTTATCCTTAACGTTTAAAGAAGGTAAAAAATAAGGCCCAATTTATATAAAGTAACAGTTCTGGAATTTTTATATATGAAAGTTAAGAATATTTTTTATCGATAAAAAATGTTCTGGCAATTTTTTATCTTCACCAGGATACCGCCAGAACAATCTAAGGGAGCGTTTAGACATACGACTTTGATTGGATGAAAATCGAAATAAAAATCGTTTTGTAATACTTTCGGGTTTATACACAGGAAGATTTCTTGTTCCGATTTAAAAAAGAAAAAAGAAAATGGCGCTTCAAAAGAATATACGTAAGCTTATTTAGTCTTTACATAACCTCTCTTAATTTTATATGTATATCATTATACCTAAATACCAATTATAAAATATAAATAATCTATGAAATATTATAAAATGTCAACCATAAAATTGCATTTTTCTTTATTTTTAAATCCCATTAAAAATTTAACAAATTGGAATGTCAGTGAAACAATAAATTGCACGCACACTAATTTTTAAAATAATAATAATATGCACGTGATCTTTGTTAATATTTTCAGTTAGCGGCATTTTTATTTTCAAAACATCAAACTAAAAGAGGATTACAATTTATTTTTACCCTACGTTTAGACATACGATTTCAATCGAATGTTAATCGAATCAAATAAAAATCGTATAACAATTGGATGTGTAAACCGGTAATCCAGTTATGATCGTACTGCCTTCGATTTCAAAACGATTTTTATAAAAATAGATTGTAATCCTATTTTAGTTCGATTTTTTGAAAATCAAAATGACGCAAACTGAAATTATTAAGAAAGATCATGTGAATATTATTATTATTTTAAAGATAAGTGTGCGTGCAATTTATTTTTTCATTGACATTTTGACATTTCATTTTGTTCAATTTTTAATAAAATTAAAAAATAAAGAAAAATGCAATTGTATGGCTGACATTTTATAATATTTCATATAATTATGTATATTTTATAATTGTCATTTAAGTATAATGCTTTATACCACCATTATTGCTTTATGCATATAAAATCAGAGGTTATGTGAATACTTATAAGCTGATATTTTATGTAAGCGCTATTTTCTTTTTTAAAATCGAAAGAAAAAATCGTATGTGTATAAACCCGCAAGTATCATTAAACGCTTTTTATTTCGCTTTTCATCCAATCAAAATTGTATGTATAAACGCTCCCTTATAAAAATTGTTTCAAAATCGAAGAAAATACGATCACCAGTTTACACATCCAATTGTTATACGATTTTCGTTCGATTCGATTAACATTCGATTAAAATCGTATGTCCAAACGTAGGGTAAATTTGTGATAAATTTCATAATTTTTTTGACAAATATCAAGATATTTTGTATCCATGGTAATATGCTTTAAAAAGAAGAGAGATTATGAATTAGAAATTACACTGTTCTTATTTTTACATTTCGTTTTAACCAATTTCCAAATTCAACTATTAAATCATATTACTATGGATACACATTATTTTGATATTTGTCAAAATAATTACGAAATTTATCACAACTTTAGATTGTCATAGTGGTACCTTGGTGAAGAGGAAACATTGCCAGAACGTTTTCTAATCGATAAAAAACTATTATTAACTTTCATATATCAAAATTACAGAACTGTTACTTTACATAAACTTGACCTTATTTTTTACCCTCTGTAAACGTGACTCAACCCGGCCGAATAGGGTTGCCAGAACTGAAGTTCTATGTAGAGTAAGTATCCAAGAGCTTATCCTCTCAGTATGACGTGTACTGAAATGACTATCGCAATTCGGCCACTGGCTCTTGGTCTACAAGGGGTATGGGTTTAAAAATTTCAAAAGACGCATTTTTATTCTATTATCTCAATAGTACAATATGCCTCCAAAGTTCGAAGATAATCGGAGTAAAAGTCTAGAAGAGAGAGCCAACGCGAATTCCTCTCGTTGTAAAAGATTAGCCTCTACTTAACAGTTTTAATTGCATTTTCCTCAAAATACTATTTTTGAAGTCGGTGGACCCGATTTTTCGAAAACTAATGCACCAATCTTACCGAAATTTTGCACATTTCTTCAAAATAGTATTGACTGGTGACTGAACGGAGTTTTTTTTTTTTAGTCAAATTTTTCAATGAAAAAGTACACTATTACAGTCTATCCAACAAAGAGTAAGGGCGCTATCCATTTTTAACCTGTAGAACACGATTCTGAAGTATTATATATATATATATATATATATATATATATATATATATATATATATATATATATATATATATATATATATATATATATATATATATATATATATATGCAATATATATATGCAATATATATATGTGAGTTTTTTGAGAGTTGCCATTTTTATTACAACCAAATTTGTATGATAGAAATGGTACTGGAAAAGGTTCTTTTCTTGGATGTAATAGAGATGTAACCAACCAGAACACTATCGGTTGAAGTAGGCTCAAGTAGATATGCATATTTTTACCGCCTAACTGATAAATTAAAGAAAAATTAAAAAATTAAACTTGGGTAAAAAAATTTTTTTTGCTCATTTATGTTGTTAATTAATGCATTAGATCAGTTTTATCGAAAAATTAATATATAGTCTCATTTAAAAATCTATAAGTTTATGTCATAACTCGAAAACAATAAGAGCTATAAAGCTCCTGGCTATAGCGTAATCAAAATAGCAACTCTCAAAAAACTCACACAGTATATATATACATAATTCGTCGGTGCACAGCAAGAGTGACACAAGTCAAAGAAATAGTTTTTCAGTACAGCCATTTAAAGTTTTGTTGTTTGCCACAAATTTGTATAGCCTTGTAAAATTAGTTGTAATTAGAAAAAAAAACGCCGTAGGCAGCAGAATCCTATCACGGGAGTCAGTATATATATATATATATATATATATATATATATATATATATATATATATATAGGGTGTCAAACAAATAATCCTCGTCCTTTTGTGGGATGACTCATAGCACCCTGTAGACACTAAAACCGCAGGAATTTTTTCGGAATTAACAGTCGCTTCACCCCTCAAAACGATAAGAGTTACTTCCTTTACACCCTGTATAATATATATATATATATATATATATATATATATATATATATATATATATATATATATATATATATATGCATATATGTATGTGTGTGTCACCCCACAAAAGAACGAGAGTTATTTGTTTTACACCCTATATATATATATATATATATATATATATATATATATATATATATATATATATATATATATATATATATATATATATATATATATATATTTTCATTCATTGAAACCGCTTATGTGCACGAACGAAATATGGCTCGTGATTAGTTTAATGAGACCTACAATCCAGCAAAGTTTCAAAAATTTTTGAGAGATATATGTACATGAGAGTTAAAATAATTTTAATTGAATATTCTTACTCTTAGTGTTAGTTTCTGTATTGCTTTCGAATTATTTTGATTCACAGATGGGGAGGAAATACTACAAAAAACCTCGTTTTGCAGCACTTTTTTGCAAACAGGACTTAGTGTACGTGCACACAGAAAGCGAGTAACAGCAGAGCGATGCCGAACGAGTACATGCTATTTTGTTAAACAGATACATTTTAATGTACATGTTCAAACACATGGCCGACGCAAACCGTTGCCGAGCGATGCGATGCAAGTTCGGACCGAGCTGATTTGCTATGTCAAACAAGTTTGATATTTTTCAAGCTGATTTCGTTTGTTGTGCTTTCTGTTGTCTGTTTTGTCGTTTGTTTATCGTTTTTGTCCATTGTTGCTGCGTCGTAATATATACATATATAATATTTCTTTTGTATTATTTAAAACATATAATAATAATAAGATAAAAATGGACATCGAATTATTAATAAATGAAATTTATTTACGCCAAGCATTGTGAGATCAAAAACATAGGAATTAACACACACGAGATTTTGTTGCCAGATTATGGTAGTATATTTCAAAAAAATTAAATTTAGATAGTTTAATAATTAAACTAAATTTACTCGACGGTACGAGAGGTCATTCTAAAGTACCCTCAAAAATTTTTATGGGTCTTGTCGTTGCTGAGGTAAAAGATGATAAAATTCACCACGTTCGTATCTATTTTTATTTATTTCATGGACTGAGTGCGAACGATTTCTAAAGAGCCTTTTTTGTCCTAAACGTAATCTTATATTACTTTCTAAAAAATAAGTATATAAAATAAAATTGTTCATTTTAAATAATTTGCCCTATTACAGAAACGTTTGTATACAAAAATTATTCAATATAATAAAATTCCGATGTGAATAATAATGTATAAATAATAATTATGGAAAATAAACTGACAATTGCAGTGATCTAGCAAATTCAGCAAATCATAAACAGTACAAAACAGCAAGCAGTATCATAAGCAGTACATACGGTACGGTATTGTTATCAAAATTAGTTACTATAATTGAATTTGATAGGTACGATTCGAAATGAATCACAAAACTTGTCTCAAATTTTTATGAAACAAATCGTACACATGTGTATTATGTATTATTCGGTAAATTCACTGTTGGTGCACTTTAACCACTGTAATCTTGTGAACAGCATGAAATTCAGACTCGCTCGGTCTCGCTCGGTACGGTAACGCTCGGTCCAATATCACATGCAGTGTGGACGACTACTTAGAAACGAAATTTTCATCACTATTTTCTAATACGGGAAATATTATTTCTTGAAATTAAAAAAAATCAGTTTCAAAATAGGAATTATAAGAATGTAACAGACGGACGTGTGAACCCACAGACAGACAAATGAGTTGTTAGGTTTTTACTTTGAAGCCTAAAAATGACCATTTATTTGTTACATTAGAATTAAAAGATTATTTTATAAAAAAAAAAATACCAAACCATTAACAACCATTTTTTCTTTAAATACCTAAAAATATATTGTCTGAGTAATATGTAAAATTAATCGGATTTATATAGCGTCATATCTGTAACAGCATTAAATTAATTTTTAATAAATGCTACAATTAGAGCTCTATAGAATTCAATTATTTTTAATTTCTAACAAGGAAAGGGCAAGAAGTCGAAAATTCAAAAAAATCTGAAACTTCGTCAGTATACATATAGAGGCTGGCCACCTAATGACATAAAAAATATCAGTTGCTGCTAAAAAACGTTTCTAAGGGGTGAACCACCCCCTCAAAGTTGTAACACAAAAATTTAAAAATCGATGAAATTTTGTTTATACGTACCTTAAAAAGTTCTAGTAACAAATATAACATTATTTTTTGCATTTACACATTTTTAAGGGTCGAAACCACCCCTCAACTGTGTACTTAAAAATTTAAAAAATGATATTTTGTTTATATATACTATACAGAGCTCTAATAATAAATATAACATTATTTTTTGCATCTACAAATTTTTAGAAGTTGAAATTACCTCTATATCTGTACGTAAAAATTTATAAATTTATAATATTTTGTTTACATATACTATACAGAGCTCTAGTAATAAATATAACATTATTTTTTGCATCCACAAAGTTTCAAACCACCCTATCAAGTGCGTACCTAAAAATTTGAAAATTGGCGATATTGTTTTTACATATATTACATAGAGACTTAACGATAAATATATTATAAATATATTCTTTCACACAGTTCTAGGAGGTGAAACACTCCCTCCAAGTTGTAAACTAAAAATTTCAAAACTGACAAAATCTTGTTTACATATATGACAAACACAACAATCTTACAATAAATATAATAATAATTTTTGCATCCATACCTACTTACGGGTAAAAATCTCCCGTTGTAGTCCGTAGAAAATATCTGTTGTTGTATTTGTGGAAAACCGGCATTTAAACGATTGGTGCTTTGAACATTATTTTCATCAATTTCATCACTGCGATAAATTTGAGCCATAATCAGTTAATAAACTATTACGTATATTTTTTTTGCAATACAGATAGCTTTTAAATAGGGTACTAGACTACTGTGTAGTACATGTAAACAAAATTTCGTCAATTTTTGTTTCTAATTTCCAATTTGGAAAGAATATTTCACCCCTATAAATGCATGGAAGCAAAAAAAAAAAATATATTAATCAATTTTTATGTGATATATTATGTGAATAAAATCTCGGAATTTTTAAATTTCAAGTCGACAGCTGAAGGGGTGATTTTAGCATCTTAAACATATGTAGGTATAAAAAATAATATTATGTTTATTACAAAAATTCCTTATAGTATACTTATATAAATAAAATTTCGACAATTTTAAATTTTCTAAGCACACACTTGAAGGAGTGGTTTCACCCTTTGAAAATGTGTGGACGCAAAAAATAATGTTATATTTATTATTAGAATTTCGTAAGTGTAAAAACAAAATATCGATAATTTTTAATTTTTTAGGTACGCACTTGAAGGGGTAGTTTCAACCCTTGAAAATTTGTGGATGCAAAAAATAATGTTATGTTTATTACTAGCTAACCCGGTCACGCGTTGCTGTGGCTCAGTAGTTATAATTGATTGAATTAATTTTTTCTTATGATTTTGATACAATCAAATCAATATTTACTAATAAAGCTGAAAATAGTTTAGCCAATTTTAAATCATATGGGATTGAGAATAGGCGCGAGAATAAAGTGCTTCGCTTCGCTCGCTAAACAATTCAAAATTCTATAAAAGGTTAACTCCATGGAATGCTTCGCTCCACTCAATATACGCTCGCCATACGGTTACGAAAAATAAAAAAAAATAAAAATTATCTAAAAAATATAAAAATAAAATGTGGGGTGGACCACCCTTATCACTTAGGGGTATAATATATATATATATATATATATATATATATATATATATATATATATATATATATATATATATATATATATATATAAAATTTCATCAAAATCGGTCGAGCCATTTCGGAGGAGTATGGTAACGAAAACTGTGATACAAGAATTTTATCTATTGGACTAGAGCTTTGTATAGTAGGTATACATTATAAACAAAATATAAATTTATAAATTTTTAAGCATACACATGAAGGGGTGGTTTCAACCCCTGAAGATTTATAGATGCAAAAAGTAATGTTATATTTATTACTAGAGTTCTACATAGTATATATTATAAACAAAATATCATCAATTTTTAAATTTTTAAGTACACATATGAAGGGGTGGTTTCAACCCCTAAAAATTTGTAGTTTCGACCCTTAAAAATGTGTAAATGCGAAAAATAATGTTATATTTATTGTTAGAACTTTTTAAGGTACGTATAAACAAAGTTTCATCGATTTTAAAATTTTTGAGTTCCAACTTTGAGGGGATGTTTCACCCTTTAAAAACGTTTTTTTTAGCAGCAACTGATATTTTTTATGTTAGTAGGTAGTGACAAAGTTTCAGATTTTTTTGAATTTTCTACTTCTTACCATTTCCTTGTAAGTCTAAAAACTTAAAATTTTTTATATCTTGAAAAGAACTTTTTTTCAATATATAAATAGCTTGCTGTGAAGATCAGTTTTATGATTATCAGTTATTTTGGACTTATTTCTTACACACTATCCGAAAATGTTGATAAATTTTACTGAAAGCACTAATACTTATAATGCGGCCAAGTTAAATCTCGTTCCGGTCTCCAACCTAACTTTACATTCACTTTCATAAGCATTACTCTTCATTCAATTTACTTGTTTATCATAATACCTGGCTAGTTTCTAAAACAGTAGTGTATAGTCAGGATTACATATGTCCACAGTTCAGATTCGTACTGAGAATGGGGGGAAGGGACCCCACATAAAAACTAGTCAAGTGTTAGGTTAATACATTAAATAAGCTGTGGCACCTATGGCAATAATCACTATTGGCCGGCGGAGTAGTGCACTATAAATTATTCTGTCAAAAAATAGAAGAATTTTCGTACCACCATTTGCTAGAAGCGGCAGAATCTATTTTTTATAAATACATTTACTAAGTTTTTCTAAGTGCGCTTTATAGTTAGTGTGACAGGAATGGAAACAACCATATTCAGGTATATTTTGTTTATACAAATTGATAATTAGTACAATCTTCCAAATAAAGTTTGTAACATCACTTGCGCCACGAACGAACAAAACTTCTTTTCTCCAACTACATTTATATTAAATAAACAAACCTATAAAAAAATTCCTTTTTCTTCATCGCAAAAATTGTAAACAATTATCTAAAGGAGCGTAGTTCTGTAAAATTTTAAGAGGAGATATTTCATAAATAGACAACAGACAGTTGCCTATTTATGTAATATGAGAGTAGATAACAATAAAGTTACCTACTTTCAAAAAAGTAGGTAACTTTGAACGACTGTATCTCAGCCAGTTTTTATCGAAAATATTCACCGTTACCACATCGGTCACCATTCTGACGGGAATTGCATCAGCTTTCTTTTTTGTGAACCAATCCCTATACCTAAATTCACTCAGAAAAAAGTACTACACAAAAATTTAAAAAAAAACTGAAAAATTTCCGCTTTTTTAAAAATGGTTTTTTTTGACTTCTTTTGTTAAGAAAAAAGTTTTTTGAGTTCATAAAGCGCCATTTCGATAGAAAATTTAATTCTCTACAAAAAATCATATTATGTGTATTTACGAAAAATGCATAGTTTTTGAGTTATAGTTAAAAAACTTAAGAGTCGATAAATTTATGCCGTTCGTAAAAACCCACGCCTAAATCTAATAGCACTTTGTGAATTTATCATCTTTGGGGTACAACTGAACATATTAAACAATAAAACACCTGTTACGAATTAGTTCCTTTTCCCCCTGTTTTTTTGTACAAGCCTAATAGATGTATTGTACGATTAATTATTTAAGAATTGCACTTTTTTGTTTTTATAGCTGTGCATAATAAACAAAATATTAATTTAACGCCATAAAAAAAATCCAAAACACAGAAGCTGTTCGCTGGGTGAACAATATGTCAATAAGGTGTCCTACATTTCATTGAATGTAACATTTTTCTTTGTATAAATATAATAACAGTTCAAATTTTTAAGACTACAGGTTTTGAAATTACCGTTTATTGTCATTTCTAGATCCCCGTACTTGTTTTTATGCTCCTGAAGATTAATTAATTTTTTTGACAGTATGATTTATAATACACTAAACATCCGGGCTCTAATAATCACTTTGGGATCGAAATGAAAACAAATTTGCCCATAGTGTAAGTATTACTATTTTTATAAGCAGAATTTTTTTAGAGAGGAATTCTGAAACCTCTTGGGCTTTGTTTAACGTTAGTGGTATAATATTTCTTTTTAATTATTGTCTTTGTTATCTTAGTCACTGAAGAAATAAATGGTCGTAGTGAATCTACTCGTTTGCACCTTTGTTGAGCAGCTGATCGATAATCATTGAACCTTGTCAACTGCAAATATAAATGCCAAAGTGTGATTTTGATCTTACCAGGTTATGATTTTTTAAAATAACATTGGTCAACAAATTACCAATAAATTCAACTGATTTTGAGAGAGCATTAAACAATATTCACAGTGGCACTAATATCATGTCTTGGTTAGCTCGGGTTTCTTGTAGATATCAATAAAAAAAAATTTATAGTCCAATTATCATAAAAATTCATTTAGACTAATAAATTTTAATAATTTCAAAAATGTACAGTTAATGTGATTTTTCTATTATAATTGAGATCCACAGCTTCTCTTCTTAACGCCCACTTGTATCATAGATTTTCAACCAAGCTTTACTTTCTTCTTTATTTAATTTACTATTAAAAATATTGACTTTAATCGACTCTCATATTTGCGGTCCTATAAAAATCCCTTCTTTTAACATTACATCTATAATTTTTTTTTTAAGATATTGAAAAGCTTCACTTCAAACAATAACATATAAATGTTCAAAATTTTACCGTATACTTTTTGATGAACAACTCATTATTGAGCAAAAATCTTGTTGACCAGTGTAATTAATGCTATAATTATGAATTACATAGTTATGAATTACATAATTATGTATTATTTTCTATGATTATCAAATCCTGTCTGATATGATCAGATAACACGCAAATTAAAAGTATAATTAATCTAAGACGAAATTAATTTGAAACGCTCAGGGAAAGAAAATTTCTATTTCTCCAGGTACTTGCACCGCAAAATTTACCTTCATACCAAATTTCAAATCTCTACGTTCATAGCGCTTCATAATTTTAAATTTATTTTTACATTTTTTACATTTACATTTACATTTTACTCAGAAGTATATTTTTTTGAAAATAATTATTTTTTTTGTGAATGGCTTAACGTTAAGGATTCTAATTTTTACTACGACGTTAGCTATTTAGCGTTAATTTATGTTAAAAATTTCAAAGTCCTATTTTAAAAGGGAGCCTAGCAATGAAAATGTGGAAAAATAGGAGAATTGTTTTGCATAAAGATACACAATGGTTTCCTTACTGGAATATGGCCCGATGCACTGCCCACCACTCAAATATAGTAATATTTTTACCAAATGAAAATGATTTCATGCAATAGGAATGCACGTATAACAACATAGCAGACATGCTTGTAATATAGCTATCTCTTACAAGATCTACTAACAAATGTATTTAAAAAGGATGATAAAAATTATAATACCTTTGATAAATAACAAAATTTCATTTTTAAATTCCAAAGCCATGAATCATTTGCATTTGATAAAAATGCGACTATAACAAATTTAATAATTTATGTGTAATTTTACTGGATCCATAATTCTACATCTAAATAAATTACTAGTTATCCTTCATCACTTTTTTGCTCCTTTCCATAGAAATGAACAATTATTTTCAGGATATGTCCGAACATAGATCAGTTAAAGTCCAATACTTAATCAAAGTTTACCAAATAAGTGCTTCGTCTAGAAATGTGCCATATCAGGGCCTATTTACTGTTCAGAAAACGGTGAAAAAAAAAATGTTATTAATTAACAGAAAGCAATACTTATAATATAAAAACGGTTGGCAAATACACAAATAAACTTACATTTGGTCAAAAAATTACACTTGGATTAAAGAGACAAATTCCAGAAAGTTCTCAAAATAGGAGAGCGTCACTTGGTAAATTCTAAATACCCCTGTCACAGCATCCTACATAACATAGCGAATTTCCGTTTATAAAAATTCGTTTTTCTCGGAAACTAGTTGACATAGAAAAAAAGTTACCTTTTTTATGTAATTTTTTCTTCTCTTTTAAATGGTGTAAAAAAATTTCGCAAAAATTTTGGCAAAAAACTAATTTTTTGCAAGAACATAAACCATGTTCCTGGCATCCGACGTGTCTGGCTGACGAACTCATCCAAGGGTTTGGGACTTCCAATGTTCTCATCAAGTTTCGTAAAAATTGGATACTTCGTTCGAGAGTTATCGCGCGGACATATATATATATATATATATATATATATATATATATATATATATATATATATATATATATATAAATTTAGTCACTAAATTTTAGTGAATATTATGTTCGGTTTCTAAGGACCTCAAAACAAATTTCTGCCATAGTCCCGGGCTCAGGTCGCGTCATAGCAGTGGCTGTAATAGCTGAATTCCATTCCGGAAATTCGCTAAAAGTCTTTCACTAAGATAACGATTAGTCCAAATGTTAACAAATAATGATGACATTTTAGATTACAAGGTTCCTAAATTCGCATCAATTTTAAAGTATAAATTTACCTTTTTTTCGTAATACAGATTATATACTCTAATTCAAGGTGATTAAATAATAACTTTATTACTCGTAAATTAATCTAAATTTAATATACGGATATCTATAATTTCGACGTCAGTATCAAAAAAACAAATATTTTGTATGAAAAGGGCTCTTGTGATTATAAATACCTTGGTGAAATGTCGGCAAAGATTTAGATTCTTTCATAACACGTGATTAAATGTGATGGTGATGGCATTTTAAAGGACCGCTGGATGACAAAGGGATAAACCATATACAAAGTGTGCCTTATGTGTAACGGGACAATGCTATATTATTGTGTCTTTAACTAATAAACATACTTAAAAAAGAAGTACAGTATATTACAAAAGCTATAAATTTTGAAGGTACTATAGTAATATACAGATGGTCCTAAAGACCCAGATAAATCAGTCGGTTTCGTTTATTACAGCAATACTTCAAAATTTAGCTCTGAAATGCCCTACGTACCAAATTTAGAAAATTTTTATTAATATACTCTATAATCTAAAATATATCACTACACTGTCCCATTTTATCAGTAAAAATAATAAAAATTTAGCTCCATAGTAAAAAAAAAAATTACATACTTTTAAAATTACATATAAAGAGCAAAAGAGGCAGCTAAATAGGAAATTAATTCAGATCACAGAATAACAGAAACAGCGTATATATAATAACCTGTCGTCAGTAGGAGGCCGATCGAGCCCTTTTCACAGCTTAGCTGATCACTCGTTCGGAGACGGTGAGCGGATGTGCTTCAATTATTACTGATTGTTAGATCATTGTTGTAGATACAGATATCAAACATTACAAATACAAACAGTGTGTACCTACATAACATATAGGTGGGGAGCAGTAGGGATTTTTGTCTACGCTGCACAATGAAGTATTTGATCATAAAACCTGGCCAAAAATAGTAATTGTATTTTATTGTTATTACTGTAAAATGTTAAATTTTACTGTAAAATACAATTATGTTCAATTATTTATTTATTTAGACATCATTTCAGGACTGTATACAGGGGGAGGAGGAGGTCAAGAGGTCTACATTATTTAGATATTATATAATCTTGGGCACAATATCGGCAAGTGTTATATAATTAATCCATTAAATACCAAGCAGCGTGTTTTTTTTGCTCGTCAGCTTCAGTTTTTGTTTTTTAATTTTGTTTCAGAAATTGTTTTAATTTTTTCATTTCCTGTATGATCAGCTCGCCCAGACGCTCGGCTGTATACGCCCCTGTATCAAATAAAGCATAAATATGTTCATATCAAGAGACAAACAAATCAAGAATGATTCAGTATATGCGCTTTATGTTATACTTATGAAACTCGAAATGAATAATATGTAATAAAATAATTAAACTTTTTTTATAGAAATAGCAAGTACATGCGCCAAGTTTCATTCTAGGAATTGTTGTTCTGTTACCTGCAGAATGAAGTGGTATAAACAAGTTTGCCCGGAAAAGCCCGGGAGGTGTTTAAATCCTTATCTTTAATAAAATACGATAAAAGTTTATTACTTGAACATAAACTTGACTTAAAAATGTCATTAAAATATACAAGGAATTATTTTAAAATTATTTTAGGCGTGATAAACAAACATTGGCCACTCACCTTATAAATCAATGAGGGAAAAATAACTCAAGTCAATTGGACAAATATTCCACTGTTAAAAAAGTCGCGACTTCAACTGACGGTAATAATATCTGAACATGCCTCATCGGTCCGGTATGCGGCTGAAGGGATAAACCAGATATTTATCAGTCCCAAAATACTACTTTTAACAGTAATTGTGAATTTTGGATTTTTCGATTTTGGCCATGATTTAAGGACAAATACTCCACTGTGCGCTGTTATCGCTAGTACAGAGAGAGCAAATTGGTTTCTGATATATTCTGTGATTCAGATAAAAGAAAACAGTAAGTTATGACGGTGGCGATATAAAGTAAGTACATTTATTGAAATATAGCCTACGACGGCAACCGCAATAAAGTTTCAAATTACATTTTCTCGATAAAAATAACTTTTTACAGTAATTAAATAATTATAAATTAGGAAACAACAGAAATAGTTACATTAATTGCTAAGTTTCCATTATCCGCAAACAGTTTCGCTATTGAAGTGTCAAATACTAAACAGTCAGAATTCCTAATTGCTGAGGCTACGCCTTCGTGAATAGATCGTGGCATCGCTTCCCAGGTCAATCTTCGCCGATGGCCATTTAATTCAAGCCTGTATGCGAAATTTTCAGCTTGTTTCCTAGGACCAATTAACTGAACAATAGCAAAAAATTGAGTGTGACCGTCGAATTTCTCTTGTTTTTCTAATACTAACATAAAATTCTGCCCAAAACAACTCTGCATCATAACCCAGTCAACAGCTCCTGGCAAATTGATATCTGTTGCAAGAAACACAATGTCCTCCCCTTGGAGCGTTGTGATACTTTTATGGGAAGATTCTAGGTGTTTCATAACACCATTCAATTTTCCTTGCCAAACACAAGATGCACCCGGGCAAGGGCAGCTGTAAGGTCTAAATTCGCAAATTTCTTCATGATCTTCTTTTTTACTTGCCAAAAATTTTTCTTTACATCCTGTGCTAACATGTTTACAAGGAAATTCAACCATCATCGCTACTTGTTCCAAACCCAAATTCCTAATATTTCCCAATTCTCCTCTACAAGTTGGACAATTTGCCAGACGAGGGCGACAATTTGAGCATAATAAATGTCCATTGGAACATTGAAATATTGGTGGCAGTACGTAATCCATACATACTGGACATTCAAATATACTTGTTAAATTTGGAGGTGTTGCACTTACAGACGATGTCGAAGCAGTAGGTTCAGGCACAGTGACTGAGACCACTGAATTTGAATTAGAGTAAGAGGAAACAACAGCGTTGCGACGTTTGGAATTCATTTCTTCAACCTTAGCTATAGCCTCTAAATTATTTCTTAACCGAGAACGTGATAATGATCCAGTGTTACTTTTATCAGAGTTATGTTTAGTTGCACCACAAATAGCTTGTAATGTGCTCCGTGATAATGCTGCAGTTTTATTTCCTGATGAAAGCTTAAAGCTTGTTTTTTGTGACATCTTTCATTATTGCTGACATTTTTATCTGTAACAAAACAATATTCTGTTTTCCTTATTATTCTAAAAATAAATCAGCTACAGTAAAATGCCAAAAATAAATAAAAAACTGTATCACACAATGTTCTTTTTAAAAAATTAGAAATACTTAGCAATACTTAATTTCTATGTATTTATAAATATTCTATTTCTAAATTTCACAACATACATAATATTGCTGCTAATTACTATACCAGAGACAATGAAAAACTTTCATAAAGGAGACTATACTCTCTTTGATAAATTTTTTAAATGGTGAAATTTACTTAAAAATACAGAAAAATTAACAAAAAAACTGTCAGACAGTTCCTTCCATCTCATTTATAGCAGTCTTTACGCATGCATGGACCTACCGGACATTCTGATTTTTATCAGTTTCTCTTTATTCTATTGATATATCTACCTGTGTTTGACGAAGAATGGGGAGTTAAGAATCAATGTCCTTTAGAACAGTGTACAATTTTATTTTACAAAAACTTTAAGCACGTTTTCCCCAAAACTCTGGTTTTGGGGAAAACTTAACCCCAACTGTTACCATGGTTTAACCATGGTAAAAGTTGGCAAAAATTATTTAAGTCTTATTCACTACAAAACAGTAACTGAATAATATATGTATTTGTAGCTATTACGTGTCATTTATTAACCCTTAACCCTTGATGCTACGAACGTAATAAGTCGCTTAAATCATTTTAGCGCTCATTTCAAATGTGCTGAACTCTGTTACTATTGAATTTACATAAAAAAGGTTCATTTCAAACTATTTGAAATGAACTCTACATTCAATGATTTTTTAATACAATTATGTAAGTTTATCGATTAATAATAGTATATTGTACAACAAGTGAAAAAAGAGGCTTATTTCTCACAAATATGAGTTTGTTGCACAAGTCCGCAGGGCAGGTGCTACAATTCATATGAGTGAGAAATAAGCTTTTCCGACGTATTCTACACTATCCTTTTTCTAAGAGCACATTATTTTTCGTAAAAGGGTATCCCGAGATAGGAATGGCCGGTTGCCCCCCCCCCAGATTAGATTTTCAACAACACTTTGGGTACTATAAGAGCAGCTGATAAGAAGTCTTGCGTGCAAGTTTTAGCCTTATATCTTGAGTAGTTTAGAAGTTATTTGTGATAATAGGTGTTAAGATTTTTTAAACCTTTATATCTCGTAAAATGTTACAGATATTTAAATGAACTAAAAACCATTAGTATCTCTAAGTTAGTACTATATATTTCTTTCAAATTTTTCCGTTGGTAAGCAACCATAGAAAATTCGAGAAAAAAAAACAGAATGACACTTTTTTAGTGGTTCCTTCAGAGTGACAAACACGAAAAAATCTTCAAATATTGCACATTAGGTTCTGTTTAAGTACGGCAAGTTTCGTTAAAAACAAAAGGGTGGAACACTGTCAAAGAGGAGAAACCTCAATCGAGGGCACCATCGGAAAGGTTGAATTCATCATTCCGTTATATTATTATGCCATGCACACAAGACTAATTAAGAGTCTGGTGGTGTTTTAACGACATGTACCGAAATATCGATCATGACCCCCAAATATGCAATGTGTTCAAGGGTATGTCAGGCCAATATATAAATGTGTAAAAAAATTTGTTGGTACGATAACGGCCATATTTCTTGACCGATAGAGCTGCTATTTAGTATTGTAACTGTTTACGTCAAGTTCTAGGGTAAGTTTGTAGATGGAGTTGATAGTCAATATGGGACGATCTCAAAATGGCGACTTTTCATTTCAATTAATTTATTATTATATTATTAAATTATTGCCATTTTGAAACTATTCAACGAAAAGAGCTCATCTATAAACAGCTTAAACCTTGCCTCAATTATAATAATAATAATATTAAGCTGCCATCCGAGAAACATAACCGCTGCCACAAGCACGTCTCTCATACTTCAGTATACATTTCGGTATTTGCCTACTATACTAGGATTGTAAATCTATCTAGACATCTAGAGTTAATGATCAGTAAATATTAACTAAGACAAGACTGACATTTAGCCCCTAGATAGGAACAACTGATTAAATATTTTCTCAAATGACAATAATTTTACACCTAAAATTCTCAACATTTTGAACCTATCCCATATTGACAATCAATCTCATCTATGAAGTTAGTCTAGAACTTGACTTAAACAGTTGCATTACCAAATTTCAGCTCAAGCGGTTACGACATATAACCTATCTCATACAAACAAATTTTGTTGCACATTTATACATTGGCCTTCCATAACCTTGAACACATTGTATATTTGGGGGTCATGATCGATATATCGGTACATAGCTTTAAAACACTACCAAGCTCTTAATTAATCTTGTGCGCATGGCATAAAAACAAAACGGAATGATGGATTCAACCTCTCCGATGGTGGCTTCGATAGAGGTTTCTCCTCTCTGACAGTGTTCCACCCTTTTGTTTTTAACGAAACTTACAGTACTTAAACAGGACTTAATGTGCAATATTTGAGACTTTTTTCGTGATTGTCACTCTGAAAGAACCACTAAAAAAGTATCTTTCTATTTTTTTTTTCGAATTTTTATGATTGTTTACCAACGGAAAAATTTGAAAGAAATATATATTATAGTACTAACTTAGACCTACTCAATGGTTTTTAGTTCATTTCAATATCTGTAATAGTTTTCAAGATATAAAGGTTTAAAAAATAATGGCCTTAAGGGGAGGTTTACTTGAGAATCCTTAAAAATTATGCATTTTTTTGGAATTTTTTTCTCAAGAACGGAATTAAATATCAACTTCAAATTTTGTACACATATTTATTAAGTATTAAACTACACCAAAAAAAATTTTTCAAGAAAAAATATAAAAAATTGTCCATTTTATAGACAGTGCAGTGTGACGATCCGAAAATCCGATGCCTTGTTGGCTGACATCATAGCGCCGGTAATAAACCATTGAAATTCAAAAACAAAAAAGATTTATAAAATATGTGAAGAGTACCGGCACCTATACCTATAATATCAAAAAATTCGTCAAATGCGTGTTTTTGACACGCACTAAATAATGTCATCTCAGTGAAAGTGTTAATTTATGATTTTTTGTTAACTCTATAGTTGTTAACTCTACAGCACTCTTGCGTTTATTCAATATGGATGTACAACTCAATAATTATTCAGTCATACAACCATGTTAATATGTCATCTTCGATGAAATAAGAATTGCTGAAGGAAAAAAAAAATGGCGGATGTGTGAACTTTTGATTACCATTTTTGTCTTATTTTACGCTCTTTAAAGTAAAATAAAAAAAAATAAAAAATATTGAAAGTGTATCGGACTTAGGTATAGGTGCCGGAGAATTGAATTATCTTAAAAATAAAAAATTTAAAAAAAGATCCATCGAATAGTTTTTGAGTTATCGTATCAACCAGTTCCAAAAATGTGGTTCCGAGATATTATAATATATATATATATATATATATATATATATATATATATATATATATATATATATATATATATATATATATATATATATATATATAAAGAAACGTATTTTCAAAATTTTATATTTAATACTCATTATTGCGTGAACTACGTTTTTTGAGTTTTTTTTTATAGTAAGCTCGATTCGGTTAATGTGCAAAAATCTTTTTTTTAAAATCATTTCCAGCAAAATTTTTTTGGGCACGTATTCTACACATAATTTGCTATCAATTTCTGCAAAAAAAATAATGAATTTTTTGATCAAATCTCAAGTAAACCTTTCCTTAAATTACTTTCAGCAAAATCACTTTGGGAACATATTCTACACATAATTAGCTACCAATTTCTGCAAAAAAAATCGATTTTTTTTAACGACGCTCAAATAAACCTCCCCTTAATACCTATTATCACAAATAACTTCTAAACTACCGAAGATATGAGGCTTAAACTTACACGCAAGACTTCTTATCAGCTGCCCTTATAGTAGCCAAAGTGCCCTTGAAAATCGCATCGGGGGCCAACCGGCCATTGTTATCCCGGAAGACCCTTTACATTAATATTTATTTAAATAAGTACTTAGTAAAAAATTTTTTAAATTTATGTCAGTGGTAAGACAGATGTTCAAATTTTTGCCAAAGCATACTTTAAAACTATGGAAACAATAATACTGTGGCCACAAGCCAAAGTATCTTAAGTCAATTTAAGTAAAAAAACAGATTTCTATTGATTATTATACACTGTTCATTAGAACATTACGTAATAATGTCAAGTTGACCTACGTTTTACTCAACCTAAATAAACTTACACATCCTAGTTGAATTTGGAGTGTTAAATAGCAATAATTTTCCTCCAAAAAACGAGCCCCAATTTCGATTTTCGAACACAAAAAGGAACATAATTATCCATTTCTTTATAGAAGTATTATTTTAGTTCTAACAAAAAGTGACATTTTCTTATGTAATATTAGATTTCCATTTAGATTATTAGAATTAGTAGCTGAAAACACTAGAGAAAGTTAATCAAAGTTTCTTTTAACGACTGCTTTATCCATCATTCATTACCACTATCTGTAACAAAAGGTAACATTTCCATTCAATGATTATCAAAAAGTAACATTTCCACAATTCAATCTCAGTTATCTCCTGTAATATGAAAATTTTTAAATTGACAAAACAGTGACGTAACGTAACTTTTTTCAATGTACATTTCTACATAAACAGAATATTTTTAAAAATAAATGCTTACTCTTTAATCACATTTTAGTGATTTCTGAAAAAAAAGCAACGATGGAAATGTTACCTTCTGTTCGACTACTCCTCAACTATAAACTAGTACAATATTAAGTTTTTTTTTTTTTATACCCAAGATCATATGAATATCAAAATTTTTAACAAATACTTTTATCATTATCTCTGATAAAGCAGAAATAATTTTTGTACTGAATAAAAATAATTTTTGCGTGTAAAAATTACAAACAACATGGTATAAAAGTAAAAAAGTAATAAAATTGTAAAAAAGTAAGTAACTTTGAACGATTGTATCTCAGCCAGTTTTTATCGGTCACCATTCTGACGGGAATTGCATCAGCTTTCTTTGTTGTGAACCAATACCTATACCTAAATTCACTCAGAAAAAAGTACTATACAAAAATTTCAAAGAAAAAGAAAAATTTAAAAATTTCTGCTTTTTTAAAAATAGTTTTTTTGACTTATTTTGTTGAGAAAAATAAAGTGCCATTTCGATAGGAAATTTAATTCTCTACAAAGAATCACATCATGTGTATTTACGAAAAATGCATAGTTTTTGAGTTATAGTTAAAAAACTTAAGAGTCGATAAATTTATGCTGTTCGTAAAAACGCACGCCTAAATTTAATAGCACTTTGTGAATTTATCATCTTTGGGGTACTACTGAACATACGAAACAATAAAACACCTGTTACGAATTAGTTTCTTGTTCAACTACATAATCAATAGCCTACAAATTTAAAAGCGGTAGACCCAGAAATTTTAAAAAATAACCACCTATAATACTCTTTTAGCTAAAAAAAAAAAAAGTAAAAAGAACATTGGTACTTTATTTTTAGCATTTTTTAATCTGTCTTTCTTATATACTGCACTCTGTATAAATAGAAAGCAAGTTAAGGTGTTAAGTAACATTTTGGTGATTTTTAGCTTTTTACTTATAAAAGCTTATTTAAATCTTGCAACATGATTTAAAACAACATCTGTTTATATTGTATACAAGATATACAATTTTCAAAAAATATTTCCTATAAATATCTAATACATCCGTTTATCCGGGAAATACAATTTCAGTTAAATTAGATGAATTATGCAAAAGCACTAGAGGAAAGACAAGAAAGAAACGCCGTGAGCAGCGGGGCCGCATCACGGAAGTCGAATTTTTCCCTTCATCTTCGGTATTGAATGTCTACAAGCGAAATGTGATTGAAAGTCTACAAGCGATTTGTCAATTTGGTGGTTTCAAAGCTGATGATGAGTGTCCGGCTGATCGAGGCTTTAAAAAAAGGTTTTTAGTTTTTAAGGGCTGAACCTCCGTAAATTTCAATTTGGTGCCGATAGCAGTTAGCAGGAAAAAAGCCAACACAATTCGTACGAGGGCATTCCTACCCATGCTTATCGGCCAATTGCCTTTGTGTTTTATTTTTAAATATTAAAAAAGGACCTTAAATAGTAAACTGGAGGGCCTTTATGAAGATTTTTTTCCTCCAAAGCCTCCAAAAAGCAGTGGCTGGCTATTAACTTAACCTGTACCCAGTGAACATAGAATGTAAATGTGATGTAACAAGGAAATAACAAGTTACGCAACTTTTTTGACTTATGGGTGACATAACAATTATATAAAATTAGAGTTTTACGTTATATCCCTAATTGGTACCTGTACGTTACGTAACAGTTACGTGCCATTGTGACTGTAATAAAATGTCACATTTGTGACTGCTATGTTACGTTTAGATGATGTATCAAGGTTGCTTCGATAAAACGTCACAGTGTGACTTTTATGTTATGTCTTCGCAACCTAACAATGTTACTTTAATAAAACCTCACAGAACTGACTCTTATGTTATGTTTTTGTGACGTATCAACGTTACTTTATTGAAATGTCACAATCATAACTCTTTTGTTATGTCCCGATGACCTAACAATGTTACTTTGAACAAAACGTCACAACAGTACTCTTATGTTATGTTTTTGTGACGTATTAACTACAGGTATCTTTAAATTGATAACTCCTCGCGAATTGATACATTTAAAATTAATATGGTAACAAAACATTTCACAAAAGTGACAAGTGAAATGTTTTATTAATATTGACATGTCACAAAAACATAACAAAAGAGTCATGATTGTGACATTTCATTAAAAAAACGTTAATACGTCGTTAAAACAGTTAATTTTGTTATTAATTTAAAAATTAAACTCTTATGAAAATTCTTGTAAGGCTTTATTTACTATTTTGTGATATATATTAATATATAACGATGAGAATAAATAAGTCAGTTTGGTCTAGTGGTTAAGACTGTCGATAATTTAAATGATGCTTCAGCTTGGATAACGGTTCGAATCCTGTAACAGTCAACAAAAAAAAAGAAAAAAAAACAGTAATAATTTAGGTGTATGTATATGAACAAAGTTGGTAATATGTGATGTAATGTTAATAAGAAACAAAAAAGGGGAATTTTGAATTTGCTTATTGCAAAAGAAGGCGTAAGGCGTATTTTTATCTATAAGGTAACATCAAAGTTATATTTTCCTGAAACGTAACAAGAACATAACAATGTTACGTCACATTGTTACGTTTATAAGTGGGAAATTGTAAGTTACATGTGAGTCATATGTGACTCATATTTTATGTAACAGGTGACTTTCAGTTCTGTCACTTTGACATAAAATTTACAGAAAAATGTTCACTGGGTACACAAAATTTCAGCCCTCTAGGTTTATTTGGGGAGATTTTGACTGGAACGAAACTGTTAAAAAACAAGAAAAATCATGTTCTTTTTAGTATAAAAATGGTGGGGGTAACCAACTTAATTCGAATACAAAATTTCAGCTCTCTAGGTTTATTTGGGTGACCTGTACGAGTGGTACAAACTTCGAAAACGGCGAAAAAGTATGAAATTGTAGCTTAAAAATGGTAGGGGTGGGGGTAAAATATTAAAACCTTCAAAAAGCAGACCCTAGGTACGAACTCTATCAACACACCAAATTTAAACCCTCTACGTTAATTCTAGGGCGCTGTGGGCGTGTCAGATCCAACCAAAAGAATTTTTTCCCCCTCTCGCCCTTCAAATCATCCTAAGAAGCTGAATTTTGGATATGTTGTAGATAATCAACCGAAACATTATTTCCAACCGGTTTGGAAAAGTTCTAATGTTTTGTTGCGCCCCACCACCCCCTTAAAGGTTGGGTCGGATCCAAAATTTGACCCCACCTTGATAGTATTGATGCGCATCGGAAATGAACCCCACTTACCAAATTTCAGCTCTTGCCTTCCATAGGGAGGCCCTACACATGTCAAAAGGTAGCAGGAATATACATATATATATATATATATATATATATATATATATATATATATATATATATATATATATATATATATGACATTTTTTTCTTCAGAATCGTGTCCTACGGGTCAGAAAACGGATAGCGCCCCTACTCTCGCCTCTTCCCGTTCCTATCGTATAGGCTGTATAAGTCTAATTTTTTCAGTTGAAAAATTCGACTAAAAAGCCATTTAACTGTGCCAAAATCGACTTCATAGTCCAAAAGAAAAATAAAGGTTCGGGGCCATACCTCGAAAATCGGTGATCATAGAAAAATTCGAAGAAAATATTTAAATCTCACATAAACAAGTGGTATCAACAGTGGTAAAAATAACATTGTTCTTACTGATAAAAATTTATTGGAACAAAAATAGATTTTTTGACTATTGCTCCCAAACTGTGTGGAACTTGGAAAGTTTAGAGATAACAGTCGAGGCGTCTAGTGCTTTTGCATAATTCATCTAATTTAACCGAATCACCATTTACGAGATTCCCATACTGGCAATTTTATTAGGGACACCTGTATAAAAAAATAGCAAATATGCAATTATCTTTTTAGATATGTTTAGACTATGCTTCAATTTTTTTTCTTGTTTTTTGTTAAAGATCTTTAAATGCAGTATGTTACCATGTTAGATATGGGTTGCTGAGTTGCATATTTTTATGTTAAATGTTAATAAAAAAAATTTGTTGTGTTCTATGATAAATCGAATGCAAAGAATTTTTTTCATATAACTATTAATTCTAATACGTCTATTTTTGTTTTTAATTCCTAATTTACAAAACGGGCACAATTAGAAAGGGTATCTTTAATTAACGCCCAAAACAGTTTTAAAAAAGTGATACTACATATAAATTATCGGAGTTATTATAAGTTTTTTGAGAGTTGCTATTTTTATTACGGACAAATCATTGATTTAATCCAAAAATAGTTCAAATAAAAATTGTAGATAGCAGTGGGGACAACCGACTGCTACAATCATGAACATTATACTCTTATGGTTTTCGAGCTATAATGCAAACTTAGTTTTTTTTTTTTTTTTTTTAATGACTGTATTAATTTGTCGATAAAATTAATATAATATAAAAATCAAAAACATATGACAAAAAAAATTTTTACAAGTGTAAAAATTTTTCTTTAAATTTATGTTTCCAGCTGACGCATTAGATCAGCTTTACCATCAAATTAATATACAGGGTTAGTCAAAAGTATGGAAACGGTGAAAAATCTCAGCGGGAAAACATTTTTGGGATAAATGATGGTGACAAAGCATTTTTTACGGCGCATCCGATGGTGGTCTTAATTTTGACCTCAATGTCAAAAATCAAGGTTATATCAAGGTCAACTCCGTTTTTTTAAATCAACCCGCCTTTTCGACCCCGGAAATGGAAGGAGCAGAAAATTCTGCATCCAAATATGACCTTGAAGTCAATGATGATATGATCATATGAAAAATATGATATGACCTTGACCTTGACCTTCAGGTCAAAGTTAAGGTCAGCATCGGATGTGCCGTAAAAAATGCTGGAACTTTTGTCAGCATCATTTATCCCAAAAATGTTTTCCCGCTGAGATTTTTCACCGTTTCCATACTTTTGACTAACCCTGTATAAGTGCCACTTTAAAAAGTATAAGTTAGCACTGTAGCTGGAAAACTATAAGGCCCGATTTACATTAACGCTCCGCTCTCGGTACGCTCCCACTGCACTCTCACTCCGATATAATCTTGTTGTGTTTACATTACAGTGCTAATATCATATATCGTTCTCTATTCACATTATAATGCCACTCTAGGTACGCTGCCAGTTCAGTCTCATTGTCAGTTCGATACAAATATCTTTTCATAACAACTGAATGCAAGCGGAGTGGAGTCAGGAGTGGAATCAAAAAAGTGTTTACACTATAGGTACAAGCCATAACAAGTCTGATATCGCTCCGATAACATATTACATGAGTGGTATTGATATTGGAGTGGTATTGGACCGGGAGCGAACCGTGACTGATATCGAACCGATATCAGAGCGATGATGTGAATACACTTATTGTTTATTGTGTAAGAATATTTTATCAATTCGGGAACGTAGTGATATCGTACTGAGAGCGTAGCGTTAATGTAAATCGGGCCTAAGAGCTATAAATAAAGCTACCTAAAAATCTTACTAATAGAAATCTTATTAATTCTTAGTAATAGAAATGGAAACTCTCAAGAAACTCACCTTCTGAAGACCATTAAATCTAAAATATCAAGGACACTGCATTGAAATTTTTATTCAACATTCTTGATGTGTACTGAAGTTAAAAAGTAAAAATAAAAATATGACTTGCTTTTAAAATGTAACTATAGGTGAAATTATCTAAACTTGGACTGACGTCATTAAACAAATGCAACAAATTCATGAAAATTAGACGTACCAAAATTTTCTGTCTCTTTTCTTTTTGTTATTTTTGTATTAGAGTAACTATAGTAATATAAAATTGTACGTCTAATTTTATTTCATTTGTTAATGACGTCAGTCCAAGTTTAGATAATTTTACCTATAGATAATTTCTTGAGTTACACTGCTGGTCATGAAAATTGCGACACTATTAAGTAATGGTAAATGTTCCTTGTGGATTTGAGTTGTCATAATAGGGTCAAAAAGAGATTGAAACTTCATTAATTTTCAATGTATAAAGTTCCAAGAAATTTAGTTAAACAAGTTTTACAGTAAGTATAATTTAACTACTTAAAATAATTTTTTAACTAAACTTTGAATTATTTTCAGCGAAGAGCTTGTTCAACTCACTAACAAGCGAGTAGATATGTGAAAAGGTCGAATTGTTGGATTAATTGTAAGTAAAAACGGTATGTTGTACTGTAATATAGTAGCACACGCCCACCGAAATCCAAATATTGTATTGCGAGTATGAAGGCAATGGACAGAGGAACACGAAGATCAGAGTTACCATTTTATGGTATGGAAAGCTATAGTTTATAAAAACAAATCACATTTAGTATGAATAGCATTTGAAATAGCCAACATTATAGGCAATGTCTTGACGTCCGAAATGTACCTTACGAATCAAGTAGGAGCTGTGTTTCAGCAGCACAACGCTAGATGACGCACTGCACAGAATGAACGAGCTTTTAGCGAATTTCCAGAATGGAATTCAGCTATTACAGCCACTTTCATGACGCGACTTGGGCCCGGGACTATGGCAAAAATTTGTTTTGAGGTCCCTAGAAATCGAAAATAATATTCAGTAAAATTTATATATATATATATATATATATATATATATATATATATATATATATATATATATATATATGTCCCCACGATAACTCTCGAACGAAATGTCTTACGTTTATGAAATTTGGTGAAAATATTGAAAGTCCCAAACCGTTGGACGAATTCGTTAACTAGACACGTCCGATGCCCGGAACATGATTTTTTTGGCAATTTTCGTGAAAAAAATTACATTATTGGAAAGAGGAGAAAAAATCACATAAAAAAGGTCTTTAAATTAGTGATGGGAATAATCGAATGATTTCAATAATCGATTATTTTTAATCGAGTGATTTTAATGATCGATTAATCATTCGATTATTTTTATCGATTATTTTAATTCGATTATTTTTATCGATTACTTTCATTCGATTATTTTTGTTGATTATTTTCATTCGGTCATTTTTATCGACTATGTTTCATTCGATTATTATTATCAATTATTTTCTTTCGATTATTTCTAACAATTATTTATCGGTTATTTTTATCGGTTATATTATTCAGTTATTGAAATGCGACAAAAAATTAAATTTCAATTTTGTAATTTTTCGGAATCCTTTTATTGTAATTTTTATTTTCATATTCAAACCTATAATACAATATTATTTACTTGTATGATACAAGCATAATCCACCTTTCAGTTCTTTTGTTTTTAGGTGGTTTATTAAATTATCTTTAAAAATCTTTTTTTTTATAATATTTATGTCCATTAGAGATTAAACCAGTACTAATTACAGTATTATCGGTTTTTCCATTTTAATAGTCGGTGTTCTAACACGCTGATAGTCATAATCTATAATGACGAAACACCCCACTAGCGCAGTATTTTGACAACTAATACACTAGAATATATAGAAATATACAATATATAGAATTGTTGACGTAGTACAGCGTTGTGTCTTAGTTAGATTTTACTTGACGGTGCACATACAGCGCCAATGACCATTAAAGTATCAATAAGGAAGCACCCCTGCTAGGTTGTACTATTCATCTTATGCAAAACATCGCCAATCATTGTTATCATAAAACCTTTTTAGCGAATTTCCAGAATAGAATTCAGCTATTACAGTGTGTGTGTCCGCGCGATAACTCTCGAACGAAGTATCCAATTTTTACGAAACTTGGTGAGAACATTGGAAGTCTCAAACCCTTGGATGAGTTCGTCAGCCAGACACGTCGGATGCCAGGAACATGGTTTTTGTTCTTGCAAAAAATTAGTTTTTTGCCAAAATTTCCACTTATTCAAAAATTTTTCAGAAATTTTTTTACATCATTTAAAAGAGAAGAAAAAATTACATAAAAAAGGTCTTTAAACTTTTTTTCTATGTCAATTAGTTTCCGAGAAAAACTAATTTTTATAAACGGAAATCGCTATGTTATGCACGATGCTGCGACAGGGGTATTTTTTATTTAAACTGTTGTCTGTTTTCAATAGATATGACGACCCACTAAATACTTATGATATTTTGTAGGATCACTTAAAAGAATCGAATTTGTTTTATCTCGAAATATTTTTAAAACTGTTAGATATTTTTTTAAAATCATTCTATTATATCTCTAATGGACTCTGTTATATCTCTAATCTTATTATATCTCAAGATATCTCGAGATATTTTAATAATCGAATGATCGATTAACTTTCATTCGATTATACCCATCACTACTTTAAACTATTATTCTATGTCAACTAGTTTCCACGAAAAACTAACTTTTATAAACAGAACTTCACTATGTTATGCAGGATGCTGCGACAGGGGTATTCTGAATGTACACAACATAAATGTGCTTCCTTAGTCTCTGCGTTTCTCAGGTCTATCATCGATTGAAGGAAACCTTTGAGATGTGACTGAACAACAAATTCAACGATATCCTTGATCATCGACTGCAACTGACGAATGAATTATGATTGAAGGTAGAAGCAACTTGGAATAATATTCCACAAAAGACTATTAAAACTTTATTTCAATCATTGCCAAGGCGTGTGATATCCAATTATAACCGCGCATGGCCATCATACGTCTTATTAAAAATCACATGTATAAACTGTCGTAGGTATATACTTCAAACTGTATCATTTATTATTCCCATATCATATACGGATTTTGATTCATTTCTTTCCACTCCTTCCATATGTTACAATTTCAATGACCACCAGTGTACCAATTTTATTACAAATAAATTTCGGTATTTTAGTTGTTAAAAATCTAATTGATACATTTATTATGAAAAGCGTGCAAAGAACAGACAAAACACGTAAGTAAAATTATTAGTGCCAAACAACTTTTTTATTCAACTATATATTTACTTAAGTTACACAAAATTAACTGGCACATTACTTACGACTATTGTAGTCTTGCACAAAATCATGAGGTCTGAGAGATCCCAGTGTTCAACTGTAACAAATACAAATAACATTATACAAACGAATGACAAATACATTTACAAACGTAAAGTACAATAGCAGAATATCTTTACATACAAAATAATATTTATATCTAGTGAACATGTGGACCCTTTAGTCTCTACATAATCCAAGTATCAACTAAGAAACATATTAAAAACCAGAACATTTCGCACCTGAGTATCTCATATTAATTTATTTTACAAATTGTAAATCAATAGGATCAAACCAATTGCAGCGTCAAAACCATGCGTATAAAATAGTATTTGAGTATAATAAAACGATATTTGAATAGAAGAACAATTAGGACATATCGACTGACTGCACTACTAACATCACGTTTTCTATGCATGTACTCATAACACACTGAATGACCTTGAAAGTAAAATCATATAAATAATTTTGTTTAAAATAAAATCCAAAAAATTTAAAAATGACTAGCCTTAACATTTTAGAATCCACATTAAAACTTGATCCAATTAATAAAGTAAAATAAAAACCAAAACTCAGAAAATATTTCGCACTCTAAACACGAGAAAATGAATGATAAAATACAGAAATTGTCAGATTTTGTATAACACATAATACATCAGTTAGAGAAAATTAGAACCACGATTTCCGGAAAACGACTGACCGTCCTTTTTCTGCTGCTATAGCGTTTAGTGACTACCATAACTGGTAATAACCAACGAAAATTTGAACGAGATGCTATGTTCAGTTTTCTGGCAATTAACGGGTAAAAAAATTTTTTGAAGCTAAATTCCATTATAAACAAAATAAAACATTTTTCGAAGTTAAATTTCGGGGAATCCTGGCCGTCCATTTTCTGCTGCTATGGCGTTTAGTAGCTACTACAAAATTTGAAAATTTGAACGAGATCCTATGCTCAATTTTTTGGCAATTAACGGGTAAAAGCATTGTTTTGAAGGTAAATGCCATTATAAACAAAATAAAACGTTTTTCGAAGTAAAATTTCGGGGAAACGATTCACCGTCCGTTTTTTGCTACTATGGCGTTTAGTGGCTACTATAACTGGTAATGACCACCGAAAACTTGAACGGGATCCTATGCTTAATTTTCTGGCAATTATCGGATAAATTTTTTTTTTTCATTTATATGCCAGGTCATTACATGCCACTTCATCCAGGTCATGTCACGCATGACCTCAGATTTAGCTGAAAATTTTTTTATTTGTTTATTTAACCATCCTAATAATCTATACAAAATTTTAAAAGGTTATCTCTAATAGTTTTCAAGTTATGAATTTTTGAAAGGACCCTGCAATTTATTAAGTGTAAATTAGGTTTCCGTCAAATTGTCTAATTTTTTGATATATTACTCTATACATCCTCCCGATCAAAAGTCCCGATGAGCATAAAGTTCCAAGGACTCGAAATTTTGAGCTACGGGCCCTGAGGCATGCCTGCTGTTATACTCTGTTGTTCAGACATAGACTCCTCAAATTGTACAATAAATTTCCGATTTGATAAATAATCAGCTATTAATGTTGAACAATTTCCTCGAATACCCATTTAATATAATTTTTTAATTAAGAATTTATGGTTTACTGTGTCAAATACTGCACTTAAATCAAAAAATACAGCAATCACAATGTTCCTTTTATTAAGATTTATAGCAACAAATTCATGAAGCTCGAAGCAAATAGTTGTTGTGGAGTATCCTGGTCTAAAACCGTGTTGGGCATCGCTTATTAACGAGTATTTTGTTAAAAAGTTGTTAATTCGACTGGATAGTAGTTTTCAAAAATTTTCGCAAATACTGATAACAGTGATATTGGTCTATAGTTGTTTATATTATCAATTTCACCTTTTTTATGAAGTGCTGTCATCTTGGCTATTTTTAATTCATCCGGAAATTTTCCGTGTTGAAATGACTGTTTATTAATAAAAACTAATTCTGTTCTAATTAGGCACGCTGTACTTTTTAAATTCTAGAATTAATTAAATAATTGATGTTTCTATGTACAGTCGGCACCATGAAAGTGTTACAGCACGGGACTAAAATAACAGTTTCATAGTGAGATAGGCACCAAAGTAAAATTTTGATTACACATTTAAAAAATTTATGAATACATTGGACATCCAATGATACGTACTCAGATTTTACGTAGTAACGTCAGCGATGTAGTGGGGTTTTCTCTCACAGATTCGTTGTTGTTTGGCTGTGTTGGTGAAAATTTATGTACTAAGCCAGAGTCACATATTCTGTCTGCATAGGTAATATGCAAAATGAGTAACGTAAAATTCTTCACTAAAAGACTTCACTATTGAATTGGTAACTAAAAATGAAATTAAGCAGCACAGTTTGACAAAAATTCTAGAATGTTCTATTTGTCAACTAACAAAAATACCGAAAAATCAATTACAGCATTTAATTGGTCATTGAAAAAGAGGCCAAATAGCATATCTTGACAAATGTTCTGGAATATTCTATTCGTCAACTAGCAAAGATATCCAAAAATAGACGTCGTCATTGAATTGGTTACCTAAAAGAGACCAAATAGCACATTTTGTCAGATGTTCTAGAATATTCTATTTGTTAACTAGAAAAGATATTAAAAAATCGATTGCACGATTTAATTGTCCAACCAAAATTATACTAATATAAACTAAATGTTTCATTTTGACAAACATTTTAGAATGATCTATTCGTCAGCCAGAACAGAATATTCTAGAACATTTATCAAACGATGATATTTCGTCTTCTTTCCGATGATCAATTAAATTGTGCAGCCGGTTTTTCAATATCTTTGTTAGTTTACGAATAGAACAATCTAGAATTTTTATCAAATTGCGTTACTTAATCTAATTTTTAGTAACCAATTCAATTGTGAAATCTATTTTTTGATATCTCTGTTAGTTGACGAATAGAATATTCTAGAATTTTTATCAGTTTTCACTATTTGGCATCTTTTACGCTGATAAATTCGATTATGAAGTTGGTTTTTCGTTATTCAATAATATAACATTCAATTTCGTTTATCTATCCGAATTTTAGATTGTAAATTGTTTTTTAGAATAGTTTTGTTTTAAATAAATTCAGATAAATAATATTTACCAACCCCCCACATAAACGTTTGCCGACGCCCCTGATCTTCCGATTTACGTACTTTCCCTCAAATTTGCACCGACCACTACGTACTGTTGAATTTCTGGTGTATTTTTAATAATTTTCAACCGGCCTTCAATAGTAAGAACGTTAAATTTTTGTTTTTTGTTAATTCAGTTTTATTAATTTTAATAAGCAAAAAAAATATGTAGGCGCCAGTGGCTGGCTTACTGCATGTACCTGTACTACGACAATAACAAAACAAACATTCTATGTGTACTGACATGCAGCGTTTGATTGTGTTTTTCGTACACGAGTGGTGGTTGTGTAACAGCTTAGTAGTGCACAGTTTCATAGTGACTACTGTAAATCTTCGGGACAAGGACGAAAATTTAGCAGCAAATATTATTGAGTAACGAGCAGCAATTAAAAAGTTATGAGTATAGCCCGGAATGTATAATGTAAGTCGTAAGTTATCCTGTCAAAATTGCCGAAAAAACGTGTCACCATTCGTTAGAAGCGGCATATAATTTATCTATTGTTCATAAATACATTTAATAATTTTTTTTCTAAATGCGCTCTATAGTTTGTGTGACAGGAGTTAAAGAGGTACTCTACAAATATATTTTGTTTTGAAAACAATTAAACTTCATATAAACAATATAGTCACTCATTTGCAGTTTGTAACATCGTTAACGCGACGAACGAACAGTTTAATTTGATCAATTGCATGTGTCTTATGTAAACAAGTACTTGAAGAAAAAATTTTTTTCCGTACAAAAAAATTGAAAAAATATATCTGAGAGGAGCGTAGTCTTGCAAATTTTTATAAGGAGATATTTCTTGCACAAAGATACAGATAAATTAAAACTGTTACATAATTCAATTTGGCCACTGGGTTAGTCATCGAAAAGATGCTTAAATAGCGAAATCTGGCAAAAGTTCCAGAAGATTCTTTTTGGAAATTACAAAAAATATCGAATATCTGATTTCACCGCCAAATTTTTTATCGAAAAGCGATCAATTAACAGAATTCGGCAAAAGCTCGAGAATATTCTATTCTCGAATATTCTCGCCAAAAAACTGAGCATAGGATCTCGTTCAAATCTTCGCTGGTTGTTACCACCTGTAGTTGCTACTAAACGCCATAGCAGCAGAAAAGGGACGGTCAGTCGTTCTCCCGAAATTTTACTTCGAAAAATATTTTATTTTGTTTATAACGGCATTTACCTTCAAAACAATGCTATTACTCGTTAATTGCCAAAAAACTGAGCATAGGATCCCGTTCAAATTTTGTAGTAGCTACTAAACGCCATAGCAGCAGAAAATGGACGGTCAGTCGATTCCCCGAAATTTAACTTCGAAAAATGTTTTATTTTGTTTATAATGAAATTTAGCTTCAAAAAATTTTTTTACCCGTTAATTGCCAGAAAACTGAACATAGCATCTCGTTCAAATTTTCGTTGGTTATTACCAGTTATGGTAGTCACTAAACGCCATAGCAGCAGAAAATGGACGGTCAGTCGTTTTCCGGAAATCGTGGTTCTAATTTTCTCTAACTGATGTATTATGTGTTATACAAAATCTGACAATTTCTGTATTTTATCATTCATTTTCTCGTGTTTAGAGTGCGAAAAATTTTCTGAATTTTGGTTTTTATTTTATTTTATTAATTGGATCAAGTTTTAATGTGGATTCTAAAATGTTAAGGCTAGTCATTTTTAAATTTTTTGGATTTTATTTTAAACAAAATTATTTATATGATTTTATTTTCAAGGTCATTCAGTGTGTTATAAGTACATACATAGAAAACTTGATGTTAGTAGTGCAGTCAGTCGATATGTCCTAATTGTTCTTCTATTCAAATATCGTTTTATTATACTCAAATACTATTTTATACGCATGGTTTTGACGCTGCGATTTTTTCTACTAGTTTTTTCTGCTAAATACGCCATGGTTAGGATCAAAATACAAAAGACGTATTTATTTTTCCTATTAGGACAAGGATGGCGAACCTATGGCATGCATGCCATAAGTGGCAGGCAACAAAAGATTCTGGGCATAAGTGCTAAGCATTAAGGGGTTATATTTAGTTGTAGCGAGCGAAATGACGACATTTTCTCATTTTTTTTTAAGAGCAAAATTTTTTTCATAAAAATATTTAAAAATAGTAGAACCACAGCAATATTCCAGGAGCGCCTTTTATGGGCAACACTTACGGCAGACATCATAACTCGAGAACGGTTTATCCGAAATTAGAATTTCAAACTTTGAACTTTTTTGAACTTTGAGAATTTCGAACTTTCGTTGATATTTTATGTACTTTGTTTAAAAAATATCTAAACTGTAGTTCAGTTGTTTCTAAAATTTTGTGCGCATCTCAAGTGTCAAGCTGCAGTTCATCCACAGTATGTAGGTGTGTGGATGGATACTAGATACACATATTAAACTACCCTTCGTTTTGTATATAATAATATGTATGTATATAACATGCGTTGCATACCCTCATAAGCGCCAATATTTTTTTTAATACCAAAACGCAGATATAAATCTGTAAATTTTCTAGATATTTATACATAATATAATATACCATTTTATTAGTTTTTAATTACCTATACCAATAGTATTATTGCCGTTTTTATCTAAAATTTTCTAAAAAAATATCAGTATTGTTTCTAAATTTCAAGTGTTCGCATATTACTGTGAAATTCAAAACAACAATCGATAACTTTTAAAAAAAAAAAAAATCTTGAAAACTATGTCAAAGAAAAAACTAGTCCAATTTGGAATTTCTATTCTATAGTTGATAAAGAATATGCCAAATGTAACATAATTGTAAAACCTGATATGTTAACACTAACTACCTATTAAAGCATTTTTCTTTAAATCGCAGTCGCAGTTTAAAATCGCAGACTTTCTTTAGTTACAGTCGCAACTGCGATCGCAGAATAGCAGTTTATCTCATCCCTATATATATATATATATATATATATATATATATATATATATATATATATATATATATATATATATATATATATGTCCGTACGATAACTCTCGAACGAAACGTCCTATTTTTACGAAATTTGGTGAAAATATTGGAAGTTCCAAACCGTTGGACGAGTTGGTTAACCAGGCACGTTCGATGCCCAAAACATGGTTTTATTGGCAATTTTCGTGAAAATGGTCTTTAAACTATTATTCTATGTCAACTAGTTTCCGAGAAAAACTAATTTTTTAAACGGAAATTCGCTATGTTATGCAGAATACTGTGACAGGGGTATTTTAGTAATCGTGTCCACCGCCAAAGTACTTTCAAAAAATACGATTCTGAGATAATCATGTTTAAAGTTACAAGTTTGTTTCTTTCACATTCGATGTTGACGTTCGAAGTCTATACACAACTGTTCCAAAATTTCAAGGCCATAGATTTCGAACAATACAATAGAACGGCGAAAGTTGACGTACCGCTTCTATTATATCATACTGATAGACGAGGTGCTAGGTGACATTGAGTATGCACTGAAAAAGGTATAGAATTTGACTTTTGATTATTATCAGGGGGTCTTAGGTGAGTATGAAAACGCATGTCGTCGATCTCTAGGGTGATCGACCACTTGGGGGGAGGAGGGAAAGTTGCGGGAAAATCCGATCAGGAGATCACTTATATCTTGCTTATTATTGATCATAGAGTGATGGCTTTTTTTTAAATTTGGAATGAAATGATCTAAAATTTACGTTATATGCAAACTTTTGATATACCTAACGGTTTTCGTATAAAAAAATGAAAATAGAAGGCAACGGTAAAATTTAAGTATTTTGAGTATACAGGGTTAGTCAAAAGTATGAAAAAGTCAAAAATCTCAGCGAAAAAGCATTTTTGAGATAAGTGATGAGGACAAAAGTTTCACCATTTGTTACGACGCATCCGATGATAACCTTCAGCTTGACCTCATGCAACGTATTTTAAATGTATTTAGTATTTTCCATAAAAAGTTTCAATATAATTTATTAAAACTGTTTCAAAACATTTAAAATCCATTTGCATTCTGTTACAATCCTGTTCTATTTATGATTAACATGGTAAATATGCATAATTCAAAATAATCTTAATAATTAATTAACGGTACATATGTATTATGTAACTCATCAATGATAAACATTATTCATTTTTGTAGAGTATTCTATAACGTAGTGCGCAAGCCCCTTTTAACAATAAATGCAAACCGATTTAAGTTAGCTGATAAGAGCAATCAGACAGAATACAGTCAGCCAGCAGGCAGTGAGTTTCACTCGTACCTACGGGTAATTAGTTTTGCAAAGTATCCTTCTAACACTTGATATTAAAAGTAATTTAGTGGACAATGAGACGGTGAAATAGATGGCCATTACCACCCGATCACTTGGCCCTTCAGGTTTCGTGATCATGATTGTTGCTCGATTTATTCAATCTTTAAGTATTTAAACTATGTCATTATAATAATAATACGTTCGGGTAACGATGGGAGAAATTTAGTGTAGTTAGTGTTTAACACTTTAATATTTCTATATTTTGACGCCAGTAATATTTGGTGGTATTTAATTAAAAAGTTTTAGTTTTAAGTTTTTTCTAATGAAATTTAATTTCATTTTATTGTAGCAATTGTATGTATCGAAATTTATTTTGCATACTTTTGTGATTATTTCAATTATTTTTTAATTTATTATTAAGTTTATTTATAATTAAGCATTCGTTTCTCCCAAGTTGCTTCTACGTATGTAAATATTTTTTTTCTTATATGTAAATAATCGGTATAGTATTGTATATAAAATTTCACACCTCTTCGACAGGTAAATTTTTTCTGTTTAATTGTTATCGAACAGCTGTAAAAGTTTTGGAATTTATATTTGTCGATTGGTTAATTGGTTAATTTAATTAATTGATAATTTGTTTTGATTGTTCAATTTTGATTACTTAATAATTGAATATTTACCGATTTTATTTTTTTCAAGTTTCCATTCAGTAATTGTACTAATTTAAAATTTGTTATGAATTAAATTGTAAATATAATTTGTATTGTTTGAAATTTAATCTTCTTTATTTTTCTTACCCCTCAGACATCGTGGTCAATTGTAGGGTTTTAATTCAACAATTTAAACAGTTTAAAGGGTGTTTATTTTTCGCGCATTCTGCTTATAAATTTGTAATTTAGAAATTTCTTTTAATAAAGATTGTTAAAGTTTATTTATTTAATTTACTTTCTAAATTTCAGCTTACAAACACCACTAACTTATTTTCAGATTTAATTTTTTAAACCTTATTCCCACACTATTATTTAAATTTGTTGTACTCAAAGTCAACGTTCAAGGTCATATCAAGGTCAAGTCCGTTTTTTTGTATGGCAACCCCCACTTTTGACCCCGGAAATAGAAAAAGCAAAATGATCGTGATTTCAAGGTCAATGATCGGAGTCAATTCAAGGGCAAACTCTGATTTTTACTGCCCAGGCGCTAGCTGACATTAAGTATGCACTGAAAGAGTTATAGAATTTGACTTTTGATTATGGTATTGTTAAGGGGTCTTAAGTGAGTATGAAAACGCATGTCGTCGACCTCTAGGGTGGTCGATCACTTGGGGGGGGGGGGAGTAGGTAAAGTTGCGGAAAAAACTGATCGGGAAATCGCTTATATCTTGCTTATTATTGACCGTAGAGTGATGATTTTTTTTTATTTGTTTGCAATGAAGTGGTCTAAGATTTAAGTAATATGCAAACTTTTGATATACCTAACAGTTTTCGTGTAAAAAAATGAAAACAGAAAATCGCGGTAAAATTTAAGAATTTGGGTTTGCCTTTGAATTGACCCTGATCATTGACCTTGAGGTCAGGATCAAAGTCATATTCGGATGCAGAATTTTCCGCTCTTTCCATTTCCGGGGTCAAAAGTGAGGGGTGCCATATAAAAAAACGGACTTGACCTTGATATGACCTTGCACGTTGATTTTGAGGTCAAGATGAAGGTCATCATCGGATGCGCCGTAACAAATGGTGAAACTTTTGTCCTCATCACTTATCTCAAAAATACTTTCTCATTGACATTTTTGACTTTTTTATACTTTTGACTAGCCCTGTAAAAAACAATATATATATATATATATATATATATATATATATATATATATATATATATATATATATATATATATATATATATATATATAAAATAAAAACATTTAATTTGCAAACTGATGCTATTAATTATTATTGATATTTTATTAAAGTACGTACAATTTTCAATACTTTAACTAACAAATTGTTTTATATATATTTATATATTATGATGTCTATTTGTTACTTTTAGAGAAAGAGATATTATGTTAAAAAGAGACAGATTACGATATAGGCAATGATAGCGTCAGGGTTTTTCATCTCATAGAGAAATAGTAAATTTCATTTTTGTAAATTCAACTGAAATATCCTGTCTTCTACAATTCATAATTCAATTCACCAAGTCCCTATAGAATTTGTTTCGCGAACTTTTTAAAATAATTTATTTATTTGAATATTAGAACTTTGATAAAAAAAATATCACTAATGTTTTAATTCGAACAGAAAGAAAACTAAATGAAAAGTTGGAAATGAACGATTAATTATTAGTATAAAAATGAAAAATCCTTCCGATACAAGAACAGAACTTTGTTTTCATTTAGCTATTGAATTAATAATCAATCTTAACATAAAAGTATATCAATTCCCAAGCCGTAAATGAGTGTAGTATATACAAAGTTTGTTAGGTGAATTTAGTTTAAGACTTTGGTGTGAGTGTAAAACAACAACACATTACCTCCTGCGACCGTTAACGTCATTATCACCTCACAACAGTGCAAACTTTTTAACTCACACACATTAAAGAAGTCCCCAGCACTCACTACTTTACGTAATTCTTTATATAAAATTCATGCGTTATGGACTTACAAGTACCATAAATGTATTTTAAAAGCAATGTAGATGAATTCAAATATGTACTGATACAAAAACCTAATCTATCCTACCGTAGCGTAATTCAAACCTAAACAGGAAATACGTTATGGAAAGTGCCAACACAACAGTATCAAACTTATTTTCTTGACTATAATACAAGGCTACGCTTACAGTGCGCGAAGTCACAGGTTTTCACGTGACTAAAACAAATATATTATAAATGAATATAAGTGGTTACAGTACAAGCTACTTTGTAGCACGAATAGTTGCAAATCGTCGTTTATTGCTTGTAGTTCAAACAAGCTCGTTTTTTTAAGCGAATTTGAAGATACAAATTTAAATTTCCATTTTTTTTATTTCGTCTTTTACGTTCACCAATACGTAATTATTGTATTAGTACTAGTCGTTTCTTTATTTTATTTATTTATTTGTCTACTTTTTAAATATAATAAATACAATTGAATAACAAAAGGTATAAATTATACAATATATTATTATATCAGTCAGAAAATGTAATACTTTGGGAAGCTGACTTTTTTCGGCACATTTTTGAAAGTAGTTGATAAAAAAAAAGTTCTGTCTTCTAAAAAATGTTACCTGACAAAATAATTTTTGAGTTTTTCTGAAGTAGTGAAGTGAGCATATTTCTGATTGTAGCCCATTGATAAGAATTAATGAAAATCAAATTAAACCAGACGTGCAGAATATGTTGGGTACGAAAAACTTTCTACTCAGGCTTCAGCAGTGTTTGTATTAACGGTAACATTAATGTATTAATCACGGTTATCAGTAACCACGTATTGATAGCGCAAATTCGGGCAAATACGCGCGAACATCAGTTTGCGCGTGGTCGCTTGCACTGTAACCGTAGTCTAACTTATAAAACACTAGAATCAAAACAACATTTAACACTTTACGGTCCGTGCTCACAGCATCTGTGAATAACCTGAACAACCTTAGCAGCCAATCACGATCGGTGATCACACATGTATGAGATCATAGAACACTAGAGATAGAACACAATATCAAAAAAGTGTAATTCACTTGGAGTCATTTGTAGGCCAGTCACAGCTTAAGGCATGTAGTCAGTCAGTGTCCGTCGTCGAACGCACAGTACATTGTTAGACAATGGTTAGACATTGTTACTTAAATTGGACAACTTGATCTGTCCCATAATACGTGTGTTGTAGTCGTTGTAGTAGTATGTGTGAATACGCACACAGACGCAACCATTAAACCAATACCACTGCAAACAGTGTGTATCTACACGCCAGAGTGGAGAGATTTTACGTCACAAACTCATTACAAGTGGAACAGAGACATAGACAATCTAGTTTGACCCCTTGTATGAGATCTTACCACAGATAGGTAGGTATAGACTCTCTCTGTGTGCTGGCTTTTGTAAATATTTATCGAAGAAAAACATAACATTTAAAAATATAATTTTATATTATCGTTTTCATTTACCGGAAAGAAGTTAGCGCCGAAAGTTGAAAAATCTTTTTGTTTTTTATATGGTTAAATTGCTCCCAAATTGCTCCTTTGAAATCAGTAATTGCTCCACCTGAAACTTAATTATTTAATTAGTTATTTATAAAGAAAAAAAATTTTTTTCCGTTATTTAAGTTATCAAAATCTCCCAAAATAATACTTTTTTATATAATTTCTTTACGTCAGTAAATTGCTCCCAGTTTGCTCTATTTAATTTAAAAGCTAAATCTTAATTTTTTTGAATAATTATTAAAATATTTTGTTTTTTTATAATGTTATTTAACTTGTCAAAATTCAATTATCCTTAAATATATGCAAACGACTTAAAGGTATAATGGATTGCCTATACGTTTTAATAATACATAACCTAATTCATAATATTTTTTATTTTAATATATTTTAATTATTATTCAGAGAAATTAATAACTAACTTTTAAATTAGATGGAGCAAATTGGGAGCAATTTTTTGATATAAAGTAATTGCATAAAAATGCATTATTTGACAAGATTTTGATAATAGAAATAGTCAAACAAAAAAGTTTTTTTGTTTGTAAATAACTAATTAAGTAATTAAGTTCCAGGTGGAGCAATTTAGCGATATAAAAAACAGAAAGATTTTCCAACTTTCGGCGCCAACTTCTTTCTGGTTTTTCATTTTTATTTTTTTGTAACTGTATTGAAATGCGTACATGTAATTGTAACAAAAGTATTTAAATGTTTGTGTTTTTTTTAAATATTTTTTTATCATTATCAGATCACATGTTGAATAATTTCAAAAATTGATAGTTGTTTTTTTTTGTTTTGTTTTGTTTTTTAAATTCTTTAAGTTATTGCCGGCCTCTGGGGAAATTTACAACGAAAGTGCGTGGACCGTATAGTATTAAATAACATGAAAGCAAATGGTAAATCATTAAAGCAGTCAAGTTTTTCTCTTTATGAGTAAAAAATCTTTCTCAATGAATCTACTTCAGTCGTTACATACCATACATAATATATCTATAGTCAAAAAGATATAATAAATATATATGATACCCGTCCGTCGTTATGTGATTATTACATTAGCGTTAATATAAAAACCGCAGTTTACGGGTCGCATAGGCGTCTTCGTAATATCCCGCAGTGACTGCATGTTAATATCGAGACAAATTGAGAATCATGAGTTTGCCAAAGTAACATTATTATTAGTTCAAATATATGTATGTGTTTATATGTATATGTATATAGTAGGTACGTATGCAGGAACACCGTTATCATAATATTAGGGCAGAGGCGCGTGCAATGGCTAATAAACGCTAAGACAAACTATGTACGTCGTCACAACGCCTTTGTTTATAATGAAATGAAACGTTGGCACCACCTAGTGCGCGACGCCGCTAAAATAATATATGGTATTTATTATTTCACCAGTATGGTTTGCATTTATCTTCTCTATTGATACGATTAAAAAAAATGGCTCAAAATAGATAGCAATAAATAAGAATATATCGTTTTGAATATATGTATTTTCATAGGTTTATATTAATATTTTAACAAAGAGAAATGGTGTATCCCTAGATTGTGATCAGTTCTAAACATCTGATTATATGTATTAACTTCCCATTGGAAGTTGTTGTAATGGGTCCGATTTTACGAATCGCTAATTTTCACATATCTCCACGTTTCAAGGTCACTAGAATCCGAATCCATCGTTTTTAGCTTGATGTCTGTGCCTGCGTTCGTTAGTTCGTTCGTTCGTTCGTGATTTTTTTTTTGTCTCGCATATCTCGAGAACAAATGATGATATCAACTCCGGACTAATTTCATTAGATGCGTAATCAAAAAATGAAGACCAGATAAAGTTTTCAGCAAATTCGGATTAGCGGTTTGTTTTTTGTGGTAAAAAAACGGAATTAACTTTATTAAGATAACATAGATTATATGGATTTTTTACCATAACATTATTATATAATGGCTTAAGAACCTTCCTTGATGTTAAAAACGCTAGTATATGATTACAAAATTTAAAAAAAAAAAAAAAAAAACGAAATAAGAAACTGTTTTTGAAATATATTTTGTCTCGCATATCTTGAGAACAAATGATGTTATCATTTGTTTGGTAAGGGTGGAGCCCCCACCCTTAGGTACAGAAGGCGAAGCCCCCGGTATGGTGCAAGGGGCAAAGCCTCTATCGGGGGCCCAGGGGCGAAGTTGCCCGAAATGGAAAAAGAATTATTTATGTACAGTAGTCTCTGGTCTTTAAGGACACCCAATGGGAAGTTGACAGTGTGGGTAGACCTGTCCTCCAAATTTTTATACTAACGATGAACACATACAATATATGATGTACTTTGCATTTTATTTTAAGTTTTTAAATTTCTGTAACATGTTTCATATTGAGTCCAGTCTCATATGAAGCAAAACATATCACAGAAATTTAAAATTTTAATGTAGGATCAGGCTTTTAGTATATGAATCAATTATTATTGCCATTTAATTTAATAACGATTTTTGTATGTGAAATGTTAATTTTATTTAAGAATTGTAGTCTAATTGATTATATCTACGACTACCATGAAATTGCTTGTTTATAAAATACTATCTAAGTAAGCTACGTTTGACATACAGCCATATATATCCAGCTGTGTAAAAAGTGGCTCTTTACATACATGTATACTTAAAATACCAAATCCTACTACACTTTTATTAATTCTTATACATATTATACATATTATACAGTACGTCTAGTCGAAGATTACATATAGGAAATCCAGGAGATAGTGTTTCTAGGGAAATTAACAATAACCCTTCATTTTTTCAAAATTTTGTCAGAATATTTTAAAATAAATCATTTTCAATTAAAAGTAAAATATATCAATTATTAGTATACTTCAAATGGAAGAAAAATGGAAAATGAAAAATATGTGTGTGGTACTTTAATGGAATAGAAATATTGGCTGTTTTTATGCCAAATATCTCTATAAACAACTATAATCTGTTAATTTTTGTTTCTTAACTGCTATTCAGTAATACTAATGTGTAATTTTTAACTGAACATCAATACTTTTATGAAAATAATAATTGAATTTCCATAGCAACGCTATAAATTACCATTGAAATTTTCCCTATGTGTAATTTCGAAGTGGACAGTCATATACATACTATATTACATTATGCAATATCTATATTACATTATGCGTCTTGAAATGAACGCACTGTATATTATACAGTGATATACATATTATGGGTAACTTCAAAAATGTAAACTTTACCGCACCAATGCAGCATCATGACTTTTCTGATGTGTCTAATACTACATGATGCGCTGCTGATGCTCTCTTGAAATTTGATGCACATTAGATATTTTTTAATGGGATATTGGCATCATGATGCATGTAGCATAATAGACACACAATGTAGCCAATGTAGCATGATGGGCTATAGATAATATAGTAATACAGTCCTTGTATAGGTATATTATCTTTGAATTTCAACTTGAACTTACTTGAAATTGAAAATATTGAAATTACTTGAATAAAAAATATTACATACCTATTTTGAGTGCAAGATGTATTCAAATAGTTTAAACAATTTTAATGAAAGGTAAATAAATACATTCATCTTTTTCAACAGTTTCTTTTTCGGAATTATTCCTGTTGGTGTTAATACCTACATAATATGGCAAGTAGTTATAATTCTACATTATACACATGAAAAGCATCTTGGATACGCATCACCAAATTTCTTGATGCATTGTTTTGACGCATCAAATGCAAAAATGAACATTTGATTTTTCGTTGTGATGCGTCTGATGCGTTTTTGAACTTTTGACTCTGCCTCATGCAAGCAGTGATGCATTTTTGAAGTTAGTCTATATTAGAATCTGTATAAAAAATTAACCTAGCAACTGAATGTTTACGTTTGTTTTTAATAAATTTCAAATACTACATAATTTTTGCATAATTTTAATGTATTGTATTTGTAGATATTATTGCTTATTGTGAATTTCATGTTAGTCGTAGATAAAGTATAGTACGTAACTCGGTTGCAAGTTGCATATTACACACTCGCGCAATTACGCACTCGCCGCTATGCGGCTCTTGCGTAACTTTTTTGCTCGTGTGTAATATGCAACTTGCAACCTCAATCACGTAATATACTCTTACGCACTTTTTTTTACTATACCAATTTGTGCAATGTTTAAAATAACAAAATACAATTAATTATAATTTTGTGCTAAATTCGCTTTAATTCGGGTTTATTTGGGCCAGCCCTGGATATAAAAATTATACTGCTAATATTAAATTATAGCCAGCGGCCAATGAAAATATTATTTGGAAAAAAAAGTCTTGTAGAAATGAATATCTGGTATGTACACCGTTTACATTTATGATTATGACAGAACTGTGATACTATAAAGAATTTCCTGCGTTGCTTTAACTTTTTAATTTTTAATGATGCTTTTGAAGTATGCAAATAATTTATATTATTTTGTTGTTAGTTGCATCAAAAGGAATGTAACTGTATTAATTCAAATAAAATCATTTATATATACTATGCATGCAATTTTACTTGACTAAAACAATTTTCTCAAATTTTATCTATGGTATAGATTTTTATTATCTTTTTTCATGTTTTATTATTATTATTATAGACTTTTACGCCAACCTGGCGCTCACTACTCAGTAGGATAGTACTGGGTAACATTCACCTATACCGGCATTATGCAAGGTATTAGGCTCTGTGGAAGGGTAATGTGCCAAACCAATCCGTAAAAGTATCGCAGTACATTCACGGACGGGCTTGTCACATCACTCCTTATATTGTTGTTATTGTTCCTTGAAACGAGGTGTTATGCGTCTATTTTGGTGTACACTGGGTCGTACGACGAGACTTTTGTGGGAGCGTAGATGTTGGCTCAATGACAGACGGCTGTGACAGCCTAGTTCGTTTTCGTGTCCTCAGAGGATAGGTAGGAGTAAGGACAGAGGGAAGAGAAAGGACTGTTTGTGTTTGTGTGTGTATTCGTGTATGTGTGTGGATGTATCGTTCTATTTTACGTTTCTTGGTGTAAATGTGTTCTGGTTCATCAAATTGCTCATTAAGATTGGGTGTTCCTGGAATTGCGCGTTTAGATGGTACAGAGGTTAAGATCATGTTAAGATCATGTGGATGTCTCCCATGTAGAGGCTTGCGGATCCATTGCTGGATTTTGTCCTTCTTCGTGACCAAAGGGCAAAAACTATCTGGCATTTCTGTGTGTGAGAGATTTAATGGTGTGTATGCTTTGTAGGCTTGGATTATTGCATTGTGTAAGTGTGATGTGTGCGTTTTGGTGTAAAAGTATTCTCGCAAGTTATGAACCTGTTTATTACGCATGTTCCTTATGTCTATAAGACCCCGACCCCCTTCGACTCTTGGCAGCGTCAATCGTTCTATCGCTGCTTTGGGATGATGAATTCTGTATTTGGTCATAAGGATGCGGGTCTTGATCTCGATCTTTGTCAAGTCCGTAGGCGTCCATTTATTATTGTTATTATTATTATTATTATTTTATTATTATATTATTATTATTATTATTATTACTATTTTAAGATTTAACGAAAGAAACGCGACTGCACTTCAAAAACCCCCAGGCGGAGGAAAAAAATGTCCGTGCAGCGTACCAGGTCAGGTACTTCTAGGTCAGGTACGTAATGTCCGTCATACAGCATCCCCATCCTGGTCTTCCCTACCTAATAAATCCCCGAATCTCGCCGCAAAACCATAACAGTGGGAGATTCGAGGGCAGGTCCAATGGATGTTCAAGGACCCGCTCTAAACGGGGCATGGGTTTCAAAGGTGTTCATGAACTCCCGGAAAAAGTCGTCTCGTGCGACCGAAGCATGCGGAGCGTCCCGATAATAACTGCTTTTTGCATTGACGCCGCTAACATGCTGGCGTGAGATCTACAAGCCGGAATGATGTTAAGATTGCGCACAAAGGAGTTATGCATACCCCCCAGACATCCGATTACAAGTACGACCAAGTGAACAGTATAGCCCGGGTACAGTTGTCGCAGTTCATGTATTAGATCTTGATATTTAATCCTTTTTTGCTCCTCCTTTTCGATTATGTTAGTTTCCGCCGGAGCAGAGAACTCGATAACATACATAGTCTGAGATGTTAAATCTTGGAGCACAACATCAGGCTTATTAGCGTTCAATTGCCTGGTAGTTGCAACCGGCATATTCCAAAAGATCTTGCACTTTTAGTTGGCAACAAAGGATTCTACTTCCGCAGGATCGTAGGGCAAGACTGGTGTTTTGTCAACTTCGTAATTTATTATTATTATTATTATTATTATTATTATTATTATTATTATTATTATTGTTTAAATTCTTTAGCTGTGTTTGACTTTAGCGACGATGAAAGAACTGCTATGACACGGTTGTTAAATCGCAGAGACGAGAAATAGATTTTTTCGCAGGTACATTTTGTAAGATTTTTGATGTCTTCTTTTTACCTGCCATCACATAAAATAAAAAAATAGTACAATAATGCCCATCGAGAAAAATTTTTAGAAGTTTTCCTGGCCGAAATAATGGAAATGAGGATGTCGACTTGTAGTAAAATTTTGAAATTTTCCACGACTTTTTTTTACCTGTCAAATGAAAGGGGATAAAGTTAAACCATAAGTAGCTGATAAATAAAATGGCGGGTAAGTCAAAAAAGACCACGGAAAAGTCATGAAAATTCTTGCAAAATATGCGCTTAGTAATGTTCAAACCACCTGCCATTTTTTTATCAATTACAGCTTAAACATTTCTGCTTTTAATTGACAGAAAAAAAAAACATAAAAAAAGATTTTAAAAAAAATTAATCTTCGTATTTAAGTAATAGCTATCATTACCAGCGCATTGAATAATATACTATTGTAACTTCATATATAGAAATAAATTTAAAAAACTATATAAATGTCAGAGACGAAATACAACCAACTTGTGAATTTAATACCTCACAAGAACTGCAAAGAACTTGATAAAAAAGTTCTCCAGTATATTTTTCCTTTTGTAATCACATGTCCATGTGAACAAGCATTTTCTACCATACGCTCTATAAAAAACAAGTATAAAAATAGGCTTGACATGCGAGCTGATTATAGGTTGAAAGTATCAAATCTTGATTTTAATATTTCAGAAATAGTGAACCCCAAGGACAGATTAAACTTACTAGGATTTAAAAGTGTATAAGTAAGAATTCTGTGAATACTATTTTTCCACTGGTACTTTTTGTGCCAAATAAATATACTGTAACTTCGGTATAATATTAGATACGAGGTTTTGTTTTGTTTGTTATGAATAAATATTAAATTCTTTGTCCCGCAACCATAAAAAATACAATATTTAAAATTTAATGGGTCCGCCTCATTACGAAAGCAAGATAAGGAGGACCTCCAAAAAATTTTGTTAGAAACAAGTATCAGGGACACAATTTTTCAGAATTACTCTTAAGCCTGAATTTTCGGTTGAGGTCTTAGAACTCTCCTTAGGCATGAGTTTTCAATTAAAAGGGGAGATAAATTTGTGTTGGAAGATAAGAAAATTACAATCTATCCTGCAAAGACAACGAATATCAAACAGATTGTAATACATAACATAACGGATATATTCAGCAGGTTTTCTAATTTTTAGTTCTTTGATGTTTTGTATCGTAAATTCATCCACCCCTATAAAATATTTTAATTAAACTTGTTTTTGTTTACCCTCTTTGGTTAGTAACTGCATCCTACTCGGAAACAGTTTACATATTTTAATGTTTGTGGTAACATTTATTAAATGACAATACTTTTAAATGACGGCATGGGTACGAACAAAAAAAATACACATTAACTATCTAAGTAGACCGACGCGACATTTATATTTTTAAAGTGAAAAATATATACTATGATACAAAGCCAAAATACCCCTGTCGCAGCATCCTGCATAACATAGCGAATTTCCGTTTATAAAAGTTAGTTTCTCTCGGAAACTAGTTGACATAGAACAATAGTTTAAAGACTTTTTTTACGTAATTTGTTCTCCTCTTTTAAACGGTGTAAAAAAATTTCGCAAAAGTTGTTGGTTAAGTGGAAATTTTGGCAAAAAACTAATTTTTTGCAAGAACAAACTCCATGTCCCTGGCATCCGACGTGTCTGGCTGACGAACTCGTCCAACGGTTTGGGACTTCCAATATTTTCAGCAAATTTTGTAAACTTAGGACATTCCGTTCGAGAGTTATCGTGCGATATATATATATATATATATATATATATATATATATATATATATATATATATATATATATATATTATATATATATATATATATATATATATATATATATACATATATATACATATATATACATATATATATATATATATACAGGGTGTAAAGTAAATAAGTTTCATCCTTTTGAGAGATGGTTTATCTCGGTGTAAAATTGCCGAAGACATAAAAATTTTTTCGGAATTCGCTATCTGAGAAAATCGCATCCCAGCCAGCTCATCGTTTAATATGAATTTCTCTGAATACGCCTCTGACCAAACTAAAATTATTCGCACCCTGTATAATAAAAATTTTTTAAAAATAAAAATAATTTTTTTTTTTATTTTACGACAATATGTAAACATCTGCCGACTTTTGAATTGATAGGTACTGTATAGTAAAAAAAAAACCGAACACTGTTTTTCATAAATTTTGGTTAAAATATGTTTGAAATATTTTTGTATGTTTTTATTTCACAGGACGTTATGAATATTGCAAGAACCGTAACTCTGGTATTGTTGCATTTCTTTAATTACAAATATTTAGTTGCATTACTTTAATTACAAGTATTAATTTAATTAAAAATTACACTTGAATTTTTAAACAAACCAAAATAAAAACTTTCCTTTAACTGTCATAAAACATTGTTGTTAATATTGTTGGTACACAACACAAATTAAAAAGTGAATTTTTATTCATAAGTGAGTAACTTTAGCGGAAAACTGTAACAGAGAATTCCAAACTTCGGCATTAATTATCATTATTGTAAAATTATTTTACCAAATTTGTTCTATTATACCAACAAGCTGATACAAAACACATTTAAAAATTTATGTACTATAAACATACATAGTAGTCCGTCTATTGTGTAAGCAAATATACAGTAAGGTAAATGTCCCAAATTCCGACACTTTAAGGAAGAACCAAACATATTTTCCTAAAATAATTTAAAATTCGTTGGGAAGGCTGAAAGTCTTTTGTCAACAACCAGACCAAAATTTTTACTTTAGATAAATTATCACTTCAGAAAAATAGAAAGATAAAATACAAAAAATAAGAATTTTTGTACTACTGCAATGGCACATAATTTCGACATCTACATACCATAAGAACTTACCTCTAAATTCAATACCTTTGTGAACTTATTTTCGTGTTTTTAAATTCAACAGTGTCCATAATTTTGACTATAAACGCTTTAGCTCAAATAAAAAAGAAAAAAAAAATGATAAAGATGCATTTAAGTATAATTTATTGAAAAATTGCTTTATTTATTACACGTACATATTAGTTAATAATGTACTTTTCCAATTTCTGCTAATATGAAAATTAATACTGTTTTGTTGTATATTTCGCAAAATAACTAATTGATCATTAATTTTAGTACAATATTTGTTAAAATAATATAAACGTTTGATTTTAAGACACTGTCTGATTTTGGGTCATTTACCTTATCTATTGATTCATTCAAATTGATAAATATTCCTTTTTATTTCCCAGTGTGTCAAAATCGTCAAAACATTTTTTTTAAATAAACAATTACAGACATACATATGTACTTGGGGATTCACAGCCAATCATGATTTCATGATGATATCATCACATCAACCATAGATAATCAAGGAGTTGGCCAAGTGCGTGTTTAACACACATTAAGCCGAGTTCCTGAGTTATTTGCGTTTTTGTATTTTTGGAGATAAAATACATCGCATAGCATATTTTTTTTACGGTTTACTGTGAAAATAAATAAATATATTTGTACTTGTGTTACTTAAGGGTCAATTAAGTGGTAATTGGATTCCTTACAAACCATATGGACTTCGACATACAATATTTCTGAAACAAGGTGTAAAGATTAGAAGTTGTTAAAAGAACCTTAACTTGATTTTAAAAGATTTTTTTAATGATATGCTGCAAACAATTATTTTTGAAGGAACTTACGAAAAAAAATTTCGTAAGTTCTCTTCTCTTCTAAATTTCTCTTAATAATTTTAATTTGAATTTTTGGAAATGTTATCTAATATCAGAATATACTTTGACGTAAAATTTCACTTACTGAGTGTACTAAAAGTGTTTATGCCCAGCTTTAAATACGGAAGATGGGTACCATAAGAAATTAAGAAAGAAATTGTTTTACTGACGGTTAATTGAGATATCTATCTGTAGCATGTATTGTATTTGCAAAATTTCGTTTTCATACATAAAAGGCGTGGAAATTCTGAAAATGTTACAATCAAAAAATTATAAGAACTTCCAGAGTTCTTCGGAACCCTAATTTTTGAAAATTATTTTTTAAAGACATACATAAACATAATATTTTATTACCTGTCAAACTGAATATATTTATGTGTTTTGGAAACACCAGTAACCTATTTATTTTAAACTTTATAAGTATGTATATGCATTTGTAGTTGAATGTGTATGTGTGATTATGTGAATATGTGATCCAGAATAAAGATGGAACAATGTGTGAAAATAAATTAGCGATTTATAATTTTATTAAATCAAAGTATTAAAACTAAAAGTATGTGTATGTGCGTGAATAATAAACCAATTGTATATTTTAGAAATGTTTTAAAATCTAATTGTTGTGTCATAAAAATACTTCAACTTAACGTACTTACTCTGAGATAGTCAGGTACAAAAGTTTATCTCAGCAAAAAAACTTTATTTTATCAAAAATTAAATAATGTATTGATATTCTTCAGTTATTATATTTGTATACCACTTGTTTTTTTGTATTTCCGCGCACTTATGTTGTAGCAATTTAAAAGAATTGTTGAAAAAATGTTGTAAAAACGTAGTAAAATGATGTTTTTAAATTATATTTCAAAATCGGCGTGGTCAATAATTTTTATTTCTTATTAAATATGGTTTGTAACTTTGTATTAAATAACATTCAATTTTTATCAAATTCCTTTGACACGTTTTCATTTTATTCTAAAAAAATAGAATTTTCCCATAAGAACCCGTGTTAAAATTACAAAACTTTGAAATCGTTTTTCTCAAAATTGGGGTGGTCAATTTTTTTTTCGGTAAGGGCTCGTATTATTGGTATTGGAGAAAATAAATATCTAGTGAACTTTGTTAAATTTCCAAATAATTTAATGAGATTTGACGAAATCGATCTATTTGATATGTGACGTAAATTGTCTCATTAAAAATTATGTTTAAATTTTTATGGACACTACTGTATAACTATTTTCAAAAGATTCCGTAAACAAGCAGGTAAAAAATTTTGTTGACAAAAAAATTTACATTCAAAAAAGCAAAGGAAAAAAATGATAAGTAATCAGAGCCTGATTAAGTTTTTTTTTCTAGGGGCCATTTTTTAACACGTTTTTGACAATCGAAAATTTCTGAAATGAAACTTGATCGGTAAAATTTAACTAGCAATACTTAATTAGTAGACTGAGACCTTTCTCTCCTGCAAATTATGAAACTTATTTACTTTACACCCTGTATATATATATATGTATATATATACATATATACATATATACATGTATATCTATATATATATATATATATATATATATATATATATATATATATATATATATATATATATATATATATATATATATATATAAATTTTAGCGTATATTATTTCTGCCATGGTCCCGGGCTCAGGTCGCGTTATGACAGTGGCTGTGATAGCTCAATTCCATTCTGGAAATTCGCTAATAAATTACACTACATCCTAGTTAACTGGGAAAGAACGTAGTACAATTATTACTGCCTAAATTATCATGTTGTAGACTCAAATTTGTTTCCAAAAAAAAAAATTATTTCTTATTTCTTATTAACCCGATCCGACAATTTTTTGTGGAATTTTTTCTTGAATAAAATTAGACTTACACAGCCTGTACGATAAGAACGGGATGAGGCGAGAGTAGGGGCGCTATCCGTTTTCGGATCCCGTAGAACACGATTCTGAAGGAAAAAATGTCATATTAATACACACACACACACACACCTATATATATATACTGTGTGAGTTTTTCGTGAGTTGCCATTTTTATTACAGCCAAACCGTTGATTTAATCGAAAAATTGTTCAAAAATAAGAGTTGTAGATATCGACGGGGGCAACCGATTGTTATAGTCAGGAGCTTTATAGCTCTTATGGTTTTCGAGCTATAATACAAACTTATAGATTTTTAAATGGGACTATATATTAATTTTTAGATAAAACTGATCTAATACATTAATTAACAACATAAATGAGCAAAAAAAATTTTTTTACCCCAGTTTAATTTTTAATTTTTTTTTAATTTATCAGTTAGGCGGTAAAAATATGCATATGTACTTGAGGGCTACTTCAACCGATAGTGTTTTCCTTGGTTACATTTCAATTACATTCAAGAAAAGAACCTTTTCCAGTACCATTTCTATCATAAAAATTTGTTTGTAATAGAAATCTCTCAAAAAACTCACATGGTATATATATATATATATATATATATATATATATATATATATATATATATATATATATATATATATATATATTCCCGCTACCTTTTGACATATGTAACTTCTCCCCCTATGGAGGGGAGGAGCTGAAATTTGGTAAGTGTGCATTCCAATGCACAACAGTACTATCAAAGTGGGGCCATATTTCGAATCCGACCCAACCTTTAAGGGGGTGGTGGGGTGAGTAATAAAACAATAAAACTTTTTCAAACCGGTCTGAAATAACGTTTCGGTCAATTATCTACAACATATCCAAAATTCAGTTTCCTAGGGTAATCTGGAGGGAGTATAGGGGGAAAAAAGTGTTTTGGATGGATCTAACATGCCCACAGCCCAAAATTAACGTAGAGGGTTGAAATTTGTTATATTAATAGAGTTGGTACCTAGGGTCTGCTTTTTGGAGGTTTTAATATTTTACCCCTACCCCCACCATTTTTAAGCTACAATTTCATGCTTTTTCGACGTTTCCGAAGTTTGTATCACTCACACAGGTCACCCAAATAAACCTAGAGGGCTGAAATTTTGTATTCGGATTGAGTCAGTATCAAGGGAGTGCCTTTTGAGGGTCAACTTTTAACCCTTACCCCCGCCATTTTTATACTAAATAATGATTTTTCATGATTTTTCTTCTTTTTTTGCAGTTTGTTCGGGTCAAAATCTCCCCAAATAAACCTAGAGGGCTGAAATTTTGTACGTGTATTCGAGTTAGTACCCAGTTTTAATGTCTTTTAGGGATTCCACATTACTTTTCCCCCCACTTCTCCCATTTTTACATTGGAATTCAATGATATTGTTAAATATTTTTAAATTGCTTTATTTACATACTGATGAGTTTTGGTCGAGCTATCAAGGTGTGTGCATGTGCATGTTAGTGGCTTTATAAAAAAGAAAAAGAATATTAAATATTTATTAGTTAAAGTGTGTAAAATAATTTAAAGAAAATATAATTTATTCTTTTAAAGTTTGTGTAATCCACTAAACAAGTTTTAAGGAAATTTAATAAAATATTTATATTATTTCGAACATAATTAAAATCAAATGAATGATATTTAACCTACAATACTCAAATAAATTAAATTGAAACTGACTAAATTAGAGACGTTTAATCGAGTAATTACATCATTTCAAAAAATTAAAAATTAATTATTATTGAATAATGTTTACATTTTTATTTATTAAATAACGAATTGATAATAGCAGATTATAGTTTGGCAATATCTAAGAAAATAATATTATTAAAAAATAATAATACTTGTTAATACATTGTTGACAAAAACAATTCAAAATGTCAGAAATTAATGAAATTAAAGAAATAATTAATGATTTGTCCAAAAATTTAAGCGCACAACTGGAGTCTTTAAACTCTAAAATAGAAAAAAATAACGAAACGTGTAAAATGTTTTGTGAAACTTTTGCTACTATGCAAAATGAAATACAAGAAGTTAAAGAAGAAAACAATAAATTAAAAATACTAATAGAAGCCCAAAAACGAGATATTCTTGCTTTGCAGACAACAATTAAGAAAAATAACATTATTTATTATTTACGGCCTGGAGGAAAAAGAAAAGGAAAATTTTGAACTTCTAGAAGTAACAAGTGTTATCCTTCATAACAACTAATTTAAAAATTTCACTTGAAAATACTGATATTGTGTACGTTCAAAGGCTAGGTTTAAAAAACATCAATAAAACAAGACCTATAATGGTAGAATGTCGTAACCAAAACATAAAAAGAAAAATCATGCTGGAACGATCAAAATTAAAAGGATCGAAAATTTATATCAACAATGATCTTCCGTATGAACAACGACAAGAAAATCGCGAACTCAGAGAGCATTTAAAACAATTTCACTCAGCAAACGTTGACGCCTTTATTCAAAAAAATAAATTAAATGTTAACGGAAAACTTTACTCGTTATCAGAATTAAAAAACTTTGAACCATTAAACTCTAACACTAATGAAAAAAAAGACCTCGGGAAAATGATATTGAAGTCCAAGTAGACAACCAAGCACCGGAGGCTATAATTTTATGTAAACCAAAGGAAAAATTACAAAAAATGAGACCCAGAGTGAATTCGATAGATAGTTACATATCAAAAGAACCACGATGTTCAAAAAACTAGACAATATGGAATATAATATATTAACATGGAATATTGAAGGATATAATAAAATACATAGTTTAGATAGTGACATTTTGAACTTATTATACAGATGTGAAATTATTGGTCTTTGTGAAACATTTCTTACAGATTCAGCTGTTTTACCTGTCAGTTTCAAAGATTATGTTCATTACGAAAGCGTCGCAGAAAAACAAAGACAATGTGGCAGAGCTAGTGGTGGACTAATTCTTTTAATTAAAAAAAGGACAAAACTTGTTATAAACGTTGTTGATATAAGTAATATGTGGATTGTAGTTCAACTAAAATACGATAAATTTTCGCTTATTATTGGATTGTTATACCTGAAACCGAGTTGGTCAGACACCGAATGCATTAATTTGTTATGCGACGTTTTAAATGAAATTGTTCCATACTATCCAAATATTCCACTGATTGTTATGGGGGACTTTAACGCTCGTTTGGGAAATCTGTCAGAAGAATATGATGAATGTATTTACCAGAATAGTAATTTAGAAGAAAGAAGAGAAAGTTACGATAGAACAGTGAATAGACGGGGTCGACTTTTGTTAAACTGTATGGTAGAAAATGGAATGACTCTGGTCAATGGTAGATCACCTTCCGATCGCCCAGCCAACCCAACATTTGTGAGCACGACCGGTTCGAGTGTTATCGATTTAATCTGGGTAGATACAAGATTGGTCGTGAATGTAGTTGATATGAAAATTTGTAATTTCACGGAAGTATCAAAACATAGCCCAGTATTGCTTTCTTTATCTAATTCCTTCTTAAATGTTACAGGTCAGTCTTCACAATTAAACTCAACTACCGAGCGTATTACAGATACTTTGTTCTGCTGGGACCCGGCATACGAAGCTCATTACAGTTATTTGTTGAATATCTCTGAACGTCTGTATGTCGACAGTAACTCTCCTGACGTACTTTATGAAAATTTACTGGATACTATTTATGAAATCTCGGCCTCTATGGGGATACTGAAACAAAAAAATTTTACTACTATGACGGTAACTAAGATAAATAAACCATGGTATAACAACGATTGCCGGCTATTAAAAAGAAAAATGCGTTCTATATATAATAAATATAAGAGAAAACATTTTGATTCACAATTTCGTCTGGAATATCTGCAAGCCAAAAGAAATTATATCAACTATGTTAAAATTTGTAGGAAAGAATATGACAACCTACAATTAATAAGGTTATCTGATACAAGGAACTCAAAAGAATTTTGGTTTACAATAAAAAATCCGTCATTTATACCAAAAAAAAATAATGAGTTGGCACTACGCGATGCAGAAGACTATGTAAGGAACTTCTATTGCAATTCGAATGGACTAACTGTTAATGTGTCATTCTATGATGCGACACATTATTTACTTGATCAACCTATAACGTTAGAAGAACTGCAATTAAGTATTAGAAGGGCAAAAAACCTCTCAACTCCCGGTTGTGATAAATTACCTTATGAATGCTTTAAGTTTTTACCAGCGAATTGGGAACATTACCTTTTAAACATGTTTAACATTATTATGCAATCGGAAAAAATTCCAGATAAATGGGCTGAAACAATAATAACGTTACTATATAAGAAAGGTGAAAAAAAGAACCCCGCTAATTATCGACCCATTTCGTTGCTTTCCTGTATTTCTAAGTTATTCTTTCAAATAATTAATACACGGCTTTCTTCTTGGGTTGAACAACAAAATTTACTCCCAGAAAATCAAAATGGATTTCGTAGCGGTAGAAGTTGTATTGATAACGTTTTTATTCTAAAATCTATCATCGATATTAAGTTGAGGTTTAAAGGTTCATATTTATATTGCTTGTTTGTCGGCTTTCAAAAGGCGTTTGACAGTATCAACCATGGACTACTATGGCATAAATTATATAATCAAGGTGTAAGTGGTAAAATAGTGAGATTATTGATGGATCTGTATGACAAAGCTTCGGCCAGAATTAAAATAAATGGAAATTACTCGTCAAGTATAAATGTTGCAAGTGGGGTACTACAAGGTCATCCTCTATCTCCAATACTCTTTGCACTGTTCATGAGTGACTTTGACGACTTTCTAAGAACTAATGGTGCATCAGGTATAAGCATTGATAGTCAAAATGAAATTATGTCACTTCTTTATGCAGATGACTTAATCATTTTCGGAAGCAGCCCTCAAGATCTTCAAAAAAAGATAAATATAATTAAATTGTACTGTGAGCGCAATAGTTTAGTTTTAAACTTAACAAAATCTAAAATACTAATCTTTCATAAGTCACCAAATATGAAAAACCACCAACCTTTCAAGTATGGTAATGATACAATTGAAATCGTTAAGGAATATATCTATCTTGGCATACCGTTCAGTTCTTCCGGAAAATTTACATTGGCCATGAATCATATGATGTCGAAGGCTAGGGCTGCTATGGGGAAAATAAAACAGATTCTGTGTTCTTCAAAAAGTTCTGCTTGGAGCACAAAAGTTAAGTTATTTGAATCGGTAGTAAAGTCCACATTATTTTATGGTATCGAAGTCTGGGGCCAAAATTATTTGCTGGAAGTTGAAAAAATTCTTACACGATTCTGGAAGAGCATTTTTCAGTGGCCCATAAATATGCCAGACTATTATATAAGACTGGAAACAGATTGTTCTCATCTTGCTGTCGGAATTCTGCAGCAAATAGTCAACTTCTGGGAAAAAATACTCGTAATGCCAAATTTTCGTCTACCTAGAGTATGCTACTCTAAACTGATCGAATTGGATAATGTTAGTTCTTTTGAAGTTAAGCGAAATTGGGTTACTTCTTTTAAGGAACTCTTAAAGAGTTTAGACTTTGAAAATCTTTGGATAAATCAGAATGTAAGTGAGATTAAAAAGCACAAACGACAGTTATTCGAGAAATACAGAAGTCAGTTACGACGTTTAGATTTGGAGTATTTAGAGCAGTCCTCGTACAGTGAAATCTATAAATACCTTTATATTGCAGCCGACTCTAATCAAAATCAATATTTCTATCAAAATTACAACTTTGTTAAAGTGAAAGTTATAAGTCAGATGCGAGTTACTTCAAAACAAACAATTACAATCATTTTTAATAAAATTAAATATACAATTAACTGTAATGAGAACTGTACAATTTGTAATTTGCATGAATTGGAAGATATTAGCCATTTTCTACTGACGTGTCCCATATATAACAGTTTCCGGAATCAGTACATTGATCGGTGGATCAACGTTACTCAATCTACACAAGAAAAAATAATATCATTGCTGACAATTAAATCCAAATATCAATTGAACGATATATTTAATTATGTAATCAGTTCATTGAAATTGCGTGCTTTCGTTATTAATGAATGATGAAACTATATTAAAAAAAAAAAAAAAAAAATTCTCATTTAACTTATTTTATTTTTCGTTATTTATAATTATTCTTTAAAATATTTGTAGATATAAAAAAAAAAGGAAAAAAAATAGTATCTATTTTATGTTAGATTTTATTTAAAAATGTGTAATTAGTGTAATTAATTGTTGGATAATTCTCGATCAAAACTCCTTATTGTATATCGTAATCATAAATCAATAAACAAATATTATTATTATTATTATTATTACATACTGATACAAGTAAGCGTATAGTAAATTTAAAAATTAAAAAAAAATGAACTTACTTTTATAACAAATCTAATACATAAATATTAAGTAATTGAAGGTAGTAGTCTGGTAACTTGCTCTGTTTTTCATACGAAAAAAGTTTTTTCGAAAAAAGTTTCAATTTTAATTTTTTTTTCGAAGTCCGCCATTTTGTTATTTTTCGATAAAATTTCATAAATCTAGTTCCGACCAGAATGACATATATGTTACGCTCAAAGATCGAAATCCCTCATTGATCGAAAAAACGACCACAACGCGTTGTGGTTACTTAAAATCATCCACAACACGAAATTCGTGTTGTGGCACTTGTAAAAACAGCCACAACGCGTTGTGTCTAACTCAAAAAGACCACAACGCAAAATTCCCGTCGTGGCTTTTATAAGATTTGACCACAACGCGATGTGGTCATTTAAAAAGTCACAACGCGTTCTGGACGGTTAGCTGATATACCCGCAGGATACAGGGGCCAGGCTATTATTTGTCAACAGACGTATAGGGTTCAGAATGTTATCTAATAAAAGCGTTTTATTAAATTATTTGTTCATTATGATTTCATGTACTTACATTGGTAAATATAAAAAAAATATTTTCCAGAATTATACTGAAATGCAAATTCGTAATTTTTAAATAGTACGTAATCGTGTATTAAAATTTGTTTAATTAAGTGCTCGTGGTGTGAGTATTTTTACTCGATGTATATATGTATTTGACTATGTTTCTGTGGTGCAGCCTGCAGCTTAAACAACTTGACGGATTTTGGTAAAGAAAGTGTCGTTGGATTCGTCTTAATCTCGGGAGTGCTATAGGCTAAATGTCAAAATTCATCCTCTAAACAGGGGATGAAAAATTTATATAAAAAACTGTTGGATTTAGAAACGTGAAATTTTGGACGGTGGTACTTTATGTAACGCAGGTGAGCACTAGAAAGGAATTTTTGGAAATTCATCCCTTAAAGATATAAATAGGGGATGAAAATTTATATAGCAAACCATTGACTCTAGAAACGTAAACTTTTGTTCAGGGACCCCTTAAGGTCCGTCCACACGGCTCAAGCTTTATCACCGATTTACTTGCGCAAACCAGGTTTGTGCAAGTAAACATGTACGTATGGACGGGAAAATACGTACATGTTTACTTGCACAAACCTGGTCTGCGCAAGTAAGTCGGTGGTAAAGCTTGAGCATGTGGACGGACCCTTAGTAACGTAAGTGAATATAAAGAGGGAGAATTTTTGTAAAAATCTATCCACTAACGGCTTAAAATAGGAGATGAAAATATATATAAAGAAACCGCTGGGTTCAGAATCGTGAATTTTTGCACAGGGTTTCTTTTAGAAACGCAAATAAGCACCGAGAGAAAATTTTGGAAATTCGTCCTCTAAAGCGTTTAAATAAGGGATGAAAATATATATAGAAAACCGTTGAGTCTAGAAATGTAAAATTTTACACAGATTTTTTTTATATGTATAACACAGGTGAGCACTAAAAAAGGAATTTTGGAAATCTGTGCTATAAGGAGGGAAAAAATAGTGAATGAAAAATTGTATAAAAAATTGTTGGGTTTAAAAACGTGTAATTTTGCACAGAGGTTTCTTTAGTAACATAACGTAAGCGAACATCAAGAGCAGATTTTTGAGGAAGAGCACCTTAAGGTGGTAAAATAAGGGACGAAAATTTATATGGAAACCAGCTTATGTTCACGAATTCATCTGAGTGGAGTTGATACCGATATAGTGTGTACAACAATTCAACCTACAACAAGTTAACACGAAGGAAATCGCGGATGAAAGTTATTTTATGATAAAAAAAAAATTTTTTTGATGTCAAATTCGTGGTAATTTAGACTGCCAACCGCTGTAATCTCGTATGCGTACCTATATATATTTTCTTCTAAATAATTAAGCAGCACTAAAAAGACCTCAGTAAAAAAAGTTAATTCAAAAAATTCGAAACCCCAACTGCGAAAAAGCAAACTAAAACGATGGAAACAAGTTGAAATAAAGAAAAAAAAGAGTGTAAAAAAAAACCCTTGTGTTTGTGTCCAATGTTAATACGTGCTTTTTCAAAAATGTCGAAGAGCTCATCAGCCTTATAAAAGTAACGGATTTTTGAATCACAAATACTATCAGATCCATATTCAGTCAATTTTTCAGTATCACTAATTTTTAAGACATCATATCGTTTAAGACGGCGATACTGTTTTGAGAATCTTTTTTGTTTCTTGAAGTAACGTGACGTATCGTTCGTTACCAATGAAAGAACTGCGATCGGTATTTGTCTTCATAAACTCATTTAATTTATCATAAAATATATTCTTTTTATTGGCCATGATTAGCGCACTGATATTCATTCACACTTGGAAATAAAAATCAACAGTGAATACAAATTCAACGGTATTTAGTTGCAATGCGCCAGTTGACAAATAACAACCTGTCCGTCGTACCACGATTGCATCAACTAACCACGCAGAACGTGTTGTGGCTTTTTAAATGACCACATCGCGTTGCAGTCAAATCTTATAAAAGCCACGACGCGAATTTCGCGTTGTGGTCTCTCAATGAGCGATTTCGAACTTTGAGCGTAACATATATATATATATATATATATATATATATATATATATATATATATATATATATATATATATATATATATATATATATATATATATAGATTAAGACTAATTAAGAATTTTTGATCTCAGATGTCCCCAAAAGTCAAAATCACGCGGGCCATCCAGGTGCTTTTTTTTGAGGCGCCAACTTCAAGTGATACTAATAATAATAAAACAAAATTCAATTGATTCAAAAAAGAATTTTTGGTACCTTAAGATGTAAATAAAAACATTAAAAATTCAAAACTTTTCATTTGTTCTTTTTCAGAAAAAAATGCTCCAAAAATAGGTATGAAAAACAGAGCGAGTTACCAGACTACTACCTCAGTAAAAAAACGTTATTAGTCACTTTTTATTTATAAAATAGGAATTTTGGATATTTTGGAAAGAAAAAATATCTTCAACAAGGTCTTCCAATTCACTGTTTAAGGTCCTTTTTTAAAATTTAAAAAAAAAGAAAACACACACACAAAGGGTATTGGCAGGTAAGCATGGGTAGGAATGCCCCTGAACGTATGTGTTTCTATGAGTTCGAATTGTGTTAACGTTTTTTGCTGCTAACTGCTATCGACATAAAATTGGAATTTATTAAAATTCAGCCCTTAAAAATTTAACCCTTTTTTTAAAGCCCCGATCAGCCGGACGCTTATTATCAGTTTTGAAAACACCAGAATGACAATCCGCCAGTACCCTTTCAACCACATTTAAGGTAAGAACACCAGTAGCCGTCATGTTAAGACATGAGCAGGACTTTACATTAATTTTTTTCGTTCATAATTATACGAAATAACCAACAGTAAAGCTAAAATGAAAGAGAATTTTATGATCTTTCAGGAATATTTTAATTTATTTGAATATTTTTATAATAAATATATTAATAAAAATAAAATAAAGGAAAAAGTGTGGTGTACAAGTAGCCGTCAATAAGAAATTAACGATGTTCCAGTGTCCGTCAGAGGAGACACCCAGTATCCGTCATGCTTTAGAATATGATTAATCTTAAACAACTGATTGTGAGCTATATAATTAAAATACTTAAGGATAAAACTTTAGTAAAAAAAATTATTTGATTCTGTTATTTCCTTTCTACAATTCCTGCAGATATATTGCTTAGATTGTCACTGAACTGATTCTTTTAGAATTCTTTTTAACTTTAGTACAACCATCAGTGATACTAATTCTTCTGAAGCATTATCCACAATATCCATAAATGCTGTTTTTGTACAATCTTTTTCATTGCAATTAATAACATCATGTACCGTCAGTTGGGACGAATCTGGGCGATTTTTTCAGTTTTTTGGTAATGAATTGTTTCGAGTTTATCTAAAAAATTCTAAAAAAATAATTTAAATGCTTCAATATCACGAGCATATAGGACAGCAATAAAAATATCAGAATTGGTACTGCAACATTTTCTTTTTTTGGTTATATAGTGTCCGGATTCGCCCCTATGTGTGGGCCGAATCCGGACAGTGCTTTATTTGCAATATAAATCACATTCAGTCGTGCATAGGAGTAAAATCGGACATAAAATGATAAAAATAGCTTAATTTCCAATCTGGAAATTCGTTAAGATAAGTATCTGCATCAGCGAATGACTTTTGATGGGTTTACTTCTAAGTCTATCACGCAAGGAAGATTTGGGAACATAGAAATATTCAGCAACTTGTCTGAGCGATTTCTTTTATATTTAATATTGGAAAGCAGGGGCGCAACAACTACATATCTACAGGGGTCCAACAAAAATTTAAATAATCAAATTTTTTGATAACGCAGTTCTCCGATAACAATGGAAAATGTTGTAATAAAATGTCGTCTCCGAAAATTTGAAAATTTTCAAATAAAAAATATTAGTAAACCACTAAAACTTTTACTTTTTAATATAAACTTCCTTTTTATATTGACGCACCATGGTGTATGAATTCGCCTAACCTATAGGGCAATTCCATATGTAACAGCCTCTACATTTGACACAACTTGCCTTTCATTTTGCCTTATATTACGAATACCACTATGTTTACAGTTTCAATTTTAGCATATTTTTATAGTTGATCCTCCAATTATCCCTCTGTAGTAAAAAGTGCGCACATATAAAGTTATTAAATATGATTTATTTAATAAGATATAAATGTGACTGACACTACATGCAAAAGGCAGTCGCCTTCGAGAGTGTTTTTAAACTTCGAAAATCTTCCTCTGTACAGGCGTAATAATTTTAAATTATATCTTTAACCGAAGTATATGAAACAAATTATTGGAAAATGATAAAATAAAAAGCTTTACTTTTTTACGAAATTAGTTATTCGAAAAACAAAACGTGACTGACACTACAGGCCAAAACGTGACTGACATTACCATCACTTTGCATTGCAAAATAGTACTATTTTTAAATAAAATCTTAGAAATTGACATTACAGGACATAAAATTGGAACTTTAAAATAATTTTAAAGGTACAAAAACGTACTAAAATGTTATTTTTGAATTAAATCACAACATACAGAAAGTCCCTAATAAAATGTTGGAAACCAGCATTTAAACTAAAATAATTTAAATCAAAACATTCTTAGAAAGATGAATAATAAAATTCTTTTCAAAAACTTCAATATTTTCCTTATCAGCGAATAAAATTTTTTTACAGAAATACAAAATTTCTTAAGATTTTTTAAAGACCTCCAGACTTTTAGGAAACTTATAATAGATTCTGTCCCCCCTAAGAATCATGTTAGGATTGGGTAATATCTCCAATATGTCTTCAAAAGACACAAAATGCTACAATTCACTATGATGCTATATATATTATATATATATATATATATATATATATATATATATATATATATATATATATATATATATATATATATATGTATCAGACATTTTTTTCTACATATTCGTGTTCTACGGGTCCGAAAACGGATAGCGCTCCTACTCTCGCCTCTTGCCGTTCTGGTCGTATAAACTGTATAAGTCTAATTTTTTCAAGGAAAAATTCGACTAAAAATTATAAACAATGTGCCTGTAAAATAACAAAATACAAAGATGTCACATTCACCGCTTTTATTTGATGACTAACTCATAACTGACAAAATTCAGTAGCATAGATTGATCTATGACCTTGTGCGGTCATAACACTGACGAAGAAATATCGAGATGCAGCTCTGTCCAGATTCACCCCAACTGATGGTACTGATTTTTGCCCTTTCTATACAATTACATGATTATTAGTTGGGCTCAAAAAGATACTGATCCATCCTAATTCCTTCAGACGCTTTGTATCTTTCAAAATTTCATAATTTCTTTCTTAAACTATTCTTCTATTTAATTTAAAAAGTCAGTTTTTGATATTTTACGCTACCGAAGCCCTTGATTTTTTTAATTTTGAGATAATCGCTTAGATAACTCCGGATGTCTATTGCAAAAAGACAAGAACTATTTTCGTCCAGGTCGACCATGAGTAAATGGATTTTCTCAAGTTTTGAATTAGTAGTTGGCTACTGTCTAGCAGTTAAGGATCACAGTTTCATTCAAATGTATCATCCACTTTATTATGTTCTCAACTTCTTTGTTGGTTAAAATAATTGTGGAGACACTTTTTGCATAATATGGGCTACTTTCCTTTTAATTTATCTGACAATGTAGTCTGACAACTATCTGTCATATACGAAATTGATTGACTACGATAGAAATCGGCATTTTTTTAACGAATAGCATATTAAAAGCATTTATTTAATATTCATTACTGTATTTTATATTGAAATTTACCTACAAAAAGGACGGTACCAAAAACCGTTACTACAGGGTACCAGTATCCAACATTAATTTACAAGTACTACTAAAATTTAATTGTTACAGAATTAATGACGGATACTGGTCAGTAGCTTTATCGTATTGTTGTGAATGTAATCCAGATTTTAAAATTTTAGTGTAAAAAACATAGGAGAATATGTATCCTTTTTTAAAATACAATTTGTTACCCCAATAGCCGTCACTATGACGGTTACTGGGAAATGCCTATGTTTTATGTACCAGTAGCCCCCATCAAAAATAATAAATTTCTGTTAGGTTTTCTGGTCTAAAAACTATTTTTTAACAAAAGTTAATTCATAATAAACCTCAAAAAACAAAAAAAAATATAACTAATTATTCATTAAACCAAATTACAGTCAAATTAAATTAGTGCTTTCCTTAGCTAAAACTTAAGAGTTTTAGTGAATATATGCAAATTTTACAAACACCAAGCTTCAGATAAGTCGTTATTATATCTAATGCTAACTGAATGCTATCATAAATGGAATAACGGTTGGACATACTTTCCAGAACGCGTAGCAGGAAACACAAAAAATATATGCTTGCTTAATATCTTAATATTTATCATCTTATTGAAACATGACGGCTACTGGTGCTCTTACCTTAGATATCGTGAAAATACCGAAGATGTAGCGAAAAATTTGACTTCCGTGATGGGGCCCCGCTGCTCACGGCGTTTTTTTTATTGTAAAAACGGTTATTACTAAACAAATAAAAAAAACTGGCCAGGGTTAGCTCGTAATTTATCTGTAGAAAGAGTGTGTAAAATTTCAAAAAGATCGGTCCAGTAGTCCAGTCAAATTACACATTGAAAAAAAAAAATTGTAGACTTTTATAAGTGGAAGTGACAAGCAAAAAAAAAAACGCCAAATTACCACATTGTGTTTTAAATTTTGCCGTCCTTCTTTTGCCACTTTGCGTACTAGCCCCGCATCCCCTAATGTAAATCCAGCACTGTTTGTGAGAAATAAATTTTGAACATAATTTTGGAATATTTGATTTAAAAGTAATTTAAACTATTATTAAGATAACTGTATGCGGATTAAACAGCTGGGCGCTGTTAGTGTTTAAGGGGTGGGGGAAGGGGGAAGTAACAAGTATATTTTCGAGTTTTTTTTAAACGATACGGTTAATAAAAATTTATTTATGTAATTAGCATACAACAGAATGATAATACCTAAGGAATATTCTATAAAATTTTCATTGAAAAATATGTAGAAATGAGTCAGTGGCGGCACATTTTTGCAGACACCTTAGAAAAAAAACCACAAAAACACTGCGGTGAACAGCATAACTCATCACAGGATCATCTAAAATCAAAAGAAGGACAACAAAATTTAAAACACAATGTGGCAATTTGGAGGTTTTTTTTTTTTGTTTGTCACTTATTTTTTGTAAGAAAAAGTTAATGTGATTTTTTTTCAGCATTTTTCGTTGTGCCCAAGGCGGGACTTACGATAAATCCGGCTCAGCTCACAAGTGCTTCGCTGCGCTCGTTAAACGATTCTGAACTAATCATACTAAAATTTCCGTGGCATATTGAATTTCAACTCATTCAGACCTTCGCGTCGATACCTATATTAAGACTATCACCTGTACTTTAATTTTGGACGTCTCTTAACCTCACATTCATTTTTGTAGGAATTTCAGTAGTAATTAAAAACCCATGCCTTGGTGTGGCAATCTAAACCTTCTACAATGTAGCTTATATTAGAACGTAGTTCAAAAACGCATCAGACGCATCACAACGAAAAATCAAAAGTTCATTTTTGCATTTGATGCGTCAAAACAATGCATCAAGAAATTTGGTGATGCGTGTCCAAGATCCATGTCATGTCAATTCATGTGCATGAATTATAACTACTTGCCATATTATGTAGGTATTAACACCAACAGGAATAATTCCGAAGGACAAATTGTTGAAAAAGATGAATGTATTTACCTTTCATTAAAATTGTTAATTGTTTCATTATTTATCTTTCATTAAAACTATTTGAATACATCTTGCACTCAAAATAGGTACATAATAATCACTGAAAATCACTGAAATATACACAAAATGTTTTTTTTTTTTTACAAATTCGTAAGCAAGTAGCTGTTGGTATTCATTTGTTTGTTACAGCTGGAGTTGTGGCACAAGTTAAGTACCACACGTATTTCGATTTTTAAGATCGTTTTTAACACAAACAACAATGTTACAGCTAATTATTCTGATATGTATCTAAATCGTTGAACTTGTAAAATGCTTAAGATTGCAATGTAAGTATGTATGTTTTTCGAAACTAAAGTATATAAGTATTTGTATATAATAATTAATAGTATATTTGTGTGTATGTATACCAACATAGATACATTAAAACTCGTGAGTCAGAAAACAATACGTAAAAACAATTTTTATCTAGCAATAATAACACACAACGTATTGTCACAATGTATCGCACATGTAGAAAGACATTCCTACATGCAACGCAACACTTAACTATCGTATTTAAGTTTCAAGTTGGTTGGCGTTATCTACTCAACACGACTTATTTTTTAATACAGACTACTCACTCCAGTCGCCCAGTTTTAGTATTCAATATAGGCAGACATTGTGATTTACAAATATTTTAAAAAAACGTGTTAACAAACGACTATATGTATTTATATTATTCCAGAAATTTACTATAAGTAGAATTAGAGAACTCTTGATTACGCTTTACCTTCAACTATTTCTGCTACTTACTACTAGGTAGATACTATTTTTTTAAACTTGGAAAGGTAGGTACTATTCTTACAACTGAGAAAATTTGACATACAGCTTATACGATAAGAACGGGAAGAGGCGAGAGTAGCGGCGCTCTCCGTTTTCGGACCCGTAGAACATGATTCTGAAGAAGAAAAAAATGTCTGAATATATATATATATATATATATATATATATATATATATATATATATATATATATATATATATATATATATATATATATATATATTCAGACATTTTTTTCTTCTTCAGAATCATGTTCTACGGGTCCGAAAACCGAAAATAATATTCACTAAATGTTATATATATATATATATATATATATATATATATATATATATATATATATATATATATAAATTTTAGTGAATATTATTTTCGGTTTCTAGGGACTTCAAAACAAATTTCTGCCATAGTCCCGGGATCACGTCGCGTCATGATAGTGGCTGTAATAGCTGAATTCCATTCTGGAAACTCTCTAAAAGCTAACTAACCAAAGCGTAAGAAACTTGCAATCCATATAACCTTTCTATTTTGCATCCAAATAGAAACGTGCTCCTTAGCATTTTCTAATAAATAATTTCAACTAGTTAGTTTTTTAATTCGGTATCTGTTTGCCGATTTTAAACACAGCGAAAGTGCACAAGTAAGGTATAAGGCCACAGAAAATATTATCGCGCAGACATATATATATATATATATATATATATATATATATATATATATATATATATATATATATATATATATATATGTCTGCGCGATAACTCTTGAACGAAATGTCTTACGTTTATGAAATTTGGTGAAAATATTGGAAGTCCCAAACCGTTGGACGAGTTCGTTAACCAGACACGTCCGATGCCCAGCACATGGTTTTTTTTGGCAATTTTCGTTTTTTGCCAAAATTTCCCCTTATTCAAAAATTTTTTAGACCATTGGAAAGAGGAGAAAAAATCACATAAAAAAGTCTTTAAACTATGATTCTATATCAATTAGTTTGCAAGAACAACTAACTTTTATAAACGGAAATTCCCTACGTTATGCAGGATGCTGCGACAGGGGTATTTTTTTAATATGGTCGGTGGTAAAATTATACTCGGACTCATTTTTAACTTTTAGTATAAAAATATCTTTTTCTTATCAAGAATAATCACCCATTTCTACAAAATATATTTTGTAACGCTCTATTATATAATAATTTAAAAAAAAAAATTTATGCTGTTTGCTTTTAGAGTTCCGAAACCAAAGTCTCGAATGGCGTGTAATGTGTTCCTTAAACATTTCAACTGTAGATAAAAAAAAAATAAAATAAATAAAATACAAACTGTGGCACTTGCAAAGCATTGAAGCACTGATAACTTTAATAAGATATAAGGGATCAAATTATTTTGCAACTGATCCTCACAGTAACAGTTACATGTTCATGTAATTGCCAAATATATACTTATCCATTTTCATGATAAAACGTAAAAAATGTACTTGCATTTTCTATATTTTATCCCGAAAGCAGTAAAAAATCTGTGATAATAAGACACTGATTAAGCAAAAGCTTAAAAGAGCACAGAATTTTCCATGTTTAAAGGAAAAACTTATCGTTGTTAGATTCTATGAATGTCAAAAATAAAACTAACTAAAAAGAAAAAACTATTAAAAGTAGTGGCACGTTGAGAATATTAAAAGTAAATGCTATATTTTGAAGCGAAGGAAAATTTTAGTTCCTGCTCTTTTATTTAAATATGTAAAGGCTGAACTTCAAAAACAGGCTAAGCGCTAAAAAAAAAAAAGAAACTGAGTTAAAAAGAATCTAAGTGTCATTGCCAACAATCTAGACAGCATGCTAAAATTTCATTTTTTTTGGCATTTACAAGGAGAGGTTCAGGTATGGTCGTCACCGATTTCAATCAAATTTCATCTGCTAGTAGAGCATAATATCAATATTAAAAATTTACAATATTAAGGTCCACCTCTCAAAAACACAGGAAATAATTTTATTTAAAATTTCGACAAAAATATAAGCAAGATATAATGTCGTCAGAATGGGTATAGCTCAGTGGCAGAGCATCGGAGTGCGGATAGTGGGGTACTGGGATCGAATCCCGGTACAACTGATTATTCAATTTTAAGAAAGACTAAGAAAAATTATATTAATTCATTAATTTTGCAACAAGTAATATTTCGTAATTTAATTTTGTTAACATAATTAATAAATGGTTATTTAAAGAAATAAAAAAAAATAGAAAAAAAATAACTTGTACCGGGATTCGATTCTGGTACTCTACTATCCGCACTCTGATGCTCCGCCACCATATTGACGAAGTATAATAAATGACTTGATTATATCTTACTTAGATTTTTGTCCAAATTTTAAATAAAAATATTTCCTGTGTTTTTGAGAGGTGGACTTTAATATTGTAAATTTTTTAATATTGATATTATGCTCTAATTTTTTAATATTAATATTATGCTTCAGACGAAATTTGATTGAAATCGGTGATGACCATACCTGAACCTCTCCCTGTTAGCCTGTTTTTGAAGTCCAGTCTGCATGTATGCAGTGGGGTATAAACTCAACAAATACCGATATGATATAATACGAATTTAGTTCGTTTTGCAATATTACACTGCATTGTTTGTGAAGACAAGTATTGTGGTGAAAGATACTTATTGTATTTTGAAAACAAGAAAAAAAATTCCAAGTATGACAGACTTGAAAAAACCATTTTCAGTTGTTAGAGAACTCACGTATCAATAATTTGCTTATAATTATATAGAATCTGTACGTATACTATTCAAATTTTTGTACTTTCAGTGAAGGCACTGATATTTTTTAGTGGAATCGCATTCACCAGCAAGAAATATGAATATTATATACCGTAAAGAATTTTTTTAAGCAAACATGTTAATTTTTGCAAAAAAAAAAAAAAATCCTCGATATAAAACTGTACATTGTTATAAAATTGTGGTTACAAACAGTTACAATAAACTGAAATTAAAATTAGATGAGAACAGTGATTTTATACATAATATATGTATAAACACAACTGGCCGATTGTAGTAGGAATGTACGCAAACATGGTGACACTCCATGACCATGTATCGCATAGCTTACTTGTTTACTTTTTTTTTATCGTAATCTACCTATAAAATCCATTTCAGTTACAATGTTCTAGGTGGTGCTTATTAGAAACTATCACATAAATCAATGCAATAAAACCTACATGAAATTAGTTAATTTACTCACATTTCTTTTACTTTAAGTACATTAGTTATGGCTATTCTCATAATGTCCTAGTAACAAGTTGATTCTTGTTGAAAGAAAAATAAAGAAAACCAGATCCTTAGTTGAGACTGGCATTAAGGCAAACACAGGCATAGAAATTAGATTTCAGTAAAGCTGAAAATTAGTAACAAGATGGCCACATAGCACTGAATACAACCAACTGGGATTTTACACTTGGAACCGAAGGGTATTGCAGAGCTTCCACTTCAAAACGAATGACAACTGATTTTTCAACAAAGAGTGTAGAGTGTAGTTTATTAAAACGATTTTTATTTTGAATATTTATTTTGAATAAGGAGGTGCTAAATCTAAAATCTACTCGACTAACCGAAGTAATTTAAACTGGCAATAATTTAAATGTTTTAGTATTAAACTTAACCTGTACACAAAATTTCAGTCCTCTAGGTTTATTTGGGGAGATTTTGACTGGAACGAAACTGTTAAAAAACAAGAAAAATCATGTTCTTTTTGGTATAAAAATGGTGGGGGTAACCAACTCAATCCGAGTACAAAATTTCAGCTCTCTAGGTTTATTTGGATGACCAGTGCGAGTGGTACAAACTTCGAAAACGGCGAAAAAGTATGAAATTGTAGCTTAAAAATGGTAGGGGTGGGGGTAAAATATTAAAATCTCCAAAAAGCAGACCCTAGGTACGAACTCTATGAACAGACCAAATTTAAACCCTCTACGTTAATTCTAGGGCGCTGTGGGCGTGTCAGATCCAGCCAAAATAATTTTTTCCCCCTCTACTCCCTTCAAATCATCCTAAGAAGCTGAATTTTGGATATGTTGTAGATAATTGACCGAAACATTATTTCCAACCGGTTTGGAAAAGTTCTATTGTTTTGTAAAAATCAATTATTTATAATACTTGACCCTGCGTCGCCCAATGACTCTAAAATAACTATCTTCATATTTTATTAGCATGGCTAATTTCCGCACCGTAAGAGCTTAGTATGGGTACCTGTACCAGCAGTTTTAGAATTGTTTCTATTTTAGGCCCTTCAAGTCACCAAGGCCATGGGAAACCATTTTAACGTCACTTTCATCTTTCACAGAGATCTAAACAGTACTTAAGTAAAAATTCTCAAATTTCTTCAGCTTTTTAATTTGCGTCCTATTTGGTGTAACTGACGGACAATGTGACCCCACGTCCATTTAAATTTGATATTCTTAAATTTTGTACAAAATCAGTTCCTTATGTGCTTCGCTTCGCTCGCTCGACGACTCTAAAGTATTATTCATATTTTCATATTTTCAAGTCATATCATATTTTTATAGCATATCTAATTTTCATACGTATGGAATTTGCTGAAAACAGCAGAAGTGCCAATTGATGATAACTGGACAATCCAGTTGTTTATTTCTTTATAGGATACAAATAGTATTTTGCACAGTAGATAAGTAATTTCATAGCAGTCGTAGGTAAAAATATTATTGGTGGTATCTATAGAAATACTTATTAATACTTAAAAAAATTCAAAAATTATTTTTCTCCAAATGCTTAGCAACAAATTAATTTGCATGATTTTTGCGGTTTTTCGTAAATTTCTACGGTTAGACTAAAAATTTTTGCTTTCTTAGCGAGTGCCTACGATCTAACAGGGACCTACATACCAAATTCCAAGTTTGTAGGTATTATAGTTCTGGAGATTTCATGATAGGTGAGTGGTATTTGCCTTTTATATGATAGATAAACATTTAATTTGAAAAAAAAATATTAAAGTCAATAATTGAGATAAAAACTATCCGATATTTTAAGTTGGACCAAATTATAGATAGTTACCAAATTTAATCAAAATCGGTTCAGTAGTTTTCGGAGTTTATCCCAGCCAAACATCGTGACATGAGATTTATATATATATATATATATATATATATATATATATATATATATATATATATATATATATATATATATATATATAGATTTAATATTTTCATAGGTAAATAAATGTTTGAATGGACACTTTTACTAATAGAACAGGTCAATACATTTATATAAAATTAAAAAAATTACATTGATTGCATTAATATAAAATTTTAATTATTACTAATACGATATTGTCTGTGTAGTACCTGACCGATGTGAGATATTATTTCCATACAAAAATTTAAACATATTTTTTTGCTCTTCTGGGGCTAGAATTAACTATGAAAATTATGTATCATCGAGTTCGATATCTAGATCGCCAACCTTAAAATTTTTACGACTTGACCCTTTCCAAAAACAGTTTGTCAATCCTTGCACTAGATAATAAGCTTCTGTAATATAAGCATGTAGGAAAAACCGACAGTACAACCACTCAACCCAAACTCTCATGGTGTGCAGAAACGCAACAAGAATATCCTAACGTGGCAATCCGAGTATTCTACAGTAAATGTACATATACAATAAAGATAGTACCTGTAATACAATAGCATGAGCAGACAAAATTAATACAGTAAAAGTACAACGCCACTGACATACATTTTAATAAAAATAGAAATAAGAATATGCCCTGTGACAGCCTTAGAGATCATTTTTAACATCTTGCTACTGCATTTGGTGGTTATAAATGTGGCGAAAAGGGTTCTCATAAGAATGACTAAAGATAAACCAAAGATATAGAAGTAATTCTGGAAAAATCCATTGCCATACTACTTCCTGTTAGAAAAAATTGGGTACATACGTACAAAAATATTTTCGTTCAATTTAACTGTCCAATCAAAGGAGGGGTATCGATAAAGCCTTATTTTCGCCCCGTCCCCTCCATGAATTCTTATATGCGCATTAGGTTTACATGAAGGTAAATACGAGTAGTAAGATGGAATAAATATTATGCCGGAATATTCTCATTTATCATTTATTTTTCAGTTGATCTCATTATTATAGAAAAGGCTATTATAGGAAAGTTTTATGAAAAGGCAAAATTATGAAATTAGTCAACTTTATTTGGATAATTTTAAAAGTTTCAACATTTTTAAACTTTACACTCCTTGCCTAGTCTTCATTCTTGTCACTCCAATAGCCTTCAACATTTGTATCCATTAAAAATTTTTTGAAGTCGCACGCAACTCTTCGAATAGTATGATCCTGATATCTGTTGTAAATTAAGTACCAGATTACGGAGGCAATATGAGCACAACAACCAACAAGTCTTGCCCCTACTTTGCACTGACAGTACCAGATTAGTGGTGGGATTGTACTCTATACAAAGGGAGTATATTTTGGAAGCTGTGTACCTAGACTGAATTTTTATTCTTAAAATATCACTCGATTCTTTATGTAAAAATATTTTATCAAGACCTTGGTCATCTATGTAAAAGTGGGAAATTTCCATTTTTGTCACTCCTATACGCCGTCAAAACGATGAAGTGCTATGTTCCAACAAGTTTGTGTCGTGGCTGCAGGTCTAATTCATAGGATTGATGGTAATGTGAACAAAAAATTGTACTATAATATTCTCAGGATATATTTAACAGAAACAGTCGAAAACATAACCTATCCAGAAGATGAAATAATATTTCAACATGACAACGATCCGAAACATACCTCGAAATTAGTAAAAAATTGGTTAAGTAAACAAAAATTCAAAGTCCTGATGTGGTCATCTCAAAGTCCTGATCTCAATCCTCTTGAAAATTTATGGTCATATATGAAGAATAAACTTTTGAATGAATATGAATCACCTCCGTCAAATTTAGATGTTTTATGGGGATATGTACAGGAACAGTGGTACAAAGTCTCACCTGATTACTGCGAAAAAACTTGTTAGAAGTGTTAAAAAACGATCACATGCTGTTAGAAAGTCAAAAGATCTGTGGACATAATAAAAAATCGGTGGACATAATACTAAAAAATAAAAAATATTTTTTATGCAATTATTTTGAACTTTTAAAATTTAGGCAAAAATGTCAAAAAAATATATAATATAGTCTCAAATAACATCCTAAATTTTGGCGTCGGTTTTGATTTCCTAGCTGTTATAGTTTTCGAGAAAACTGAGTTTACAGTACTAAAACATATTTTGGTTAATATCTCAAGGACAAGTCAAGGTTAAGAGTCAATGACCCTGTATTTGGTAATCACTTGGGGTACCAATGTCACTACATATATTATTACAGACATCGGCTATGGGGGCCATTTCCCGATGCTTATGTAGCTATACCCTTTCCATTAAAGAGAGTTTTTTTAGTTTTTTGAATTTTGGGTAAAATATTTATCATTTAAAAAGCCAAGTATTATCCCACTATCTTTAATAAATATTTAAAATCAAAATATGTTACATGATACACTAATAATTACTGTTAATTTTAGTGGTAGAACTTTTGGATAAATCTTTCAGGTTTATGTTTCTATGTTCCTATGTAAATGTTTCTATGTTCCTAATCTAAAAAAAAAAAAATTGTACCGATTTCAAAGTCTTGTACAAATTTCCTATTGACCTCCTATTGCCCATTGTTCCTACTTCCTTCAAAAATGCAAAGAATAGGTATATACATATATTTTATGATTTTCAAGCTAAATGAAAAAAGAAAATGAATTTTGCAAATAGTACAAATAAAAGCTACCGGAACCAAAATTAGTCTGTTCTATATCATCTATATGTAAGAAGATGCTTGAATATCGAATGCAAAGATAAAAAGTGTCCCGCTTCATTCCATTTTACGGTACCCGAATAAATATAAAATTGCAAAGACATAAATTAAAGAAAATATGTACCCATTACATATTTATAAAATCAATATAGACAAACAGACAAATGTTGCATAAAGAGGTGGTAGAAACTTGGAATGTGCTAAAACAAAAATAGATATTTGTGCACATTGTAAATATATGATACAATCAAGTCTCACACATTAATATATAGAACGTAATTGAATCTAGCTTCAAAGTAAACGTGATTAAATTTGAATAATTTATTTTATGAATGAAACAGTTTATTGAAGGACGCACTGGTGGAAAAGAAATAACAGAATTGAGAATTAAAGGATCACAAGTTGATAATAAGAAACGAATGTAGTGAGTGACTTACTTACAGGATTGTTGGGGACGCGATACAAATAAATCCCCATAGAAAACAGCAACGACAATTTCAAATTAAATTATTTTTCTTTCTCTCAATGTTGTTCTGTAAACGTATATAATGCATACGTGCATACATAATATCTATCACCGTATAGAGCTACTGTATTATAGGATATATCTACTTGGTGTGTGTGTGTGTAGCTCTGTGTACATCTGGCAATATTAAAAATATTAAAACGAACAGCGCTACAAAACAAATTACTACCGAAGTAAACTTATTTGCTACATTACTCTCGCTAGGTTATAAAGTAGAAGAAGCCAATTTTAACTTATATAAACCACTACCACAAACTACCGCCACATCTCTTACACGTCGCATTATATTTTTATTTTTGTTTAGCTCTATTTCGAGTAAAAAATGAAATTAACACTACGAAATTTAATTTCAATAAATTTATTATAAAACTTCTTATGGTGGTAATTAGCACACTCAATTAAAAGTAGCGATTCTTCAAATAATTGAATTTTTCATCTATATTTTACACTTCGTAAAAGCTAGTAAAAATTTGGCCAAATTTTCGAAACTTTCCTCTGCTGTATTTTAGGATTCTAGAGCAAGCAATAAGCAAGAAACTCTCAATTACTAGGTCATTTTCGTATTTAATTTTGAGACAAAATTTGGTATAAAGACAAAAGGCAGCAGTCCCACTGCAACCACAACCACCAACAACCAGCAACTGATAGCAACCAACCTTTTAAACACTAAAATTTGGTTGGTTGCTATCAGTTGCCTAGTCTAGTAAGACTGTTGTAATATAACACTTTTTATGTTATATTACAACAGTCTTACTAGAATCACCCACAATCATCAACTACCAGTCATTACTATCCACCGGTTTATAATTTGATACGGTCGCTCATTACCGTAGTTATTACATGTTTATTTTTTTAAATTTTTATATTTAAAAAAATAAACATACCTAAATTCCAAAACATTTTTTCCAAAAGTAATATAAATTTATTATTTCTTTGCTTTCATTTTCTATCAGAGACATAACAATAAATATATTTTAAATAATCTGTCAATTGTAAAAAAACTCCTCAAAAATTATAATTATTTATGTATCTAACCAATTTTTAATATATTTGATGTATGCTGGTGGTTGCTGTGGGACTTGTGTATGGTCCTGTGAAGTTGGCACACCGAATGTGAGAACTTTAAATTTTTTTTAGAGTTCTGGCATCCTTAAGAATAGTTCTAGAGTTCCCTATACATATTTTAAATAGTTCTGATGATTTAGTACCAAAAAATCAACTTTAAAAATTAGGTGTGCCAACTTCACGCAGCGCACCGAGTCGTAAAAATTAATTATTTTTTTAGAGTTCTGGCATCCTTATAAATAGTTCTAGAGTTCCCTATACATATTTCAAATAGTTCCGATGATTTAGTACCAAAAAATCAACTTTAAAATTAGGTGTGCCAACTTCACGCAGCGCACCGAATCGTAAAAATCAATTATTTTTTTAGAGTTCTGGCATCCTTATAAATAGTTCTAGAGTTCCTTATACATATTTTAAATAGTTCCGATGATTAAGTACCAAAAAATTAATTTCAAAAATTAGATGTGCCAACTTCACGCAGTGCACCGAATCGTAAAAATCAATTTTTATTTTAGAGTTCTAGCATCCTTATGAATAGTTCTAGAGTTCCCTATACATATTTTAAATAGTTCCGATGATTTAGTACCCAAAAATCAAATTCAAAAATTAGGTGTGCCAACTTCACGCAGCGCACCGAATCGTAAAAATCAATTATTTTTTTAGAGTTCTGGCATCCTTATAAATAGTTCTAGAGTTCCCTATACATATTTTAAATAGTTCCGATGATTAAGTACCAAAAAATTAATTTCAAAAATTAGATGTGCCAACTTCACGCAGTGCACCGAATCGTAAAAATTAATTATTATTTTAGAGTTCTAGCATCCTTATGAATAGTTCTAGAGTTCCCTACACATATTTCAAATAGTTCCGATGATTAAATACCAAAAAATAAACTTAAATGTGCGTTAAAATTAAATTTTATATAACATTTTTTATGTTCTGATTGGTCTAGTGAGAGTTCTGAATGATGCTCCAAGAGTTCTACAGAAAAACGCTGTGACGCTTGCGTATAAAATAATTACTTTGAACTACACTATTTTTAACTTTCAAAAGTTAACGGTTCTGTGGAGTTGGCACACTGAATGTCAAAACTTTCAAATGTCAAAAAAATCAACTTAAAAAATTAAGTGTGCCAACTTCACGCAGCGCACCGAATTGTAAAAATCAAATATTTTCTGATGAGTTCTGACATCCTTATGAATATTTCTAGAGTTCCTTATACATATTTTAAATAGTTTCGATGATTAATGCCGGAAAAATCGCATTTTTTAATTAAAGTTACTATATTTTTACTTTTCAGTAGTTACCAAATTTAATTAAACGCCTCAAGCTTTTATAAATTATGTTGCATATTGCTTCAAACTTCACTCAAAAGTTATTTTATTTTTTTTATTTTTAGCCCATTTTTAAATAAAAACTTTTTCTTAAAAAACATTTTTTTGCTTTATTTTATTTTCTACTTTTTAGTCTGATTACAATTAATTTAAAAAAAAAAATTAAAGGAGTAATTTTTTTACATATATTTTAATCGGTTAATTTACCCTAATCAGACATAACTACGGAAACAAAAAATTGCAATGTAAAATCAATGGACAATATTTGATAATTCGAAATGTCAAAAAGTTGCATAGGACTAAAAATCAACAATTTTGGCTTGGGACGAATTAGAGAAAAACTAATTATACAATATTGCATTGTCATCAAGGTTAAATACGTATGCAAAATTTGAAACCTCTAGCTCAATTAGAACCTGTCTAAATTTTGATTCCTAGATTTGATCTAAACCAACATACTAACATAGCAAATTAAATAAAAGCTTTTAATAATAAATAATATTCCATATTTTTACCACCCAATTAGTATTACGTCAAATTTTAATCCCACACTCTTCCCCAATGCAGTCACATTCTGCCGTTTTTTTTCATCTTCAACTTGATTTTCGTAATTTTTTTTTTCTTTTTTGTTAGGGATTTCTAAAAATTGTTTGTGAAAATTAAATTTTAAAAATTTTTTCTACCTTCATATAAATAAAGTCATTTTACTTTGTTTGAAAATGGGCTTTTAAGCTTGAAACAATTGTCACAATTAAAAAATAAACGTGATTTTTTTACTAAGTAAAATATTTACTTTATTGAAAATATTTGAAGTTCAAATTACTTTGTCTATTTCACGAAATTAAAATCATTTTTACTGAACGCGTTCTCAGCCCTTTCGGCCATCCTCAGAGTAGAATGACAAAATAAATGATGAGAATTTATGCGTAAGAAACATATATAGGAGGGGTGTAATATTATTGAATTGGGTTGAATTTCTATTGGGAAAAATTTTTATTGGGAAGCCATTTTTATTCAGATATTTATTTTTGAAAATAAAATTTGATGCCTGTTTTAGGTACTTTGTAGTCAGTTTTAGAAAAAGATTTCCGTTTAGAATAATGGCTTTCTAAATAAACTTTACTATATTATATATATATAACTTTACTTTATTATATATTAATCTGAAAATCAGTTTTTTCTTAAGCAGCTTCCACATTCTCGCCGAAGTTGGACGAAGTAGTTCCTCGCGAGGTTGGCCGAGGCATAAGAATAGCATTGAAACACCAACCGCGAAGCACAACGAAATGACCCTCTACATTCTCGACTCGTCCAACCTCGGCGAGAATGTGGAAGCTGCTTTAGAAATTGCTTTTTGAAAATAAACTCCACATATATTTATGCAATTAATTGCATAAGAGGGTGGACTCCTCTACTAATAAAATAATAACCACTGTTTTAAAAAAAAAAAAAAAAAAAAAGAAAAAGAAAAATTGTACTTACGTCGATTTTGGTGACCGAACTTTTATTTTTCAAAAATATCACCCAAAACTTTACACACTAAATAAGTTTTAAAAAAAAACAACAATTAAAGAAAAACAGAAAAAGAACAAAATACGATAAATTGTTAACAAAAACTTGAAATGCAAATAGAAAAACGTTATAGAAAAATACTATTAGAATCTTCTATGCATGTACATATATATAGGGAAAAATGCAATTTTGGTCCACTTCCATCACCTCATTTTTTTTAAATTGAACAAATTACTGGACATCGTTAAAAGTATTTATTAGTTCAGGAGCGGGTGGCCATTAAGAATACAAAACATTGACAAAATGTTTTGGCGTAACCAGAGCTGACGAATAGCAAGTATCCAATAATCAAATTTTTTCTGGGAAATAGTGTTTTCATTTCAAATCTTACTATATTTCTCATACATTCCAAGATTTGTAAACAATGATTTTTCGAATCGTACAAACTGATTAATTGCGCTCATTTTGTTAGCGATAAAAGGATATACATAGGTAATACAAGATACGAAATCGGAGCTTATTTCTCAGCACTCAATAAAATATTGTCTTAGAAATATTCATTATGATAGTTTTTTATCTACATAAAATTAATATATAAATTATAGGTAGGTACACATATTTAAAAAAAATTAAAATCCTACGCTCCTGGACTACATACCAGTTAATTACGGAGTTTCATAGATTCATATTTAAAAAATAAAAGAGTAAAAAAAGGCTTAAAAAACATTAGGCTACCCCATAGTGAACCACTGTCATATATCAAGCAATTTATTGTTTATCAGTATTAGACTACAAACAAAAATACATTCATAGTTTAGGTTACATATGTTTTTTTGTAAAAAAAGAAAATATTACAATAGGTTAAAATAAAACAATTTCTTAAAAAAAATTTACTATACACACAGAAGATATCCTGTCATAAATATTTGTGACATATATTGGGTCGACCCATATATTGTCACTGATTTATAACTAAAGTTTATAAATTATTATAATGTATTAGTATTTATTTAGGTCATTTTCAAATTTTAAATATCTCTCCAAACAACCAAATTAATCCTAAGAATCTTAAAAAACAACAAAATTCACTATATTTAGATTTTTGTTAAAATTGACTTTAAGATATAACTAAATTAAAAAAAAAAAAGTTCTAATGCTTTTTTATAGAATTCTTGGAGTTTTATACAGAATTGGCCAGAACTCAAAAAACAATTTTTATTCAAAAAACAATTTTTATTCAAAGAACATTTATTTATTTAAAAATAGCGTTATTTTAAAAAATAATTATCTTACAGGAAAAAGTCACATTACTTTTCTGCAGAACTTTTGAAGCGCTATTTAGAACTCATACTAAATTAACCAAAACCTGTAAAAAAGGATTTCCACATAAAAAATTAATATCAGAATTTCAAAAACCAATTGTCTACTCAGAATTATGTGAACTACCAGTACAAAAATCAATATTTGTATGTTAGAAGCTTTTGGTAAAAAATGAATTTTTCCGGCATTAATCATCGGAACTATTTAAGATATATGTAGGAAACTCTAGAACTAATTATAAGGATGCCACAACTCTAAAAAAAATTTGAAAATTCTGACATTCGGTGTGCCAACTTCTCAGAACCGTTAAATTTTGACTGTTAAAAATATAGTTAACTTTCAAATTAATTATTTTATACTCAAGCGTCACAGCGTCTTTCTATAGAACTCTGGGAGCATCATTCAGAACTCTCATTAGACCAACCAGAACTTGTAAAAAAACTTCACATAAAATTTCATTGTCACATATTCGATTTTCAAAAACCGATTTTATACTCCTAATTATCAGAACTATTGATATTTTTGGTAGAGAACTCTAGAATTATTATTAAGCTATACTAACATACTATTACTAGCTAATAACTATATTAGCTAGCGGAAGTTAATTTTTTGGTACTTAATCATCGAAACTATTTAAAATATGTATAGGGAACTCTAGAACTATTCATAAGGATGCTAGAACTCTAAAATAATAATTGATTTTTACGATTCGGTGCACTGCGTGAAGTTGGCACATCTAATTTTTGAAATTAATTTTTTGGTACTTAATCATCGGAACTATTTAAAATATGTATAAGGAACTCTAGAACTATTTATAAGGATGCCAGAACTCTAAAAAAATAATTAATTTTTACGATTCGGTGCGCTGCGTGAAGTTGGCACACCTAATTTTAAAGTTGATTTTTTGGTACTAAATCATCGGAACTATTTGAAATATGTATAGGGAACTCTAGAACTATTTATAAGGATGCCAGAACTCTAAAAAAATAATTAATTTTTACGACTCGGTGCGCTGCGTGAAGTTGGCACACCTAATTTTTAAAGTTGATTTTTTGATACTAAATCATCAGAACTATTTAAAATATGTATAGGGAACTCTAGAACTATTCTTAAGGATGCCAGAACTCTAAAAAAAATTTAAAGTTTTCACATTCGGTGTGCCAACTTCACAGGACCCTTGTGTATAAGTTTTGGTTGATGGCTATTGATAGTTGTTGGCGGTAATGGTTGCAGTGGGACTGCTGGCTTATACTACCGATAACTCAAAAACAAAATCGATATGGTTAACCCCCCAAAAATTGTATCAATGTATTTTTATCCTATAGTTCGATACTATTATCCGTCGTAAACGGACGTGTTTATTGTTAAATAATAATTATTTATGATTATTGATAATAAAAAACATTGTTGTGTTTGCACATTCTTATAAAGGTTATTGTACAATAATTCATATTCTAATTTTTGCAGTGCTTAGTCAGCAAGTACTTTTATTAATATTTTGCTTTTTTCTTTTTATTGTTATTGTTTAGTATGCTTACTGGGCAATATTTTTGTGTAATACTTAATAATCTAGTTATATGAACTAATTATAATTAAGTGTATTATTATGCAATCAGCCAGTGGCGGTTCAGATAATGTAACAAGCAGATATATTTATCTACCAGTTGCATCATATAAGCCTAAATCACTGTTCGATGAATTAAATGAAGTAAACAGCGATCAACGATTAGCTGGTACATCAGCCATTAGCAGAATAAGGAATAGAGTTTCTAATTACAAAAGCCAAACCGAAAAATTTGAACAGGAACCTAAATTTGAACCTAATAAAAAAAGGAAATTCCGCAATGTAAAAGATGCCAGAGATTTGGTCACACCCAAAAGAAACTGTGGTCGTATTTATAGATGTGTAAAGTGTACTGGATATCATCAGACAAGTGCGTGCGAGAAAAAAAGCAGAAATATCCCTGCTGTTTGTGTTAACTGTGGTGAAAACCATCCAGCAAATTATAAAGATTGTATCGTTTACAAAAAAATTTTAGAAAAACGTTACCCTCCATTGAGAAGAAAGCAGCCTACTGAATCCAACTTGATCTTACGAGTTCCATCTCCGAACTACGTGAGAGAAAACTTCACCTATGCACAAGCAGTTGGAGATTTGCCCTCCACTAACATTACTGAAGCCACCACTAAACATAATACAAACCAAGATTTAATCGCTTTTATGAAGCAAGCATTTTCGGAGCTGAAAGAAATGTTTCGAGAACATATGAAGCAAAATAGCGTGATGGTTAATCTATTAACAGCGTTGGTTGCTAAGATGAAATAAAATGGCTCTATCCATAAATATCGTTTTATGGAATGGTTTATTAAACCGTCGTCTGGAACTTGAAACATTCCTTCAAGACCGTGACATAGATATAGCTCTAATATCTGAAACGAGATTCACTCAGAGAAGTTATCTTAAAATAAGAAACTATACTGTGTATGATACGAAACATCCTAGTGGTAGAGGCCACGGTAGTACAGCGATTATAATTAAAAACAGCTTAAAGCATCACGAGTTACAAAAACATAATGAAGAATATCTTCAAGCAACAAGTGTGGTGGAAGACTGGATTGGACCAATAACTTTTTCCGCGATGTATTGTCCACCAAGATATGCAATCAGTCAGGATTTGTTTCAAAATTTTTTCAACATCCTTGGAAATCGATTTATTTCAGGCGGTGACTACAATGCTAAGCACACGCATTGAGGTTCTAGGCTTAGCAATCTGAATCATCTATCTACGAGTGAACCAACTTATTCGCCATCTGACTTAAATAAAATTCCAGATTTGTTGGACCTATTTGTTACGAAAAATATGTCTAGTAGATACATGGAGATAAAGTCGTGTTTTGACTTATCATCAGATCATTCACCTGTTCTCCTTACAGTTAGTACTAAATTAATTCATAAAGAGAAAACATCTGTCCTGTTCAATAAGCATACAGACTGGGATTACTTTCGAAATGATATTGACAACAAAATTACCTTAAAAACATCCTTAAAATCAGAATTAGAATTAGATCAAGCAGTGGTAAATTTTACCAAAATCATTCAATCTGCTGCTTGTGAATCCACTCCAGACATTGTTAATAATTCAAGTGCTAAAGTTACCTCACCAGGTACAGTTAAGGATTTGATTTTAGAAAAACGCAGGCTAAGAAGAATATGGCAACAAACCAGGTTTCCAGGAAACAAAAATCAATTTAGTAGAATATCCCAAAAGTTAAAGCGATTAGTGAACAAATTAAAACAGGATGCTATTGAAGATTATCTCGAAAATCTTTGTTCAACTAAAGCATCTGACTACTCCCTCTGGAAAGATACTAAGTACATTAAACAGCCACAACAGCCAATACCACCACTTCGTGGAAATAATGGAAGCTGGGGAAAAAGTGCACGAGAAAAGGCAGAACTTTTTGCTGAAACTTTATCTGATGTTTTTCAACCCAATCACGGAGATAACTTAAATATCGAAGAAACTCAACTTTTAGAAGTATCTTCAGAGCCAACTGTCCTAATTGAACCTATTTCGCTAAAGGAAATTAAAAGATTGATCTGAAATGAACTAAATATAAAAAAAGCTCTTGGCTATGATCTTGTCACAGTTAGGATTCTAAGAGAATTGCCTAATAAAGGTATTATGATGATAAATTTAATTTTTAATGCCATATTAAGGCTAAAATATTTCCCTGCTGTTTGAAAATTAGCTCAAATCATCTTAATACAAAAACCGGGGATGCCAGTAAATGAGGTGACGTCGTACAGACCAGTCAGTTTACTCCCCGTTGTATCCAAAATGTTCGAAAAGTTATTTCTCAGAAGACTGAATCGAGTCTTCGATGACCTTAAAATTATTCCAGATCATCAGTTTGGTTTTCGCGCAAAACATTCAACCGTCGAACAAGTTCATCGTGTAGTCAATACGATCAACTGTTCTTTTCAAGAAAAAAAATATTGTACAGCAGCTTTTCTCGACGTGAGTCAGGTATTTGACAAAGTATACTGGTATACTGGTTTATTGTATAAATTAAAGAAACATATTCCTGAATCATTTTACTTAATACTGAAATCTTATTTGTCAGATCGTTACTTTCATGTAAAGTTTCAGAGTGAAATATGAGAAATGTTTCCAGTTTGTTCCGGTGTACCACAAGGTAGTGTTCTAGGGCCTGTTCTTTACCTTATATATACTGCAGATCTGCCGTTTGATGAAGAAAATACTACTGCAACATTTGCTGATTACCCTGCTGTACTAGCTACTGATGAAGATCCAAATATTGCATCACAAAAGTTACAATCTAGCTTGCGTCGAATACAGCAATGGTTACATAAATGGCCTATTCGGGTAAATGAAACGAAATCAGTGCAAGTTACATTTACTATGAGAAAAGGAACCTGCCCTGTAATTAGTTTGAATGATGTGGTGTTACCATTAGCTACTGAAGCTAAATACCTAGGTACGCATCTAGATAGAAAACTAACATGGCGTAAGCATATTTAGACTAAACGTAACCAACTAAATGTTAAGTTTTCTAAGTACAACTGGCTTCTAGGTCGTAAATCAAAGTTATCTTTAAGAAACAAAGTGCTAGTTTATAAAAGTGTTATCAAACCAGTATGGACTTATGGTATTCAACTTTGCGTGCGTAACGATGACATACATCGCAGTCTTCAAGTGCCCACAGTGCGTGAGGAAATAGTACGATACAGTGATAAATAGATTCATCGCCTAGAAAATCACCCTAATGTGTGTGCCCTTAACCTACTTGACAATAGTGACTCTTTGAATAGACTCAATAGACAGAATATTTTAGAATTAAGATATAGATTTATTTAGCTTTTAATGAATAGTATATTATATTTAGCATATATAATTTATTTTGAGTGATTACCAGTGGGTAATCACCATTCCTGTTATGTTCTATCATCGCTCGATTTATAGTTCTATTTAGAACTGACAATCGATAAACAAGGATGTTAAAAAAAAGAAATTGTCCTATTATTATCACATATTTTAATTTCGCTGAGTACGTCGGCCTTTAAGTGTTATGCAATATAAGTTACATTAACTAAAACTGATCTGACGTTATTAAAAAAAAATGAAGCAAGAGTAGGCATATATTTTTAAGTTACTACAGTCACTCTGATATAAAAATATACCTGTCGCAACATCCTGCATAACATAGTAAATTTCCGTTTATAAAAATTAATTTTTCTCGATAATCAGTTTATATAGAATAATGGTTTAGAAACCTTTTTTATGTGATTTTTTCTCCTCTTTCTAATGGTGAAAAAAAATTTCGCATAAATTTTTGAACTTGAGAAAATTTTAGCAAAAAAGTAATTTTTCAAGCCAAATGCCCAAAAAACCATGTTTCCAGTATTGGACATGTCTGGCTAACAAACTTGTCCAACAGTTTGGGACTTACAACATTTTCATCAAATTTCGTAAAAATAGGACATTTCGTCAGAGTTATCGTGCGGACGCATATAGGCATATATATATACATATATATATATATATATATATATATATATATATATATATATATATATATATATATATATATATATATATATATATATATTAGGGATGTTACGGATATGAAATTTCGGATACGGCTACGGATATTTAAAAACATTTTTTTCGGTTTCGGTTACGGATATATAATAATATCGGATAATGTTTCGGATACGGTTACGGTTACGGATAATTGCTTTTAATGAACAATTTTTTTAGAAAAAAAGGGGAAAATTGTACCAAAAAATGTGAACGTCAAACAGGAATCAACGAGAATCTATCAAAAGAAACATCTGCTAATAATATTTTAATTTATTTTCTTCGATTTAAACTCAATTTTCCAGCAACAGTGGTCTGTCTTTATCCGAAACAAATCGGAAACAAATCGGAAACAATTATTTTTGGATACGGTTACGGTTAGGGATCATGAATTATTTCGAATACCCGGTAGTTTCGGTTACGGTTACGGATATCCATAACATCCCTAATATATATATATATATATATATATATATATATATATATATATATATATAGTGTCTTTCATAAAGTTCGCACCATATGGCAAACTTTTTTACTATTGATATTTTGAAAAATATTTTAGTGGGGCTAGTTGGTGCATCAGTTGGAATGAAAAAGTAGCTAAACACATCTTACCCCCTTCTTGCTATTTAGCGGGAAACCGAAAATTTCAAAACTGAGAATTATGAAAAATGGTAATAATTTCTAAAGTACTGATCGCTTCATCATGAAATTTTGGTATTACATCAAAATTAGGTCTAGTTAACATATACCGTTAACTAAATACCACAGTATGGAAATATAAAGCACAAAAATTTGCTTTTCCAAAATTCGACTTTAAGTAGCTCTAAATTAGAGCTGTTTTATTAATTCTAGCAAAATAAAAATTATACTAATCTTTGAAGTCTGCTTATTTATAAAATCACAGTTATTATCAAAATATTACCGCAGATATTGATCTTTCAATGAAAAAATTTAATTTTTTCATAAAAAAACACGTCTTTGTAACATTGGAATTCTAATAATAATAATAATTATTATCATCAGTTATAATTATAATATAATAATATAATATAATTATATAATATATAATATAATATTATAATAAAATTATAATATTTATATTATAATATAATATTATAATTATATCTGTTATAATTATAATATTATAATATATTATAATTATTATCATGAATAATTATCATCACTTTATTTTCTTTGTAATTTGTAGTAAATATATGCAGTACGCTAATTCCACATAAAAATCTTTTAAGAATAATTCAAATAAATGACCCCAGTTCCTTAAAACTGCTAGAAATTTTCTTAATATTTAACTAGTTATTATTAATATTATCAATATTGCCATGATTTTTGTGTATCATGGCTATATTAATAATAAAATTTATTAATAAAATATCAAATATTACCCAAAAATTCTAGTAATTTTAAAGGACTGGAATATCATTTATTTGAATTATTCTTAAGAAATTTTTTGTGAAATTAACATAATAAGTATCTTTGCTACTAACTATAAAGAAAACACAGTAATAATAATTGTTCATGCTTATTAAAATTCCAATGTTACAGAGACGTGTTTTTTTAGACAAAACTAAATTTTTCTATTGAAAAACCAATATCTATGACAATATTTTGACAACAGTTGCGATTTTATGAATAAGTAGATGTCAAAGAATAATAGAATTTTTATTTTGCTAGAATTTGTAAAATTATTTTGAAGTTACGGCCACTTAAAGTCGCATTTTGGAAAAGCGGATTTTTAGGTGTTATTTTTGCAGATTATGGTATTTAACTGTCAGAATATGTTTACTAGACCCAATTTTGATACGCTGCCAAAATTTCATGTGGAAGTGACCAATAAGTTTGAAATTATTACCATTTTTCGTAATTAACAAATTTGAAATTTCCAATTTCCCGCCAAATAACAAGTGGCGGGTGAAATGTGTTTCGCTACTTTTTCATTCCAACCGATGCATCAACTAATCCCACTAAAATATTTTTTTTTTAAAAATATCAATAGTAAAAAAGTTTCCCATATGGTGCGAACTTTATGAAAGACACTGTATACACATTTTAGTAAATGTTATTTTCGATTTCTAGGGACCTCAAAACAAATTTCTACCATTGTCCCGAGCTCAAGTCGCGCCATAACAGTGGTTGTAACAGCTGAATTTTCGATTCCAAATTCGCTAGCAGGGTCATTACACGCCACTTCATCCAGGTCATGTCCCCCATGACCTCAGATTTAGCTGAAAATTTTTTTATTTGTTTATTTAGCCATCCTAATCATCTGTACAAAATTAAAAAAAATTATCTCTAATAGTTTTCAAATTATGCATTTTTGAAATTTAGCAAAATAGGATTAAAATGATGTTTCTGTGGTATCACTTTCGGTGACGTTATTATATTAAAAAATTCATAACTTCTGTAATATTTAACATAAAGCAATAATTTTTTCATCAAAATGTTCAGAAAAGTCAGGAGATTACAGGAAAAATAAATTTGGTTAATTATCACTTCATGTTTCTATGTAATGCTTTGTTAGACTTAAATTTTGAGACATTTTTTAATCGATAAACAAAAAATCTTTAAAAGTGATTATTGACCAAAGGCATAGCAGTAACCGTAGTAATTTTTTTTTTTAAATTTATCCTAAAGATGTAAACTAAAATAATCTGGAACAAAAATAATGGTTTTTTATCCGCTAATATTTTTCAGACACGTCCGACGTCTGGAAGCTCAAAAAACGAGCTTTTTGGAATAATTTCCCAAAATTCAAAATTTTTGTTTACACCATTGGAAAGAGGAGAAAAAATTACATAGAAAAGGTCTTTAAACTATTATTCTATGTCAACTAGTTTCCAAGAAAAACTAACTTTTATAAATGGAAATTCGCTATGTTATGCAGGATGCTGCGACAGTGGTATATATGGCGAACATTTTGATGAAAAAATTATTGCTTTATGTTAAATATTACAGAAGTTATGGATTTTTTAATATAATAACGTCACCGAAAGTGATACCACGGAAACATCAATTTAACCCTATTTTGCTAAATTTCAAAAATTCATAACTTGAAAACTATTAGAGATAATTTTTTTTAATTTTGTACAGATGATTAGGATGGCTAAATAAACAAATAAAAAAATTTTCAGCTAAATCTGAGGTCATGGGTGACATTTTATGTTTTTATTGGATGATTTGAAATGAAATGACCCAGTAACAAAAAGGAAAAGAGACAGGAATTCTGATAAGTCCAATTTTGCTTCATTTGTTGCATTAGTTTAATGATGTCAGACCAATTTCAGTTAATTTCACCTATGTGTAGTACAGTTAAAATAGCAACCAGATGCATGTCTATACCCATTTTTCTTACAAAAGTTTATGATGGCCAAGCTTTTTTCACGGTTGTAATAGCAAATACGCAAAATTAAAACCGTAGTGAATACCTACTACAGTGACTTTGTAATATACTTGATAACAATGTGGCCATAGGTGAATCTAATTTTTGACTGAATAACGCATTTAACAGGCCAAATACATTGAATTTTATACGCTGTTTATTCAGTTACTACGGTTACTCATTTAAAATTTATCCCGAATATGACGTATTTGCTTTCAATTCACTCCGAGCCGAAACTATAGCCACCTATATCAAGTGGTTATTTGTCAGTTTATCCGGACGCCTCAGTATTATCAAATAATAAAAAAAAATATATTAAAAAACTGAAACTTGTTTAATAAAAGCCATAGGTACATCTGCTCATTTTATATTAAAATGAAAGTTTAAAAAAAAGTAATTATTGAAAACTGTTTCACTTTACAATGAAATAGTTTCCAATAATTAACCAAAAAAAAAAGTATAAAAGTTAAAATTGTTATATATTTTTTTGAAATTTCAAATTAAAGTAACAATTTTAAAATTGGAGACACAAAAGTAAAGAACTTGGTTAACTTGTCTAGTATGTATAACATTATAGTAGTGTAATCACTCTGAATTTGCAGTAATATTTTCCCGACTTCTTAAAAACATATTTAATGACAAAAACTGTTATTTTCATTACTCTCAAAAAGATCACTAAAAGATGAAAGAAATCAAGCTAGTAGATTTTTAAAAATTTTATAATCAAATATTTATGATTTTCTTATTGTACTATAATAACTCAAGAAAAGATCCCCAGTAAAACTAACAATAATAACAACGACTGTAAAAATGGAATAAATCTACTCACCAAATTGGTTTCTTAGTAGTTCTGAACTAATATAGTTTCTGAAACAATAAATAAATAAGTAAATAAATAAATAAATAAATAAATAAATAAATAAATAAATAAATAAATAAAAAACTATTATTTTTTTATAGTAACAAATTTTTAAACAATAACGAACTAAAAACTTACATACACTGTGTACATTATTTAAGGTATTAAGATAACACTGTAACATTAAAAATTTCTCTTTACTTCAATAAACAGCTTAAACCTAATTTGTAAAATTTTAAAATTTATAGCAAAACGACCGGATTGCGAGGAAGGCAGGAAGCGTGTGATCCTTTGTGCGATGCCGGAATCGCAAATTAAGGATCAAATATGAAAATTTAAGTTCCAGTGAAAAAACTCATAAATTTTAAACACGATTCTTTGTTAAACACTTTTTCAAAACGGTGGTCATGATATCGCCAAAGGTAACTGATGTGCTGACTTGAAATTTTAAACACAGGTTCACACAAGTTTAAACACAGGGTACTTTTGGTCTGACCCGCAATCTTACTGATATGCGTTTTCAATTGTACATAAGTTTTAAGCAAAAGCTGATATCAGTAAGATTGTGGGTCAGACTAAAAGTACCCTGTGCTGGTGTAAATTAACGCCCTAGAGTACGTCTACCTATCTATCTATTTACAAAATTAATATTAAGTCTTACATTTGCAATAAAAATTTAATTTTTTCATTTTAACCTTGTATTTCTACATGACCGCCGCTAATACTGATACCTGCTGATACGTTAATTACTCGAAAGCTAGCTCATAATCAAACAACTTAAATTAGTGAAAAATTATATAGTCTATATATATATATATATATATATATATATATATATATATATATATATATATATATATATATATATATATATATATAGAGAGAGAGAGAGAGAGAGAGGGAGAGAGAGAGTATATATATATATATATATATATATATATATATATATAGACTTTATAATTTCTCACTAATTTAAATTATGAGCTCGCTTTTGAGTAATTAAGGTATCAGCAGGTGTCAGTATTAGCGGGGGGGGGGGGGGTCATGTAGAAATATAAGGTTAAAAAGTAAAAATTAAATTTTTATTGCAAATGTAAGACTTAATATTAATTTTGTAAATAGACAGATAGGCAGTCCCCTGATAGAAAGTCCCAATAGTAACTGTATTGCCGTTTATGTGACACTGCAAGTACTTCATATATATAACTTTCTTAGATCAAAACAAAACCGTTGTGGAAATATACTACAAAATTGTCAAAATTGTGGTGTAGTAGGCTTTTTTAACATGTAGAATAATTAAGTCCAGTGAGCATTAATTATATTCTACATGTTAAAAAACGCCGTGAGCAGCGGGGCCCCATCACGGTAGTCGAATTTTCCCCTTCATCTTCGGTATTGAATGTCTACAAGCGAAATGTGATTGAAAGTCTACAACCGAATTGTCATTTTGTTGGTTTCAAAATTGGTGATGAGTGTTCGGCTGATCGAGGCTTTAAAAAAAGGTTTTAAGTATTTAAGGGCTGTATCTCAGTAAATTTCAATTTTGTGCCGAAAACAGGTAGCAGAAAAAAAGCCAACACAATTCGTACGAGGACATTCCTGTCCATGTTTATCCGCTAATTGCCTTTATGTTTTAGTTTTAAATATTAAAAAAGGACCTTCAATAGTAAACTGGAAGGCCTTTATAAAGATATTTTTTCTTTCCAAAAAAATCCAAAATTTCTATTTTATAAATACTAAAAATCCAAAATTCCTAATTTATAAATAAACAGTGACTTTAATAACATTTTTAAATTACTTAATATGTATGTATTTCATTTGTCATAAAAGTAAGTTCACTTTTTTTTAAATTTTTTAAAATTACTATTCGCCTACTTGTATTTAGAATAAACATAATGCTTTTAAAACACATTTAACAATAGTATTCAATTCCGATGTAAAAATGGGAGAAGTGGGGGGAAAAGTGATGCGGACTCCCTACAAGGTACTAGCTGGATACTAACTGAATACACGTACAAAATTTCAGCCCTCTAGGTTTCCTTATGGAGTCTCTAGACGTGTTAGAAAACAAGCAAAAAAATTAAGGAAATATTGGCGTCAAAATCGTGGGGGTAAGGGTTAAAAGTTGAAACCTCCAAAAAACAGTGTCTGGCTATTAGCTTAACCTGTACACCAAATTTCAGCCCTCTAGGTTTATTTGGGGAGATTTTGACCCGAACGAAACTGTTAAAAAACAAGAAAAATCATGTTCTTTTGGGTATAAAAATGGTGGGGGTAGGGGTTAAAAGTCGAGACCCCCAAAAGGCACCCCCTTGATACTAACTCAATCCGAATACAAAATTTCAGCCCTCTAGGTTTATTCGGGTGACCTGTGCGAGTGGTACAAACTTCGAAAACGTCGAAAATGCATGAAATTGTAGCTTAAAAATGAGGGAGGTGGGGGTAAAATATTAAAACCTCCAAAAAGCACAACCTAGGTACGAACTTTATCAACACACCAAATTTCAACCCTCTACGTTAATTCTGGGGGGCTGGGGGCCTGTTAGATCCAGCGAAAATCGTTTTTCCCCCCTCTACTCCCACCATATCATCCTAGGAAGCTGAATTTTGGATATGTTGTAGATAATTGACCGAAACATTATTTAAAACCGGTTTGAAAAAGTTTTATTGCTTTTCCGCCCCCCACCACCCCCTTAAGGGTCGGGTCAGAAAAAAAATTTGCCCAAAATTTGACCCCACTTTGATAGTATGAGGTGCCTCGAAAATGAGCCCCATTTACCAAATTTCATCTCTTAACTTCCATAGGGGGGCCCTACACAAATTAAAAGGTGGCGGGAAAATATATATATATATATATATATATATATATATATATATATATATATATATATATATATATCAGACATTTTTTTTCTACATATTCGTGTTCTACGGGTCCGAAAACGGATAGCGCCCCTACTCTCGCCTCTCGCAGCTCTTATCGTATAGACTGTATAAGTCTAATTTCCGGAGAAAATTCGACTAAGAAGCCTACTACACCACAATTTTGACAATTTTGTAGTATATTTCCACAACGGTTTTGTTTTGATCTAGGAAAGTTATACATACGAAGTACCCGCAGTGTCACATAAACGGCAATACAGTTGCTATTGGGACTTTCTATCAAAGGCAGGTAGCCTATATCTTGATATACCTCTTTTGATTATTCTTGATTATCTCGAAAACTACAGGAGATAGGAAAAAAACACTTTATGAGACACAACACTTTATTTTTAAAGCACTTTCGATTGATATACATAATTCCACGGTCGGACCCACTGGAGGGGCAGTTCAGCAGATTAGAAATGAAAAATACTTTTTTTTCATGTTGTATACCTTGTATTTTAATGAGACTTGGGGCAGTAATTAAGTGCATTAAGGCATAGTTGTTGAATTTTTTTTAAAGTGATCACTCAGCATTTCCTGTGAGAAATTATAAAGTTGTTTCTTTTATATTCTAGAATGTAGAAGTATTTGACAACAAACTCAGCACTTTTACACTATATAAAGAATTGAGAAACTGAGGTTGTCGGATATACTTAGCAAGAATATATACGCGAATTATAATAGTCGAAACCATTCGACTATTATAATTCGCGTATATTCTTGCTAAGTATATCCGACAACCTCAGTTTCTCAATTCTTTACATATATATATATATATATATATATATATATATATATATATATATATATATATATATATATATATATATATATATATATATATATGTATGTATGTATGTATGTATATATAGACCATTTCACTTAAATTTAACCATGATTCATCACTTATGAATTTAAATGAATTTCCGTTTTCTTGGCTTTATCTCTTTCATTATTGCACTTAATTAAATTTTAAAGTTGTAGTTTGTTTTTAGAAAAGAATAGAAGATTGATTTGTTTCAAATATAAGAATTATTTAATTTTTTAACGATGACTGATACTCAATGGTATTTGAAACGGGGTATATACAGGGTGGTCGAGAATTATGTACCGTAATTGCTAGAGCTGATAGTATGTTCCAGAATAATGGTACCTTTTCATCTACACTTTTTTCCAAAACTCAATAATAAGGGAGTTAAAGCAGAGGGGTAATATGTAGAGGGGTGGAACGAAACCGACTTTTTTTTTAATTTTTTTAGCGCTTTTGATTACTGGCTTCATTGTTTAGGGACTCGTATGAACATTAAGATAATTAAATTTATAGTATCAATTATTCCGTTACTAATGAATAGGGGATAATTTGGAAATAAATACTTCTACTTGAAATTACTCGAAAACGGTATTATTTATCGAAGTGTAACAAATATACATTTTTTCCGTGAAATTGTCTGAGGAATCATATTGTCAAGAATCTTGTTTAAATAATTGCAAATTAAAAAAAAAAGACGTGATAACTCACACCTGCCACCCAAAACCACCCCTTAATCATAGATGGTGGAATAAGTGTTAACATAAATTTAATCCTCCGAATGCGAAATACGTTCCCCTAAAATATCAATCCGTTATTCGAAAGCGTTTGGAAAATATTTAGGAAAATATGGTTTTCGCTTCACCCCTTTACAGGGTTGTATCTCCCTTATTATTAAGTTTTGGACAAAAGCATACATTTTTTAACGTACTATCAGTTCTAGCAATTACGGTACATAATTCTGGACCACCGTGTATAATAAAATACTTAGGCCCATCCCTAACGTATTTTTTTATCATTATCGGAATTAATACCAGAAATTCACATTTTTGAGATCGACCACTAGCCTAACCCCTTAACTGGTAACATCTTTAATTAGAAAAAAGAGTAATCTTTAAAAACTAGCTACAAAGTGAATTAAACATAAGAATGTATACAAGAACAGTTTTTTTTTTGTTTTTTTTTTAATTGCTTTCGACTCACATGCACTATAAAATACAGTTTGAAATGTCTTAAAATATGGCATTTTACTTACAATCAAAGAATATTGTCGTGTCGCATTCTACTTAATGTAAATTAACTGGATAAATACATATGCGTTAGATGGGTGTATAAATTATAAAATACAGTGGTTTAATTGTATTAATTTATGAATAATGTATCAGTTAGCGATGTGTGACAACAAAGATTTAGATTGTCTGCTATTGTAGGGTCATTGTCACCACTGGCCGGAAATACGCTCGTCACACACATTCACATATTTTTTTAATCTATTTAGATCATATTTAAGAAAACTGATCCGACATAAAATAATGTCAATATTGTTGGAATAATTAAAACATTACAAATATTTTATTATTGTACTTACTATACTACATTTTAATTTGAATCAAGAAAAAAATAAACTATTCATTTCAATTTTATAAATGAAGTATAATATAGTAAATAAATTACAAACTAAAGCATTCTTACATTTTATTACTTTTCACGTTACAGAACAAAATACTTAATAGAGTAGGTCTAGCCAATCTAATACATATATAACAGAATAAAGAAAAATTTTATGAAAAGTACATAGCCAATATTAATTAACGTATGACCTCACGGCTAACCTAACGGCGTCCGAATTTTGAAAGTCGATTTCGTTCGTCAGTTACGACGCCGCTTATTTTGAAAATATATCCGAAGTCAGAACTTGTGACGTCACTGACCGATCTAAGATCGAGTATACTTTAAAAAGCAGAAACTAAAAAAATAACTTTAAAATCTAGCTCACCTCAGAGCCAAAATCAGGTATATTTGCATTTACAGGATCACTACTACGAGGATTTGAATATCTACCCGATGATTAGTAGAATCTTATACAATTACTATATAGTAAGATATGCTTTCAAACATATTTAAACTGTAATTTATACTCGATCTCAGCGTGCCTCAATACGATACTCACTATACAGGTACTTCTGCACACATGGTTCAAATCAAGCGTTATTTTGTTGCAAATAATAAAACAAAAACCATTACAATTGGTATATTACAATTTTTTGAAATAATTTTTAGCTTTTTTTTATCTGAATTCCAAGCGTGTGAGTTAAGCGTGCAAAATTTGTTTAAAAAATGAAAACATTGGAAAATGATTAATAAAACAGATTAGAAGCATTTTTTACATAAAAGTGTCAATATAGACGAATAGGTAACATTATTTGAATTCGAATGGGTTGAAAAGTATTTGGTATAATTAAGGTTACAGACTAATCAAAATGAAAGTAGCGATTATTATCGAACTGTTATTCAAGAATTTGAAAAAAAAGTTCTAATTTTAGGAGCACTAATTGAATTGTACGAAAAACTTTTCCTTCATGAAGCGAATCATTTACCGGAAAGTATATTTTTGTCAACACTAGTTATTCAGGAACATTCCTAAGTTTGCAAATATTTAATATTTTTCTACAAAAATTTATATGAGCATAGTTAAATGTATGCTCAATAAAGTCTCCTTAATTCGGCCATCACATACCCACTCACATTTGCAAAAAAGTTCACTAAAATTGTCAACTTTTTGCCCCAGCATGCCAATAAATTGAAAGTGGGTATGTTTTTCATACTGTTCTTATTAAACATTGAGTTTGAAAATATACTCGAGCTCAGTGCTTTAACGGGTATATTTTCAAATACTGAACTACGCTTATTAAGCATTTATTATATTATATTATATATATATATATATATATATATATATATATATATATATATATATATATATATATATATATATATATATATATATATATATATATATATATATATATATATATATATATCGGTCTAGTAATAATTAATGTCGTTTTCCAACACATTTTTAAAACAAATTTATTTAAACAAAACAAAACAATTTAATCAACGATATAGTCGCCGTTATTTTCAACTACTTGTGCCCAACGCTCAGGTAGCATTTTAATCCCTCTATTGTAAAATTCTTGTGATTTTGATTCAAAAAATTCGGTCAAGGCGTTTTTAAGGCAGTCTTCATTATTGAAATGTTTTCCAAGAAGAAAATTTTGCAATGAACGAAATAAATGATAATCGGATGGGGCAATATCTGGAGAATATGCAGGTTGTGGGAGAACTTCCCATCCCAACTGGCGTAGTTTTTCTGCCGTGATTCTTGCAGTATGCGGTCGTGCGTTATCGTGATGAAGAATTACGCCCTTCCGATTAATCAGCGCGAGTTCCTTTTCTCTCAAAACTCGGTCTATCCTTTCCAATTGTGCACTATACACTTCACTTGTAATGGTTTGGTTGGTTGGTAAGAGTTCATAATAAAGAATTCCTTTAAAATTCCACCAAACACACAACATCACCTTTTTCGGATGCAAGTCTGGCTTTGGCGTGGGCTGCGGCGCTTCGCCTTTGTCCAACCATTGTGGCCGTCTCTTCAGATTAACATAAAGCACCCATTTTTCATCTCCGGTAACAATTTGCTCTAAAAACGGCGATCGGTTTTGACGAGAGAGGAGCGAACTGCAGATTGTAACTCTTTGATTGCGGTTGTTTTCGGTTAATTCATGTGGAACCCACTTTCCAAACTTCTGGACCTTACCAAGTGACCGCAATTGATTGCAAATAGTTTTTTGCGAACAGTTTAAAGCTGTTGCAAGCTCTTGTTGCGTTATTTGAGGATTTCTAACCAAAAGAGCCTGAAGTGCTTCTTGATCAAAATTAGAGACACGGCCTCGATCACTCTCGTCATTCAACGAAAAATTTCCATCGCGAAATTTCTTAAACCAACGCTGGCATTTTCTGACGCTAACGGTATCTTGACCCAAAGCACTACAGATATTTTTAGCAGCCTCACTTGCTTTTCTACCCAACTGGAATTCGTAAAGCATGCAATGCCGAATATGCTCTTCATCTGCCATTCTTTAACTCTAGTTTCGCAAAATAAAACAGTTCGAACACAAACTTTTTTAGCAAAACTTGCTAATTACACTTCACACTTTTTGTATGTACCACGTGTTTGTTCGTTATATTGTTGAAATTAGCGAGAAGCAGGATTTTATACTAATACTCAAAAACGACATTAATTATTACTAGACCTGATATATATATATATATATATATATATATATATATATATATATATATATATATATATATATACAAGGTGGTCCAGAATTATGTACCGTAATTGCTAGAGCTGGTAGTACGTTCAAAAATAATGGTACCTGTTCATGTACACTTTTTCTCAAAACTCAATAATAAGGGAGATACAACTCTGTAAAGGGGTGAAACGAAAACCATTATTTCTTAAATATTTTCCAAACGCTTTTGAATAACGGATTGATATTTTAGGGGTACTTATTTTGCGTTAGAAGGATTAAATTTATGTCAACACTTATTCCACCACTCATGACTAAGGGGTGGTTTTGGGTGGTAGGTGTGAGTTATCACGTCTTTTCTTTTTTAACTTGCAATTATTTAAACAAAATCGTTGATATATGATTCCTCAGACAATTTCACGCAAAAAAGGTATACTTGTTACATTTTGATAAATATTACCGTTTTCGAGTAATTTAAAGTAGAAGTATCTATTTCCAAATTATCCCCTAATCATAAGTGATGGAATAATTGATACCATAAATTTAATTATCTTAATGTTCATACGTACCCCTAGATTATGAATCGAGTAATCAAAAGCGCCCAAAATTGTTTTTAAAAGAAGAAGTTAGTTTCGTTCCACCCCTCTACATTTTACCCCTCTGCTTTATCTCTCTTATTATTGAGTTTTGGAAAAAAGTGTAGATGAAAAGGTACCATTATTTTTGAACATACTATCAGCTCCAGCAATTACGGTACATAATTCTGGACCACCCTGTATATATACACCACAAATCCAATTTTACGTAGTGGTCGGTGCAAATTTAAGGGGAAGTACGTAAAATCGGAAGATCAGGGGCGTCGGTAAACTTTTGTTTCGGGGGTTGGTAAATATTATTTACCTGAATTTATCTAAAACAATATTATCTTGAGACACAATTTACACCTAAAATTCCGTTGTGTAGGCAAAGGAAATCGAATGTTATACTAATATATATGAGTGACGATTTTTAGAAAACTGTCGAAAAATCAAATTCACTATCGCATTCATCAACGTAAAAGACGCCAAATAGCGGAAGTTGACAAAAATTCTAGAATATTCTACTCGTGAACTAGCGAAGATACCAAAACAAACTTCACTATTGAATTGGGCACTAAAAATTAGATTAAGCAGCGCATTTTGACAAAAATTCTAGAATATTCTATTCGTCAACTAACAAAGATATCGAAAAATCGATTGCACCATTTAATTGGTCATCGAATAAAAGACGGAATAGCAAATTTTGATTAATGTTCTAGAATATTCTATTCGTTAAATAGCAAAAATTGTTTGTCAAAATCGGACATTTGGTTTACATTAGTTTAATTTCGATTGGATAATTAAGTGGTGGAGTAGATTTTCCAATATCTTTGTTAGTTGACAAATAGAATATTCTAGAACATTTCTCAAAATGTGTTATTTGGTCTCTTATTTGGTAGCCAATTCAATGGTGACGTCTGTTTTTTAATATCTTTGCTAGTTGACGAATAGAATATTCCAGAACGTTTGTCAAAATATGTCATTTGACCTCTTTTTCAATGGACAATTAAATGGTACAATTGATTTTTCAATATCTTTGCTAGTTGATAAATAGAACATTCTAGAATTTTTGTCAAACTATACTGTTTAATCTCATTTTTAATGACCAATTCAACGGTGAAGTCTGTTTTTTTATATCTCTGCTAGTTGATGATTAGAATATTCTAGAATTTTACATTACTCATTTTGCATTTGCGTTTTGCATATTAAGTATACAGAATAGGTGTATGTATATCTGCAGTGAAATTTTAAAATTTTTAAAGGCTACGAGACCCTCAGACAATATTACCTACGGCCCTGACTCTGGCTTGGTACATAAATTTTCACTAACACAGACAAACAACAACATATCTGTGAGAGGAGAACCCCACTAAATCGCTGACGTCACTACGTAAAATCGGAGTACGTACCACTGGATGTATATATATACCCGGGCTCAGATACATTGAGCTCTGAATACGGGTATATTTTCTAAATAAGCTACGAGGCCCCGCAGTTTGAAATTCTTATGGCCGATTGCACCAACATTATTAATCGGCCGTTAAGATGTTAATCCATGATTAACTTTAACTGTAGTTAAAATCTCTGATTACCTGTTGCACCAAGGTTAATTTTTGTTAACTGATGATTAAATCATCCGTTAAGTTAATGGATGAATATTGAGCAATTAAATATTTAATCAGCGTTTAGTGCATATTTTGATGCTAGTAGTGCATATTTTGATGCTAGTTTCCATAGTATCGCTAACATTGATATTTATTTTCTACTATTCAAATATACTTTTGTACAATTTCAATTAAAATTATCTTTTCTTTTTCTGTAAAAATTTGGTATCTGTTTCATTTTTCCATTTTTAAATTGAAAAATATCTTCACAATCGTCAAATTACAGTTTCAAAATGTTTTACGTAAACATAAATTATATATTTTCTAATATTATATAAATCAAGTAGGCGCTAACTATTTTCAAAATATATGCAAATTTAAATTTTTTTAACCATGTGATATTATCAACTTACCAGCATTTACTTCACTTGTGTCTCATTTAATGTCCTATAAAAACAAATCAGACACCGTTGCTAGTCAAAATTGACCGTTAACGTACATTAGTTAAATGTTGGTATTGTATCTCTACGCATATATTTTAAATAGTGTAACAGACAAATCAGGCTTAGTTAATCTCTGATTTACTAATGGCCATTAAGTTCCGATTAAATTAATTTTGGTGCAATTGGCCATTAGAGAAGTTAAATGTAAAGTTGTTTATTCATTTCTATGGAAATAAATAAACAATTGATATCGGACAATTGTATTAATAATAGAATTAGTAAACAATTTTGTGATAAGCACACAGCCAAGATTACTTCACGAGATGTCTATCAACAGAGGATCACCCCCAAGGGTAGCATAACGGAGTCCGAATTTTGAAATTTTGTTTCATATTTAAGTTACGGGTCTTCAAAGTTTCAAATTTTTGTTAGAAAAATTATAGGTTATTATCAAAATTGTTTATTCAATTCTATAGTTACGAATAAAAAACAGCTGACATCAAATAAATGTAGGGAAGACTGGGGCTAAGTGTTAAATTTTTGACAAATATTTTTTCTGAGGCACTACATCCTCAAACATATACACTAGCGGAAATAATTAAAGGATCAAAAAAAAATTCCAAATTTTTAGTGATTTTTCGAATGGCTGTATCTTCGTGAAAAATGGTCGTATCGGAGTCGTAAGCAAAGCAATTTAAAGCTGGAGGTTTCTAGTTTCCAGATCTTGCGATAAAAAAATTTTCAAAGCAACGTGTATCGCTCAATCTTAATAAGTACACTGAAAAAAAAATTTCCGAAATTTTTTCGGTTCCTTTTCCACGGACTTGGAAAAAAATTTTCCGACTTAACCACCATATGGACCGGATAACTTGTTCATTCAGCTTTAATTTGCTTTTTTTTTAGACCTTTATACGACTACTTCTCGCTGAGATATCGGACTTTGAATGGAAAAGGATCGTTTCGCCTTTGACCATCGATATCTCAGCAACCAATGATCACACAGAAAATTGAAGGTGTGTTTCGAAAACTCGAATAAATTCTCTACAAGGATTAGCCATTGTTTTTTCAGAAAAAAAAATTTTTGTATACTCTAGATGAATTTGAAAAATCAAGAAAAAAAGAGCTTTTGGGGGCTTTTTGGAAAATCAAGCGCTGAATTAAAAATTTCGAGAAAACCATTGATGTTAAGTGTGCCTTTTACAGTTCAATATACCCACAAAAACCCCACCGAGTTTCAATTGAATCCATCAAGCCGTTTTTTTGTTTCATTCGATTGAAAAAATTAATGGATCATTTTTTTACTCTTAAACTTTCATAATCTTGAAAAAAATGAAAAAAAATTTTTTTTCAGTTTTTTCACATTTTTATCAACAACAGTATGTAAATTTATAAAAAAAAAAAAAAATTTCTTAAAAAATTTAAAAAAAAAAAATTTTTTCTAAAATTTTTCAAGAACATTTTTGGAAAATTTTTTCGAAAAATTCGTAAAAAATTTTTTTTTTGAAAATTTTTTCAGATGCTGCAAATTTATTCTCGTAAAATGAAAGGAAGATTATGAAAACCACAGAAAATTTTAATGACTGAACAACCTTTTGAAATGTCAATAAAATATGAAGACTAATGGCAACAATAATAATAATAATAATAATGTGCAAACTAGTGAAAATGTTCATATTAATCGATTAATTTTCCTAATTGTTCAAATTGTACTTTTAGTTTCAATATAAATAAATAATTACAATCATTTTTGAGCTAATTTCACTTACCGCACTCCTTTTCACTTACCGGGCACCTATTTTACTTACTACATTGTTATTTTCTGGTTGCCATGGATATAAACAAACGTTCGGGAAATGCAACTTACCAGCATTGTCAACAGCATCGGTAAATGCATGAAAATACACGATCGTGCAAAAAAATATATTAACTAACCAGTGTTTTATTAACACATACTAGCCTCCACTTTCACCAAAAAATATCCGATAAAATAGAGGGATAAAGTTCCAAAGTTTTTCTGCTAATGCTCTTTCAAGACACTAAACCTCGGTGGAGTTATCACTTCTAAGAAATTCAACTTTGTGTTTTATTTTTGCAAGATCTACAATCCAGTGAAGTTTCAAAATTTTTTAACAATTCAGAATATGCTCGAAAGAAAATATTTTTACATACTGCTAGCTAATTTTAAAAACTTCCCATTGGAAGTTATTATAATGGGTCCGATTTTGCAAATTCCAAATTGGACATATCTCCATCGCTAATTTGGACGTTTTTCCACGTGATGTCTGTGCGTGCGTTCGTTAGTTCGTTCGTTCGTTCGTGAATTTTTTTTCGTCTCGCATATCTCGAGAACAAATGATGATATCAACTCCGGACTAATTTCATTAGATGCATAATCAAAAAATGAAGACGGATAAAGTTTTCAGCAAATTCGGATTAGCGGTTTGTTTTTTGTGGTAAAAAAACGGAATTAACTTTATTAAGATAACATAGATTATATGGATTTTTTATCATAACATTATTATATAATGGCCTAAGAACCTTCCTTGATGTTAAAAACGCCAGTATATTATTATCTATAAAATTAAAAAAAAAAAACGAAATAATGAAACTGTTTTTGAAATATATTTTGTCTCGCATATCTTGAGAACAAATGATGTTCTCATTTGTTGGATAAGGGTGAAGCCCCCACCCTTAGGTACAGAAGGCGAAGCCCCCGGTATGGTGCAAGGGGCAAAGCCTCTATCGGGGGCCCAGGGGCGAAGTTGCCCGAAATGGAAAAAGAATTATTTATGTACAGTAGTCTCTAGTCTTTAATATATATATATATATATATATATATATATATATATATATATATATATATATATATATATATATATATATATAGTCTTTAATGTATATATATATATATATATGTATATATGTATGTATATATATATATATATATATATATATATATATATATATATATATATATATATATATATATATATATATATATATATATAAACTCCGGAAAAATTTCATTAGATTCCTAATTAAGTTTTCAGCAAATTCGAATTAGCGGTTTGTTTTTTACAATAAAAAAACTAAATTAAAAACTTTTTGTGAAATATTTATCGTCTCGCGTATCTCAAAAATAAATGATGATACCATTTGTTTAATGAGGGGTGGAGTCCCTCACGAGAACAGGGCGCGAAGCCCTCCCTGTGGGGTGCAAGGGCCAAAGCTCCTGTCGGGGGTTCGGGATAGGAGCCCCCTGAAATGAAAAAAGAATTATTTATGTACAGTAGTCCCTAGTCTTTGAGGACACCTAATGGGAAGTTGACAATGTTTAGGGTTGTCAACTTTTTTTGAAAAAAGTGTCTAGTCTTTTAAATACGAAAAAATAAAGTATTTGTCAGAAAAAAGTATTTTCCAAATTTAAGTTTTGATTGCCTTAAATACATTTTTTGTGTGTTTTTAGCACATGCTAACAATTTTTTTATATCTATGAACGTTTCATAGCTAATTTTAGAGTCTAAGTTTAGATTTAAATAAATAAATTTAATTCATTTTCTATTAAATTTATGGAGGATCTATTTCTCTCTGCTCGACACTTCATATTCTGATTCATCATGGAAAAAACTCTCACAATCAGTGAAACTAGGGTTGCGGGAACAGAAAGCAAATAGGAAATATTTTTTTTTATATTTGGTAAGTTATCACACTCATTTTACGGTATATATTACCGCTTTTCAGCAGTATTTTTCTTTGCAAATTCTTTGTTATTATTAGTAGATTTTTTCTGGATTTTGTTTAAGTATTATTGATTCAGAATATAGGCCAATCATCCATCTTAATATTTAATAAATCGTTTGGGAATTACATATCGGAGAGTTTTGTTTATGTAATCACAGTCAAGATTCAAAAAAAGTATTTTAGCATACTTTATTTTTATGTAAAAATATAAAGAATGTTTGTGAAAAATAAAGTAGAATACTTCATTATAAAGTATTGTTGGCAACCCTAGTGGGTAGACCTGTCTCCCAAATTATTTATTTAAAAGACGCTATTGAATAATGTAAGATTATGAATGTATTGTTAAGGTTTTATTTCTTGCATAAATCAAAAACAACTAACTGTTGCATATGAATAAATAGGTAGGTCTAAAATAGATGCATTATAAAAAGATAAGAAACAAAAGGTAATGTGTCAGAAATTATTAAATTCCTACATGGTTATATTCAAAGTCAGTTGACAAGCAATTTGTAAGCAAATACATTTTTATATAAAAATAAAGCTACCAACACTATACCAGTACTGTACTGTAGAATTAGAAATTATTCAAATTCAATTAACCAACTTTCAGTCAAAAATTTCCAAGAAAATAAAATCAGTTATTCTTTGATTCGGCTACACGTTCTAAGTATTTTAAGAAAGTCAAGATACCTTATACTATACATGTTCACAGTTTGTTAGAAAAATATGATCTCGGCCATTCCAGATTTTACCCAAAAAGTAAAATATTCCCTGAGCCAGCAGTAAAATATTCCCTGAGTCTACTTACACAAGCGATCGTACAATGAATAATTTTGTCAGTGATGAAAGAATAAAATGAAAAATAGTCGTATTCTACGCATTTCTCTTCACCACTGTACGACACTGGATAAAACTATGCAGATAATTATATCGCTTTTTTTTAAGTTAAAAATTAAACTTATTGATTTTTATTCCAATTTGGCATATTCAAAAGCCCTTATGCTGTAGGCGTGACACAAAAAACGAAATTGTCAAAAAAACATGAAATTTTGACATAAAAATTCTATAACATTCAGGAATGGAATATTATGGAAATTCTCGAACACTGTAGATGTAGGACATTCAAAAAAAAATCTTTGACATTTTGTAACTTTCTGACCAGACATTAGAACTTGATTAACAGCTGCTTTGCTGACTTTCCATATGAAATCCTTTGGGGTAACTCTTTTAACCCCCATATCATCGAAACCAATCCCCGCAGCTAAAAATTGAAACCTTCAGAGATGGGGAATGGAAAGCTATCATAGTTCGATTGCACAGCTTTAGCGGCACGCATGGACAAAACACACTTTCCTTTATTATATATATGGGGATATATTGATTTCAATAAGAAAGTAGAGCGATAGACTATATTGTAAACTGCAAAGGTCGGAGATAACTTGAATCTTATCGCAATTCAGACAAGTATCTAACAATAAATTAAAATTGTATACACAATTAGAAAAACCAAACTGTAATAGAAGCAAGTGCCATGAAGTGTAAACGGTATTAACTATTAATATTAAATTCACTTAAAAGCAAACACATGTGTATATTTTCTAATTCGAATAAAAAATACTTATTTTAAAGTACGTCTCTGCATTTTAAATATATTTTAGATTATCATTACGACTACTTATAAAACGGTTTGCATTGTCCAGTTATGTCACAAAATTCCTGATATCTACATCTATAAAGCATTTGATGAAGCCATGTGTGTTTTTGAAAGTAACCGGACACTGTACTACGTATTGCGTATATTCTATATTATGTATTATGATGATGAACGTAATGGAGCCAGTCTGCGATCATATCATACAATAAATTATTATGAAGATATTTAGTATTTTTGTCTTTAAATAGACAACAGTAGCATCCAATGACACGTTTAACGACAAAATAAATCCGGTGGATAGAGTCCTTCTTCATTCAATATCAAGTCGGTTTTTTAATCAATAAATTCGTTATTTAATTGAACCAATATCTATGCTTTTTTTTTTTGAAGCAAACAATTTTTTTTTTCATTTTTACCATGCCCCTCCTGTATTTGTAGAAATGTTTTACTGCAAAACATACCGCCCATTTCCAATAGCCGCCCATCGTCACTAAGGCGCAGGACGCCGCGACGTCGTACTTGTGTCACCAGTTTATGTCGCATAATCCAGTGGCCACTACAAACACCTCTCCTCAAACTTGCCATATAAAATTTTATTTTATAAGTAAACCCATACTCCTGGCGTACACGTTTTAAACAAACGTTTTTACGACTATTTTTGAATTATTAACATTTTTGTAACAAGATGAATAAAAATACCTAAATATTAATATAAAAAATACTACGACATACTTCTACAATATTATATAATTACTACTACCATATCAATCAATAATGCCACATGTATATCTACTAAACAATAAACTAACATATTGGCATAAAAGTCCATGACATTTTGCACTCATCAAATCTCCGTCTGAAAATAATATATTCCGAAGAAAAAATTTCGAAACTCCCTCTTCTAACTTCTTAGCCATGAGTCCACGAAATTTAAAAAACATATAGATATGTAGGTACTAACATTTGACAAGAAGACTCGATTAAAATTAGTTACGTTCCACACTATAGTGCGATTCTTGATACGCTCTCAGTTCGATAAAAAATATTTTCATACCGTAAAAATATAATAGCTGAGTACTGACGGAATGGAGAGGGGTTTTTTAACTACAAGTAAATATTTTGAATTTTTTCACTTATTGTTACACGAGAGGATTGTATTTTTTCGAATAAATTTGTGTTTGTTCAACGAAAATTTGTTGCCTAGCAGTTTGACGAGAAGACCTGTTAACTAACAAAAACGCGACAGCGAAGCTGAAGCGTTTTTGGGTTGACAGTTCTTCTATATAACGGGCGTTCCAAAATGATTGAGTCGCTCGAGGTCACAAATTGCTGTTAAAACTATTGTATATTGGTTTTTAAACCAAACGTACTGCACAGTGGAATATATTACTATAACAACGTACAGAAATCGCTTTCTACTTTGTAGATATGCATTTTTGTTTTGTTCATCCATCTGTCAAAGTGTATCATTTTTTGTGTTTTTCTAAAGCGTTCATTTATTAAATCGATTTTTGTTGAGTACTGGTTTCGTTCCTGTTAATTCTTATTATCCTTACGTAAGTTATTTGATATTAAAATTAATAATATTTTGTTAAAATATGAAAAACTGTTTTGTAGTTGTGAAAAAGACAACTATATTAGAAATTATTGAAATAACAGTGGTGTTATTCTCACAAATGTTTAATGTTTTATGTATTATTTTAAAAATAATAATTATAAATTAAACATTCAAATTAATAATATAAGTAAATTTACGTTTTCTTTTATTGTAGCATGGTTTTTAACGAAGAGGAGGATCGCTTTTTATTGAAAGCATATTTCAAAAGTGCAACAGAAATCGCTGTAAATATATAGGAGTACGACTACGACCTTACACTACGGTAGTTTAACATTCAATTTCTCGACTTTGAAATAGAGTTGGATAGAAGAAGTTTTAGACTGTCTTTGAAAATATAAAAAAAGAATGACCAAGTATATGGAAGTGGGAGGCCAACATTTTGAGTTGTTTTTATGAATTGTGAAGAAAAAATTATGAAAATGAAATTTTCTTAAATTAATCAAGTTATTTAATTTATTATTGAAGTACCTACTTTTTTTTAATGCACCGCCATTGGACGATAGTTCTGTACTTCCTATAACATAAGCGACAAAACTGTTAAAATTATACATTGAATGACCTTTACGACTCAAACAATTTGGAGCACTCGATATATACTCTACATTTCCAGATACGCTTTATGCCAATTCAATAATCTTTCCCAACTTTTTGTAAAAAAATTTCGAAAAAAAGTGCGTTTACTTAACTTTCCTCCAGTAAATATTTAATATCGTATCACCTGGAAAAATATAAATTCGGCCAAGTATATTTGATAAGTGTTACTTTATTGTATTCCATTTTTTAAAATAAATAACAATTTTTACTTTGCATTTTATTTTAAGTTTTTGGAAGATTAATAGCCAATATATTAATAGCCGATACCACTTTAAGATTTTAAATTTCTGTGACATGTTTTCTTAATGGGCATGTAATAGAAATTTAAAATTTTAAAGTGGTATCGCCATCAATACCTATAAATAAAATAAAAGGGTCTGTCTGTGATTTTCGAACTTTTAGGTATTAATATGTTTTTCAGTTAGCAAATTCGACATATATACCAAATATAACTTTAGAAAAATTTTTGTCTGTCTGTACGAACCGGTTTAACTCAAAAACGATTAAAGCTACTGAATTGGAATTTACAGGGAATATAGATATTAACCTCCCGATCAATCATAACCACATTTTAATGTGGTCTCCTAAATGGTTATGTAAAGGATGATTCAAATAGAATCTTCATTAAAAGTTTATAGTCTTCTAAATGAGGTAGATATTTTAAAAAGGTATAAGATAATGGCCCGATAGGCAGCACAACACGAATTTTAGAAGTATGCAGTTTATCTTACAGAAAGTTAAGCCGTCATAACTAAGGACAAAGGTTCTAAAGCGATTTTTTACACCCAACTCCTCATACTGATTTATTTATTTGATATCAGAAGATACTTTAATCAATAATGCAATAAAAATTACTGATTGGTGATTACTTTACATTTTGGCAAAATAAATAACTATAAAAATACAAATATTTTAATTTAACAAACTTAACCTTTGTAAAACGTTCACAAACACAAAGAACACATTATAACATAGTAAGAAAGTTGTACGGATAAGCAGTCAACATACTCTCTGTAATGATTTTAGATGCAATGAAAGAAATATGAAATATAAAATTTTAATTAAATTTCAAAAAGTAATTTTTGACGATAAGACGCTTGTTTTGTTCGTCGCTGTTGTTGGTTTTTGTTCTTGTCAAGTTATTTTCTTTTAATGAAAATGAATTTTCTTTATGATTTTCTCTCTTGTATCATCTTTATTAATGATATCAAAGATGTGCTGTTTTCTTGAGAATTCTTTTTCCAGCAAACCGAATTAAACTATTTTCAACATTTCTTTTCAAGTTACCTTCTCGTGAACCTTTTCTAAGCATTAAAACTTCTTATAGTTCTTTCGTATATATACATAAAATACACTTAAACAACAAAAATATCATTATTAACAATAAACTAAATACAAATAAATTTTCAATTCCAGGATAAATTTTTAAAAGGCTAAAACTAAATTAGGAAAAAATAAAGCTAAAACAGTGCATATTCTATTTAAGAACATAATATTAGAGAGGATCTCGCTCTCTCACCTCTTTTTCTGTAACACAAAGATTTAACAGGAATGACAAAAAAAATCACGAAATAATTAATAACAAATATCGAATTTTTTAACAGTAGTGAGTTGATCGTTCAGACTATTTAACCACAGTATAAATACAAAAAAAAAAACCGCCGTGAGCAGCGGGGCCTCATCACGGAAGTCGAATTTTTCCCTTCATCTTCGGTATCTTCAGGATATCTAAATGTGATTGAGAGTCTATAAGCGATTTGTCATTTTAGTAGTTTCAAAACTGATGATGAATGTCCGGCTGATCGGGACTTTAAAAGAAGGTTTTAAGTTTTTAAGGGCTGAATCTCAGTAAACTTCAGTCTTATGCTGATAGCAGTTAACAGGAAAAAAGCCAACACAATTCGTACGAAGGCATTCCTACCTATGCTTATCCGCCAATTGTCTTTGTATTTTATTTTTAAATAATAAGAAAGGAGAATAAATATTGAACTGGAAGGCCTTTATGAAGATATTTTTTCGTTCCAAATAAATCCAAAATTTCTATTTTATAAATAAAGTAAAAAATAACATCAATAACATTTTTTAAATTATTTACGTAACGGACGTTCCAAAATGATTGAGTCGCTCGTGGTCACAAATTGCTGTTAAAACTAATGTATATTGGTTTTTAAACCAAACGTACTGCACACTGGAATATATTACTATAACAACATACAGGAATCGCTTTCTACTAAATAATCTAAACAAGTGCATGGATTGGAAGCCAAATGTGTAGTCAATTGGTATACACAACCTTATTTAAAGTTTTCATTGCATACATAAAACCAGTTTAAGAAAAAAAATTGAACTGTCCTTAAATTTTCTGTCGGGGTTATATATATATATATATATATATATATATATATATATATATATATATATATATATATATATATATATATATGTCAGAGAAATAAGTACATATTATTATACATAATTATATGTATATATGTCAGAGAAATAAGTGAGGTCCTTTTGAGGGGTGACTCATAGCACCCTGTAGACACTAAAACCGCAGGAATTTTTCCGGAATTAACAGTCGCCTCACTCCTCAAAAGGATAAGAGTTATTTCTTTACACCCTGCATATAATATATACACACATACATACATACATACATACATACATACATATATATATATATATATATATATATATATATATATATATATATATATATATATATATATATATATGTATATTATATACAGGGTGTAAAGGAAAAAACTCTTATCCTTTTGAGGGGTGACGCGACTGTTAATTCCGAAAAAATTCCTGCGGTTTGTGTCTACAGGGTGCTAATATATATATATATATATATATATATATATATATATATATATATATATATATATATATATATATATATATATATATATTAGCACCTAATATATATATATATATATATATATATATATATATATATATATATATATATATATAGCACCTAATATATATATATATATATATATATATTAGGGTGTGCCAAAAAAGAAAATTTTGTTTTTTCTCGCTCTCCGCTCAAAATATCGTAGGATACGTCTAAACAAACATCCTCACCAAAGTGCAGCTCAAAATTCCAATTTTGAGAGGTGCATCAACGAGCTTGAAGTTTTCCCATTTAAATAACACAGGAAAAACGATTTTTTATATTATTTACTCCTGCAAACTATGAAGAAATTATTTTTCCATAAAATGAATCAAAGCACCTTATTATATACATATATATATATATATATATATATATATATATATATATATATATATATATATATATATATATATATATATTTTTTTCTTCATAATCGTGTTCTACGAGTCCGAAAACGGATACCGCCCCTAGTCACGCCTCTTCCCGTTCTTATCGTATAGGCTGTATAAGTATAATTTTTTCAAGGACTAATTACACAGACCTACAAATTTGAAAGTTTTCCCCGTCTTTAGTCGAATTTTTCCTTGAAAAAATTAGACTTATACAGTCTATACGACAAGAACGGCGAGAGGCGAGAGTAGGGGCGCTATCCGTTTTCGGACCCGTAGAACACGAATATGTAGAAAAAAATGTCTGATATATATATATATATATATATATATATATATATATATATATATATTTTCCCGCTACCTTTTAATATGTGTAGGGCCCCCCTATGGAAGTTAAGAGCTCAAATTTGGTAAATGGGGCTCAATCCGATGCACAACAATACTATCAAAGTGGGGTCAAATTTTGGATCCGACCCAACCTTTAAGGGGGTGGAGGGGGGCGTAAAAGTAATAAAAATTTTCCAAACCGGTTTGGAGGGGGGAAAAACGATTTTCGCTGGATCCCCAGCCCCCCAGAATTAACGTAGAGGGTTGAAATTTGGTGTGTTGATAAAGTTCGTACCTAGGTTGTGCTTTTTGGAGGTTTTAATATTTGACCCCCACCCTCCTCATTTTTAAGCTACAATTTAATGCATTTTCGACGTTTTCGAAGTTTGTACCACTCGCACAGGTCACCCAAATAAACCTAGAGGGCTGAAATTTTGTATTCGGATTGCGTTAGTATCAAGGGGGTGCCTTTTGGGGGTCTCGACTTTTAACCCCTACCCCCACCATTTTTATACCCAACAGAACATGATTTTTCTTGTTTTTTAACAGTTTCGTTCGGGTCGAAATCTCCCCAAATAAACCTAGAGGGCTGAAATTTTGTGTACAGGTTAAACTAATAGCCAGACAGTTTTTTGGGGGTTTCAACTTTTAACCCTTACCCCCACGATTGTTACGCCAATATTTCCTTAATTTTTTTGCTTGTTTTCTAACACGTCTAGAGACTCTCTAAGGAAACCTAGAGGACTAAAATTTTGTACGTGTATTCAGTTAGTATCCAGCTAGTACCTTTTAGGGAGTCCACATTACTTTTCCCCCCCACTTCTCCCATTTTTACATCGGAACTGAATGCTATTATTAAATGTGTTTTAAATGCATTATTTTTATTCTCAATACAAGTAGGCGAATAGTAATTTTAAAAAATAAAAAGAAGTGAATATAATTTTTTAACAAATGAAATACATACATCTTAAGTAATTTAAAAATGTTATTAAAGTCACTGTTTATTTATAAATTAGGAATTTTGGATTTTTATTATTTATAAAATAGAAATTTTGGATTTTTTTGGAAAGAAAAAATATCTTCATAAAAGCCTTCCAGTTTACTATTTAAGTTCCTTTTTTAATATTGAAAAATAAAACACAAAGGCAATTGGCGGATAAGCATGGGTAAGAATGTCCTCGTACGAATTGTGTTGGGTTTTTCCCTGCTAACTGCTATCGGCACAAAATTGAAATTTACTGAGATTCAGCCCTTAAAAACTTAAAACCTTTTTTTAAAGCTCCGATCAACCGGACACTCATCATCAGTTTTGAAACCACCAAAATGGCAAATCGCTTATGGACTTTCAATTACATTTCGCTTGTAGACATTCAATACCGAAGATGAAAGGAAAAATTCGACTTCCGTGATGGGGCTCCGCTGCTCACGGCGTCTTTTTTACTTCAGTGCTGTTTTATTTTTTAAGTTTTGGGACCTAATGACGGATCTGAAATCGGTTTGTTTGAGTTTTTTACAATACGTACGTACGTAAAAATTGAAGTATTCAAAAAAAAAAAAAAAAAAAATCACAAGTAACTGAGTAGCTAGAATTATTTTTATTTATCGAATAGTTTATGTCAAGGTGAACGTTTTAAAATACTACAGAGACTTGTGGAATCTTTCCTTTTTTTCTACAAAGCTTCTGTTGTGCGATTTTCTTTTGTGAACCCAGTTTGGATAATCACGTTTCATCATCCAACAGTAATCGCCCATCACGTTAATATTCCACTTTCCTTGGTACCTTCACTCCATTTCCTTTATATACTGGTGAAATCTTTTTCTTGTTCTTTACTAACTGCTCCTAAGTCTTCAGGAAAGTAGCTCAAATGCGAATGAATGAAATGAACTAAGAGACTCATTAGGCAACTTAATCTTTAAAAATTTTGGAGCCAGTTATTTATAATATTTTATAATTGGAACTTTTATGATTTCCTAAGAAGTTTTTAATAACTTTTTTCAACGATACCCATGCTGCCAATTTTATAGGAGTCCACCTCCATGGAAGTTTTTATCTTTCAATAGTTTTTGTATCTCGCGTCCAACAAAAATACCTTCAGTTTAGCTTCAGACAAAGATGAATACTGTTTGTAAATACTTGAATCCATCGCCTTAATTCGCCTATCGCAATACATGAATCTAAGCCTTCACAATTTTTTTCATAAAACCAATCATTATGTCTAAAGTCTGTCGAACTATATTTTTACTTCCTGACTCCAAATTAATTTTTGCTGGCTATTCTTTTCTTCTATGTTTGCTCTATTCTTGCTATTCCATTCACACAAAAAACATGAATATTTTGCATAACCACTTTGCTGTCCTAATAACATTGAAAGTATTTTAGGTTTTCACTTCTGTCGGCAGTCCACATGACTGCCTGTGTTGTTTTTTATTTAATTCATAGAAGGGTATAATGCCAAAATGTATATAATATCAAATAAAATTATCTTTTGATACGCCAAGAAAAAATAGTTTTAAATAGTGAACTGAAACAGTATCAACATCGGCTTTTGTCATTCTATATTGTGTTCAGAAACATCACATTGATTAGGGTAATATTATACTACAAATGATTACGGTAAAGTAACAGTGATCTTTGTAAAAATAAGATTAATATTAGCGAATTTCCAGAATGGAATTCAGCTATTACAGCCACTGTCGTGACGCGACTTGAGCCCGGGCCTATGGCAGAAATTTGTTTTGAGGTCCCTAGAAACCGGAAATAATATTCACTAAAATTTATATATATATATATATATATATATATATATATATATATATATATATATATATATATATATATATATGTCCGCACGATAACTGTCGAACGAAATGTCCTAGGTTTACGAAATTTGGTGAAAAGGTTGGAAATGCCAAACCGTTGGACAAGTTCGTTAGCCAGACACGTCGGATGCCAGGAACATGGTTTTTGTTCTTGCAAAAAATTAGTTTTTTGCCAAAATTTCCACTTAATCAACAATTTTTGCGAAATTTTTTTTCAGCATTTAAAAGAGGAGAAAAAAGGTCTCTAAACTATTGTTCTATGTCAACTAGTTTCCGAGAAAAACTAATTTTTATAAACGGAAATTCGCTATGTTATGCAGGATGCTGCGACAGGGGTATTTTTTAATATTTCATTAATATAAAAAAATACTAATTGCACTTATGAATTATTATGATGCTGTAGTTTGTAACTGTACTTCAGTACAATTACTGAAGAGCTCAGGTGTTGTACGTAATTCTTTTAATTATCATACAAATGTCGTTAAAAACAATACCACATTTTGTTACGTCTATTTTATTCATCATAATCTTTTGTCCCCTTTTTAACAATTTTTCCGTATAATGTAATTACTATCCCACCAAAAACATAAATGTGAAAAATGGGCAAGTTCTATTATATTGTGTTAGCCTGAAAATAATTGAAATCAAAATAAACTGTCAAGTTCCAAACACATTTTTCGTGCAAAATCGGAATACAATAAATTGTTTTAAAAAATATACATCAAACTTTTTTAAAGTAAATAATAGAAATTTTTCATTATAGTCAGGAAGATTAATAAAAATATGTGGACATGCTGGACAAAAGCACCAATTTTTTTTTTACTAACTACCCATACCCTAAGCTTCAAATTCTGGGTAGGATCCACTTAACTCTATCATCCACATGACGATCATTTTGAAATATATAGGAAAATTTTGTTTAAATTATTTTTATTGAATTTCTCCATAGGGAAATGTCTGACCCTTATGAAACTTCGTGTAAACATGGAAGATTAGATTACCTGGGTTAAGCTCGCGAACCAGAAAGATAGAATAATGTGAAAGGGGTTTTAAGGGGCTTTTTTCCTTTCAATATTTTTTTTTCAAATTTTACAAATACGTTATCATATGAGTTTTTTGAGAGTTGCCATTTTTATTACAGCCAAATTTGTATGATAGAAATGGTACTGGAAAAGGTTCTTTTCTTGGATATAATGGAAATGTAACCAAGAAAAACACTATCGGTTGAAGTAGCCTCAAGTACATATGCATATTTTTACCGCCTAATTGATAAATTAAAGAAAAATTAAAAAATTAAACTTAGGTAAAAAAATTTTTTTGCTCATTTATGTTGTTAATTAATACATTAGATCTATTTTATTAAAAAATTAATATATAATGTCATTCAAAATCTATAAGTTTGTATCATAGCTCGAAAACCATAAGAACTATAAAAAGCTCCTGACTATAGCAATCAGTTGCCTCCGTCGATATCTATAACTCTTATTTGAACAATTTTTCGATTAAATCAACGGTTTGGCTGTAATCAAAATGGCAACTCTCAAAAAAGTCACACAGTACCTATTTAAAAACAACACATCGATAACGATTAGCCATTAATACTGTAAAAAAAAAAGCAAATATTAATACTTTATTTAATAACAAACCTGAAAAACCCTTACTCTTTTAATATTTACATATGCTCTACTTCTTAACACAGTAGCAATTGCAAAGTTGTGTGCATTTGCAGTCTTTCTTATTAGACAAACATCTTCCACTACAACCATTCTTACTACTGCATTTACACTTTACGAGTTCCCTGCAAGCTTTCGATGCAACTGGTAATGTAGTCCAAACCGGAGTCCATGACTGAGTGTCTCTGTTTAATGTCCAACTAAATACTGCTTATTCTGATTACTAGTGTACCAAAATCCAGCTTGATATTGTGCTCTCTTTATATGCTGCAATAATGCATCTTGAGTTGGTGGTAACGACTCCAAACTCCTTTCATTTTTACAGAATAGTTCCTGTTTGGCGGCATTTATTTTCTCTAATTTACTTCCTTTGTGGTACATAAAATGGTGAACCTTTCTAGAAGCTGGAAACATGTTGAATCAGCTTTAATCATGCTAAATGGGTGAAGTGCAATATAGATAAATGCATCTGTCACATCAGGATAAGTGGTCCACGCATCCCATGAAGTCTTCTTTCCTCGACCAAAGAATGTTGATGTTTCGTCACATCCGGTGAAACTATGAAAAGCAGGCAAGGCAACAGATTTCTTGTTTCCGATAGTTTTATATATGTCATTGATGTAGAAGTACCATAGGTGCTGGCGTGAACCAAATTCAACACATATGCTTACTTGTTTGCACAAGCTGCTCAAATGACCGAATTTCCCGAGAAGAATCACAACTACATCGGTGTCAACGGTTCGTATAAGACATTTTGTAAGCCCATTCAGAATAGCATCCTGTAAGTTGGATTAGAATCCGTATGTCTGCTTCCTCATGGTCGCACGGTTCTATAGAATGATCGCTTCCTTGAATGGTACTAAATTCACCGTTACTAATTAGAACTTGTTTGCCATGTTTATGTTTGTTGCTATGATATCAAGGAGATCTGACTTTTTCCCGAGACGTAAATTTCCTCCATCTGAAAGGGAAGCAGAAAAGGGATGGTTTTCGTAACTAAAAAATATACTCATTTTTACTTGATTTTTGCTGCATAACAATGTACAGACGTAAAAACAATGATACGTCACTCTTGAGCAAATTTACTTGTCCCGACTGCTTTGACTTTTTTAATTTTGAAGAAGATTTGAGAAAGGTGAATGAATTTTTCTTTATTGGCTGATCAATTGTTCGCGTGCGATCAATAATCACTTCTTTACAAAATAATTTATATTGTTTTTTTCCAACACTGTATGCAGTTTGCATGTCATCAACTATCGACTGATTGAAAACATTCTGTGTATCTAAAGCCAACAATAGTCCATCATTATTCACGAACGGATTTCCAAGTTCATTTATATAACATGTTAGCTTATTCCTTAAACTTTTTTGGCACCACGCTCCTTCTTCGTGATGCTCTCCTGCCTTTACTGGTATTGAGATACATTGGTTTTCAAATTCCTCTAGTAATCTTGCTTGCTCTGGTCCTGATACCATCCATTTTCCGAAAGCAGAAGCATTTTCAGTCAAACCAACCGCGCCACCAGAACTTTTTACTTTTTTGTTATTTTGTTCATGAGCTTGATCTATCGCAATTTTTGAAAATCTGTTCTGATGATTAAAAACGAAGAACCATGGAACTAAATCTTTAGAGTTTCTATATACAAAGAGAAATTCCCCTCACGATGAGATCTTACGAACATAAGCTCCAGTAACTCCATATTTAAAACAGTATTCCAGTATTGAAATGTAGGACTTATTTGTGACATACGTTGTGCCCATGCTTCCTTTTCTTTACCGCTGTTATACGCTTCTCTTATTGTCTAGAAGATTTCATTCATCTCTTGCATATTGTCGCTGTTATTTCGTCTTTGAAAAGCCTCATCCTGAAGTTTCGCAAGAGCTAGTGCAGTTATCTGATGTGCATGTCTTGTTCTAGTCAGATGAGATACTTTAAGAAACGAATCAGCTGTACCAGCAGAGGCAACGTCAGAAGCTATCAGGAGCGCGCTAGTCCATCCAGAACCTTGTAGAAAGTCACCAAACGTCCTCAACATTACCATTACAATGTGCAATCCTCCCAGCATTACAATAAACTTATCCTCCCCATGCGTGTTGGGCCAGCTCTATTGAATAAATTTAGCAAGAGCAAATAGTGGTTCATCGCAGGTTGATTGACTTTTCATTAATTTTTTTTGCGGTTAGTACCTATGTCTGCAGCTGATTTTACGCGCTAATCGTTCCTATTTAATCCAGTGCGGCTGGAAATTTGATCTTTACCAGGTTCAGTTCGTTTTGGTACAGGTATGAAAATAATTTTTATTTTATTTATTGTTGTACTAGCTCGTTGGTTCTGTAATTTGATCATTGAACAATTTTAATTGCATAGCTTTCGAGCAGTTTTGTCATTAATTATTCTATTGTACATTTGAATTATTAATTTTTCATATAGGTTTCTATTTCTCTACTTTGTATTGTAATTTCATTATTAATTACGTAACCCAAATGTGGTGGACAATAATTTGCACATGTTGAATTTTCATCGAAATTTTGGATGGAATACACTTAACTCCATTCTACACCTAAGGCATCTGTGACCATGCTACAATTCGATTCATCTGCAATTCTGCCCTGGCTCGTTCCTGAATAGTTTGATGGAATTCTGTCGCCCTCAATTTTATGGATGTTTGCTGCTGTGCACGTTTGTTATGCATCAAATTTTCTCCAAAAAAAATTGAGTTAAGTAATTCTAACCTCACTTTTGCCACGTGCTATACTAACTTTAAAGCTATTGAAGTTTGTTGAATCTTATAGTGCAAATCAATACGTTGAATTCAGTGATTTTAGAACTAACTTTCACTTTTACTAAAATTTTCTTAGAACATTTAGCAACAGTGTTTATACTCATTTGTGTTAACGTAGTTAATATTATTTTTTCTCTTTTTGTTTGTTTTTGTATCGGCCTAGTTGTATCAATTTACTTAATTTAATTCATTCACAAAATTTAAAAAAAAAAAATAACCCTTTATTTTTTAAACATGTGTAAATGCACTTTTGACTCATACAGTAATTTTATACCACTATACGAGTCGAAAGTGCACCCCCACATGTTTAAAAAATAAAATTGTTTTTTCGCAAAGTAAAAATTGTTTTTAATTTTGTTTAAAAGCTTTTCTCTTCGTCTTGATTCCCAATCCGCTATTCATGCCATACTTAAATTTCTTTGTAAACATCAAACTGCAATCCAAGCGCATATACAGGGGCGTATACAGGGGGGGGGGGGATCAAGGGGTCATGAACCCCCCCTGAGAATTAAAAACACACTACATATTATTTAATTTTAAACATCATATTGGTAAATTTACCAGTTGACGTTTTTTTTTTTGGTCGTCAACGGTATGGAAGAAATTCAATTTAGTATTATTTTTGTTCTCAGAAATTTTTTTCGTCCAATTATTTCCTACGTGACCCCCCCCCCCAAGAAGCTCGGTTGCATATGCCCCTGCTACAATAAGTATTAAAAGATAATAATGGTACAAATTGACCAACCTGACTACATTATATTAACGTGGGTTTCCAACCATTTTGGAAACCCACGTCAGTATTTTAGGAAACGAAAATGTAGACGAGCTGGCTAAACAAGTCGCCTTACTTGAAACTGCTAGTATTAGCAGAAGCACTGATACCGATTTAATTGCAAAAATGTAAAAGCTCCGTTTATGTAAAATTGATCCAACAATAGCAAGACCTTACAAACAATGAACTGCGTCAAATCAAGGATAATGTTAAACCAATCGTCATTAATCACAACTTGAACAGAAAACGGCAAATAATTGAAACAAGACTAAAGGATCGGTCATACCAGATTTACTCGCGATATTCTATAACGTAAAGAACCGCTACCAATATGTAGTTACTGTAATATACGATTAACAATTAAACATGTGCTCTGCGAATGTGATTATGTTAGTACAATAAAACCCACATATAAATTAGATCCAACTAACAACATAAACTCTCTCCCATATAGCCAAATTGATAAGGGTTGTACTGCTATTGCGACATTTGAAGTTCCTAGTATAACATATTTTAATTTGTCCAGTATTGTAATTTAATCATCAATTACACTTGCACGTCAACTACCCGTATGTAGTTTAAATGCAATAATGTTATTAATTATTTAATACAATTATGTAATCCTTCTAAGGTTATCACTTACTATTAATTGTAAGATTATTTTTGTATAACCCTTTAGATGGATATGACCACGTCGCTACCCATAATTTTATTTTTAATTAAAAAAAAAAAAAATTATAGTAAGTATAAGTCAAGCAAAATTGGTATTGTAATAATAAATGCGAAAAAAATTTTAAAAATGCATAAATTTTATTCTTTTTCATTATTATAAACAAGTTTGGTTTAAAAAAATATGACCAGGTTGCCAAGTAACAACACAAACTGTCATACTTACGACTACGTAAAAAAAAGATTATGCAATAAAATAGAGGAATAATTTACACCATGCAGCCACAAATTTATCTTGCTTTATAAAGAATTTAAAAAATTTCAAAAAAAAAAATAGTAAATTACGTGATTGAGGTTGTACGTTGCATATTACACACGAGCGAAAAAGTTACGCAAGAGCCGCGCAGCGGCGAGTGCGTAACTGCGCGAGATACGCACTATACTTTATCTACGACTAACATGAAATTCATAATAAACAATAAAAATTTGGTACAAATCTACAAATACATTAAAATTATGTAGTATTTGAAAGGGTCTCGCCGGGTAAGCATATGTGATTTCGGCCCACCGGTTTTTTCGGCTATTCTTTTTCATGAATGTTGCTTATGGTGAGTAATGTTCGAAAATATAGGCATTAGACCTCTACCACCTATATTGTCAGAGATATGGGGGTAACAACCCTTAACTTTAAATTTTTTTTCTTCAAAACTATTGAAGATAATTAGATGAAATTAACAGAGAATGTTGACATAAAGTAGCTTTAATTTTTTTACATTCTTATGACGTCATTTACTACATTAAAATAATTATTGAATTTTTGAGGGTGTGTATTTTAGACCAACCCCTTGAGTGACACCTACCAAGGTGTCTTAAAAAAATATAAATTCACTTTAAGTAACAATAAAACATCCACACGAAAAAAAACCAAGGTCGTGATTTGGATGACTGACTATGGTATTTCTATGCCTTTTTCGACTCGGAGTGCGAATCTGGGGTCAAAAAAATTCTTATACGCCTTAAATTTTTGTATAGAGCCACAAATATCCTTTAAGTAGGTGTAAAGTTATGGATATCAATATCATTATTACAGAAAGGAATACGAATAGGAATATTACAATCCCTGTGCCCTTATATTAAGGACTCCACCAAGGGTGTAACACCCACCAAGCCAAAAATCAGCTCGACCGTATATTCTGGGCGGACCTTATGTAATATAACATATACATACGAGGTGTGTTCAAAAAGTAAGGTGACTTTTCAAATTTCTCGGGCTACGTACATTCGTTTTTCGATTTTTTTATTTTGTTGCGTTAGTACACTCGTCCCGAACATATGTTCACAGTTTCAGCTATATAGCATTCTTTGCTCATTTGTGAGAGGCATAAAGGTTAGAAGTGTTTGGTGTGCTCGGCGATTTTCTGCTGTCGAAAAAAATGGATCAAAGGATTTGCATCAAATTTTGTGTGAAAAATGGAATTAAGTGGTAAAATACTCGAAATGTTAACAGTGGTATACGGTGAGTCTACTCTGAGTAAAAAAAATGTTTATAAGTATTACAAGCTCTTCCAAGAAGGCCGAGAAGATGTCAATGACGAACCTCGCTCTGGACACCCTAGCATGTCAAGAACTGATGAAAACGTTGAAAAAGTGAAGAAAATGGTACTGGGAAATCGTCGAATCACCATTAGAGAAGTTGTTGAGTATTAACTTGAAGTCATACACCGTTTGCGAGAAGCGATATGAAAAAAAACGTCCGGAATTTTAGGAAAACAATTCATGGCTTTTTCATCACGATAAGCACTTGCTCACTTATCGTTGCTTGTGCGTGGTTTTTTACCCCAAAACAACACCATAATCATGCCTCAGCTACCACATTCACCGGATTTAGCCCCTGCGACTCTTTTCTGTTCCCAAAACTGACAAAACCCATGAAAGGGTGGAGATTTGCAACGATTAAGGAGATAAAAACTGCATCGCCGGAAGAGCTCAAGGCTATACCAAAAAGTGCATATCAGAAGTGCTTCAAGGATTAGAAAATGCGTTGGCACAAGTGTATTGTATCTTAGGGTGATTACTTTAAAGGGAACAACATGAATATTGATGAATAAATAAAAGGTCTTTGATAAAAACATAAGGTCACCTTACTTTTTGAACACACCTCGTATATAGTATAGCAAATCTCAGTTGACAATAAGGGCAATAAAATTTTACAAGTCAGTTTTACACTGGAACAAAATATTTACTGAATATAGTTAAACATCGTCTTTAAAGTTCCTACGTGAGTACATGTAAGTAAGATAAAAAAGTATGTACAAAATCATAATTTTGTACTTTCCCATATTTTTTTTTTTTTTTTTTCATAAAACTGAATGCCTAAACTCGAACACAAAACTTGTAGCTCTCAGTATAGGTGAAATGACGTAATATGCAGATAATTTATATAAGTCATAAACCTAATAATAAAATTGGGTTGTTGGTATAAATGGATGTTGGATGTTTTTTTTTCTTTATATTGTAATTTTCGATATGATAATGTGATCGACTAGCAAAAATAAAACGGGGCATGTGTTGTCAGGAATTACATTGTTCTTAACTGCTCTAAAATTACGGTCACTACGGTAACTGTTTGCTACGATTTTGTATTTTGATTTTTCAGTTTATTTTAAAATATATTTCGATTTAAATATGCTATTTATTCTGTCATAATTCTACTTACCTTTAAGCTACATTTTTTTAATTCAAATGTAAATATTTAACCAAATACAGAAAAAATTCAAATAAATCAATTTTTGTTTCTGTTTTGTGTTTATTTTCAAATTTATGGTTAAATTTTAATTTATGCCACGTAAGTGTCTTTAAACAAATTTATTTTATTAAATATTTTATTAATTATGATTTTTCAAAAAAATATATATAAAAGCAAACTGTTAAACCAATTCGTACTGAAAACGTGTGTACATTTTCATTTTAAACCATTAGAACTTAATTACCGTACTTAACTGTTTTATTAAGGTAAAATGAAAAATAAATGCACATAAAAACTTTTTAAAAAGTTTTTCCATTTTGTCAGTCTTAGTCACTGATATCATTAACGAAGATGTTTTGAAAACATAAAAATTTAGAAGGGAAAATGAAAAAAGTAAATATAAATTACATAACATCATTACGTACTTAAAAGTATAAAATTAATTACGTAATTTATGTCATCTCACAATGTCATACATAATACTACCATTTAATAATGAAAATTTCTACGACATATAGTTTTAAATGAAGAAAAATATTACACAAAATGTAATATCTGGGTATAAGTTAAAGTAGAAGAGTTAGATGTGTAGTTGATTCTGAACGATATATTTTTAATTACATTAGTGTGCTTTCAATGGATGACACAAAACTATTATGATTATCATGTTTATGTAACAAATAGCAAAATGAAGGTTTCACGAATCGTAACAGTTTTGTTACCAGGTTTCACGAATCGTAACAGTTTTGTTACCAAAGTTCTAAGGGCAAATTCTAAATGTCTTATTAGTCATTCAAGAGACATTTTTCACTATTTCTCTTGATTCCAGAATAATATTTAAGTTCTTATTATAACCGATTGACGGTTATAACCGCGGTCAGAAAACCCCAAAGGGTCGTATACTAGTTCGCTGCCGCAGTCAGAAAACCCTGAAGGGTATTATACTAGTTCGCTCCCGTAACTATATACACAAATTGAACAGCAAAATGAGAATGTTTTTATTTATGTTTTATAATTTAATATTAAATACATTATAAATTTGGTGTAAATTTACATAACATACATTTTACGAAGTCGAACCTACTTATTACATTTTGTTTCAATAACGAAATTTTCCCTTCTACAAATTCCTTACGCAAATTAACTGCCTTGCGATTTTTTCTGTTGATGAACTTGTTTCTGTTGATTTTCGGTTGATATAGTTTATATATATATATATATATATATATATATATATATATATATATATATATATATATATATATATATATATATATATATATATATATATACCACGTGAGTTTTTTGAGAGTTGCCATTTCTATTACAACCAAATTTTTATCATGGAAATTGTACTGGAAAAGGTTCTTTTCTTGGATGTAATGGAAATGTAAGCAAAAAAATTAAACTTGGGTTAACTTGAGCAAACTTAAAAATCTATAAGTTTGTATCATAGCTCGAAAACCATAATAGCTATACAGCTCCTGAGTATAGCAATCGGTTGCTCCCGTCGATATCTACAACTCTTATTTGAACAATTTTTCGAATAAATCAGCTGTTTGACTGTAATAAAAATAGCAACTCTCAAAAAACATACGGTATATATATATATATATATATATATATATATATATATATATATATATATATATATATATATATATATATATTAGACAATAAAAGGACTTGTTAAGAAATGGGGAAAACCCAGAAGAAAGAAACAAATACACGTGACAAGTAGCAAATTACCAATTTGATGTTGAACGAGTTTTAGGTAGATAGCAAATAGTGGGCGGGGAGATTAAATAATGAATATTACCAAAGATTTTTAAATTTAACTTGAATAATTATAAATGTAAGGTTGAATTATTGTAGGAATTAAATTTTGATATTCATCATATTCATTACGGATTTTCACAAAATAAAATTATCTACAATTAATTCCTATTTTTTTTTTTTAAATCCTACCATATGCTACTGATTTTGGTGCATCAAAAACAAATAAAATTTGAACTAACGTAAATAAAACACAACACACTAAATGTCCATTATTAACTGTAATTTTGAACTCTTTTAAAAATTCGAATTTTAAACAAATAAAATTTTAATTGTTAAGTTATTTAATTGTCATTTAGGTAATTAATTTTACCTGTCAGTAGATAACGAGTTGTGAACTAACCTATGACCCTTTTTCAAGATAAGATTAAAATTTGACCGCGGGAGCGAACTAGTATACATTCCGGGAGCGAACTAACCTACGACCCTTTTTCAAGATGGGATTAAAATTTGACCGCGGGAGCGAACTAGTATGCACCCGGTTATAACTTTAGTCCGGAATCTATAGTACAGGTCATAAATTATCCTGTCAAAATTGCGGAAAAAACGTATCACCATTCGTTAGAAGCGGCACATAATCTATCTATTATTCATAAATACATCATAAATACATTTATAATTTTTTTCTAAACGCCCTCTATAGTTTGTGTGACACGAACTAAAGAGGTACTCTACAAATATATTTCGTTCTGAAAACAATTAAATTTCATATAAACAACATAGTCGCTCAATTTAAATTTGTAACATGGCTCGCGCGACGAACGAACACAGTTTAATTTGATCAACTGCATGGGAGTTACGTAAACAACTACCTGAAGAAAAAATTTTTTTCCATACACTGAAACTATAAATCATCCTGTCAAAAAATTGGATTGTTGAAAAAACATATCTGAGAGGAGCGTACTCTTGTAAATTTTTATGAGGAAATATTTCTTGTATAAAGATAGTTAAAGATAAATTAAAATTATTACATAATTCGATTTCACCGCTGGATTGGTCATCGAAAAGATGCTTGAATAACGAAATCTGGCAAAAGTTCTAGAATATTCTTTCTATAATCAGAAAAGATATAAAAAATCCTTAATCATTGGATTGACCAACGAAAAAGTAACCAAGTACCGATATTTAGAATAAGTTGTAGAATATTCTTTTTGGAAATTAAAAAAAATATCGAATATCTGATTTCACCACCTAATTTTTCATCGAAAAGCGATCAATTAACGGAATTCGGCAAAAATTCGAGAATATTGTATTCTGAAAATAGAAAATATATCCAAAAACCAACTTCACCATTGGTTTGGGGATCCAAAAAGTGTCCAAATAGCAGAATTCGTCAAAAGTTCTAGAATATTCTTTTTGGAAATCAGAAAAATTATTGAAAACTTGGCATCACCATCAGATTGTTCATCAAAAAAGTGACCAAAAAATGAAATTCGGTAAAAGTTCTAGAATATTCTATGTGAAAATCAGATAAGATAACCAAAACTTGATTTCACCATCGAATTAGTTAGTTAAAAAGGATCCATGTAGCGAAATTTAACGAAAGTTCGATAATGTTCTATCTGGAAATCAGCAAAGATTACGAAAATTTTACTTTACCATTTGTTTAGTCCTCGAAAAACAAATTAAATACAGGTGAAAAAATTTGACAAAAGTTTGTATTCGAAAATTAATAGATGTCGAAAAACCAATATCACTATTAGAAGAATTATTGAAATAAAAGCTAAATAAAGATATTTAACAAAAGTTTTAGAATGTTCTGTTCGAGAACTAGCAAAGATAACGAATTATTTATCATAAACTTGTTATAATTGATGAATTTAGGCTCCATTAGACCTATTGATTTGGTTAACGACAGTGTATTTTTTAAAAAAATGACAAATCGTTACTTTTCGCAACCGTAAACTTTAATCGTAAATATCTTGTAAACGGTGCGTCGTAGCTCAAAAATAACGAAATTTTTGAAGTCTTAAGCGAAGCAAGTTGTGGGTGTTCTGAACATATTGCGACTATTAAAACCTACTTTTCGTTATCGAAAATTATCGATATCGAAAATAACGATATTTGCAAAATGGATGACATAAGGAAAGGAAGTATTCTTTCAAATATATAACATCTTCTATTCCACTTACTTTTCGTTATCAAAATCTTTCGATCGAAAACAGATTGTAAATAGTATCCAATTTTTTTAAACTTAAAAATACTAATTGTGAACTTCTTAATTAACAATTTCCGATTGTTGTAAAATTGTATAAAAATTTGTAGGATACAGCATCTGTTTGTATTATTATGTCAAAAGGGCCTGCTACACTTCACTGAAAGTGAACCGTTTATCTTGGGTAAACCTAATAATAATTTAAATAATGAAATTACTATAAATTTTGAAGTTACAATTTACTATCATTTTTGGTCCCCCGTACCTGTTTTTACGCTCCTGGAGATAATTTAATTTTGACAGGATAATTTATGACTTCTATCCATTCCGGAATATAGTTATAACCTATAATGACAAAACGCCCAACTATGTAGCACATAGTACCCTATTTTGACTGCTAATACACTTTACATGGAATTGTTGACGTCATACAACGTGGAGTGTGAGTTAAGTTTCACTTAACCTCTTACGACGTCAATGATTATCAATCGGTTAAAATAATGAAAATTTTGGGAATAAATAGCGTTCTCTCAGCGCTCCCACCATAATATATTTCCCACACTTTCACAAGCAAAGCACGCAATTTAAAAATAATGGAAAGGTTAAATATGAATTATGTTTTACACAAAATAAGGATGACTTGATATCATCAAACAAATGCAATAAGTGAAGCAAAATTTAACGAACCTAATTTTCTGTCTCTTTTCCTTTTTGTTATTTCTATATCGGAGTACCTACAGTAATTTAAGGTTGTACGTCTAATTTTGCTTCATTTGTCAATAACGTTAAACCATTTTCAATTGCTTTAGTCTTTACCAAAAAAATTTCTATTATATCTTACTAAATATGTCTTTATTTATTGTAAATAATTTATTGCCCTTCTTCAATCCGTTTTAAGATAGCAAATTCATTAAACTTTAGTAATTATAATTTTCACTGATTTATTTTTAATAAAAATAACATTTATTACAATTTCCAAAAATCATTTCAAGTAGGTACAATATAAATTAATTTTATTAATAAAAAATATACATACATAAATAAATATTGAGGAATTTTATGTAAATCTTTTTACAAGTTATAATCAATACAACACTGATTAGAAAATGCACTTCAGAAAAGCTATAATTTTAATTTATATTTTTTATTATTTTGAATAGTTTTTTTTTTTTTTTTTTTTATTTTTAATACAATAATCGATTCATTTCATTGAAATTTAGAACGACAATATCATCTAAATAATTGTCAGAATTGTAATTCGTAGGATAATAAAAGGATATGCAGTAAATATTTTGTTTAAAAAATTATACTAGGGTAGCGCAGAATTAAACAAACTTGGAATTTTAAATTCACAATTCATAAAAATTAAATACGAACTTATTCTACACATACTTATAAGGAATCGTTTTAAATTAGGGTGAATGAAATGAAGCAAATTTTTATTTTGATCTGCTAAGGCCCAGTGAACTATTTATAGATCACAACAGAAAAAGTATTCTATCTGATAATTACACATTTTAACTTGTTTAAAGGTAAATTATTAATTTTTGAATTGCTACAATAAGTCTATCTACTGATCACTTTTGAGCATTAATAGATTAATATTTATTATTTAACCAAAATAACGAGGATTTTCATACACATGATCTCTTTCTTGTCTTGCATAAACACGTCTTTCAGGCTCGGTATTTTCGATTTCTTTGACGTTTACAGAAGTGGAAATTTTCACAGGAGGGTGGACAGGAAAATCTGATATACCGTGTCTTTCATCTAACGAACGTGAACTTATTTCTGGTCTAGGGTTTATCATGTTTTCCTTGTTTACTGGTTCAGACGGCAAGACGTCAGTCATTGATAATCTATTAAACTTCGGAGGATCCTTTGGTACATACGGCGACCGTCGAAGATACGAAGGTCTAGGATGACGAGTACCGTAAACACTGTCATTTGGGTGGTAGATTCCGTAATCGTCAGGTGAGTGAGGAGGTAAAGGATACCTTCTATGGTACGGACGTGGTATATACGTAGAAGGGACATCATACCGACCTTCTCTGTCATAAGAATCAAATCCGTAGTCAGCAACCGAAACATGCGGAGATGTCACTTTACCGTCATAATAGCCTCTGTTATAATAATTATACGGTGGAACATACAAATGGGGATCTGGAGATCGATAACGCAAGTCTACATTCGGTGGAGTTCTAACAACTTCTGGTAGAGTTGCGTAATAAATAATTCGTTGTTGCTTTTTCTGTGGTGGACTTTTGTAGTTCATGTCGTACTCATTATAACGACTTGTTGGATTTTTTGTAGGATCTAAATCATATCGATTATAGTCCCTTTGATAAGATCGTTTTCGATTTCGGTACTCATTTGTGTCTATGCTTTGAGATGTTTCAGGTGATATTGCCTGATGTGATTCATACATTCTTGTAGTTCTTGGTGAAGAAGTTGCCGAAGACTGTGTTCGTTGAACCTCTCCAAATCTATTACGAGATTCTGATGCATCAAGTCGTTTTTGATTTGTGACGAAATGAACACGAGGCGCACGTTCACCAGTATCTTCGTTTTTAGAGTTGCCAATCCTTTGGTCATTATCGTCACTCTTTTTACTCTGAAAATCTACAGGATACGGCTGCTTAATCCATTGTTCTCTTGTCGCTCCTCTGGCTTCCCGATTAGAAAACATTTCATTAGTTGCAACCTGTTGTTTATAAGAATCATTTTTATCTATTAATTCAGGTGAACGTTTTTGTACATTATGTTGATTTAAAAGTGGCTCTGCTTCCGCTACAAATTTCAAAAAATCATATATTGACATTTCCTTTTCTGATCTTTTATTTAGCTGATAGTTATTATGACTAGCAGAATCCAAATTATCTGATGTAGTCAAATCCGCACTATCAAATTCATTTTCATCGAATCTTTTTCGTGTTTCATCAATTTCATCAGCAGTTGCTATTATTATTACTGCTTGTAAAATAAATGAGTTTAACAAAAATGTAGATAACATGATGAATTTACTAAAAATAAAACAAAAATATTTAAAAAAATTATTTCAATTAATAATATTTAAAAATACACTATACATTTATTTTAAGAATTTGAAAACAAAACTGATTCAAGTATGTGTCTCTTTTAAACAACCATAGAGCTTATAAAAGTTAAAAAGAAAGTATTCTAAAATGTTATCCATTTAAATTTCACATTTTTAACTCTTTTAAAATCTTACTGTTAATCAATTATTTGAAATCCCTCACAAAAGAATTTTAAACTTTATAGAATTACTAGCTGTGACCGGGGATTTCACACACGCAAAATTATCAGAATTATAGATCAAATTCCTTTTAAATATTCCGAAATTCTATGCGAAATCAATTATTTATAACGCTTGACTCTACCCACCCAACAACTCTAAAATAACCATCTTCGTATTTTAATAACACGGCTAATTTCCACACCGTAAGAACTCACAAGGAAAGATTCCGGAAGGTCAATTCAAAATTTTGATGAAACTTGGTATACGTGTAGTACAAGCAAAAATAACGAACCCGTATTTGTTTTATCTGCCACAGTAGCCATTTAAGGGGGGAAATCACCCTTTAAAATTAGGGTAAAATTTCGATTTTGCTTGATTACTTGAAAGCTACGACAAATAGAGAAAAAGTTTAAATTGACACAACACTTTATTTTTAGAAAGCTTTCTAATGATGTATATAAATCCAGGATCAGGCCTACTGGAGGGACTGTTTAGGTAAAATTAGGAGTAAATTTTGAAATAGGATGAATATGCTTTGGTATATTAAAATTTGAAAAGCATATGAAAACTAGATGAAAAATACTAGTTTACCTGTTTTCGGTCAAAGTTGTAATTTAAAACCTAAAGTCTTAACGTAAGTGAACTGCCTTGTAATTAATAACTATGTGTATATATAAATTTAACATCATCCTAATAATTTTTAACACTTTTGAGACAAATACGAGGTGTGATCAAAAAATACGGTGAATAATTTTGTTACGAGCAAAGTAATAAGTTTAAATCAAAAAATTAATCTCTTTCAAAGTACTTCCCTCGACAAGCGATGCACTTACCCTCAACGTTAATTTCATGATTGGAAGAATTTCTGGAAAGGTTCTTTTGGAGTAGCCTCGAGCTACTCTGTCGTGACCATCTTAATGAAGGTAATGATATCAAAACATTTTCCTTTTGGGACGATTTTTAGTTTTGGAAAGAGCCAGAAGTCGCATGGTGCTAAATCCGGAGAATAAGCCAGATATAGACAAGCAGGAACCTTATTTTGTGCCAAAAATTCGCGGTTTAAAAGCGAAGTATGGAATGGCGCATTGTCATAATGAAGTAGAAGGCCACTAATCCATTATTCTGGTCTCTTTCTTCATACATTGTTTTGAAAAAGTTTCAGTAGAATCTTGTATTATTCGGAATTTTCCGCTTGGAACGAACTTGAAACGAACTCGGAACTTTTGTTGAAGTCAAGCCGCGTCCCGATCACTAATTGTCTTTAACCGATCCATTTCCGGTTTTAAATCGCTCATATCACTAATAAACCATCTTCAAAATCACATTATTGCCATACACTGATTTTAACATTTCATGGCCTTTGGAATTTTTTGCAACTTGTTGTTGCAATACGTTGTTCGAATACATGATGCCCGACAGAGACAGTAAACACAACCTCACTCTTCCCGCTCTGAAAGTCGACCTTAACTCCTTAAGTCATAACTTGTTCTAACGTGGCATCGACTGGCTCAATGAATCAGGTTATTGGCGATGATAAAATTTCCCTGGTGAGCGTTTATAGAACTAGTATATGACATATGATTAATATTATTTCATTCCTTTATAAAAATTTTATGATGATTTCTTTGTTGAACATTTAAGAAAGAGTAAAAAATACTACGAGACCTCTTCGCGCGGGTGAACAATATTTTAAAAGTTACAATCTTCAATCGTGAAATACGCACAATTTACATGAAAACTTTATTAAATTGCTATTAGTTCCGCTACTTGTCGCTAGGAAATCTTATCATCGCCAAGAGGTAAACGGACAAAAGCTAACTATGGATAGAAGTCTCTTAGGTGGTTCTAAAAAGCCTATGGTTAATGGGTCTAACTGTCTTTATAACCGAGATACAGGGTGTTTCATCGATTTTACTCATTTCTTTCTAATTTCTTTTTTTTGATATTTGGTGCATATGTTTTTTTTTTCCACTGCTTAAACAATTGACATAATAGTCAGAGGAAAAATCCAGGTCCGCATTAGCAAAAAGTAATAAATTGTAATGTTCCAAACACAACATCCTGTATACCAGAATTTCCAAAATCTGTTTAGATATTTGAAAAGAGCACAAAAAATTGATCTAACAGCATGCTTTTTGTAGTTCCGCATTCAATTCTACGGTGAACATTTTAAAGTCGAATTTGCATTGTAAAAAGAAAACGTGTTATAACATTGCAAAGTTTTTATTGTTACTGTTGAATTAAGCAAAAAATTTAATTTAATCTATTAAAACTTACAAAATGTGTCTGCTAGTACATAAGATTATTTAAAAATGTACGTATAGATCCGTCTTGAGAACAGAGATTTCTTAATGGTGTTTTTAACATCCTGTATAAAAAATATTGAAAAAGTTTGATGAACTAATTGTCTAATAATTGATAAAACATTATGTGATACATGTAATTTTACAGTAAAAAATCATCCATTTACTAAAATTTAACTGATCAATATTTGAGTATTTTTCTTTGTACCTGAATACTTTTTGTATGTGGAATGAGTAAATGATTTTTTTAGTCTTCGCTAAATAGTGGTATGAGGCATAGTGATTACAAGTGTAATAAGCAATATTCAGGGCCGACGAGAGGGCAATTGCCCAGGGGCTTGGGTCTAAAAAAGGAACTCGGAGAAAGTGAAATAACGTCTTTTATTTCTTCTGCTCGTCAATTGTATTCTTGGGGAATAATGTTTGATAGTTGTGCCCGGGGGTCCGTTATTTCTCTCGCCGATCCTGGCGACATTACAGGCAACGACAACGAAAATGCGTTGAACGAAATGGGGATCATTTCGGCTAACTTTTATAATTCGTGTATTAATTTTTTTTAATAAGTTGTATTGTCCACATTAGTTGTAATAATTACGGTACAAAATTCTTTCGTAATTATGGTACAAAATTCTAGGCCAGCCTGTATATGCATGGTGTCAATTTAAAAACAAGCCAGCCTCATATCTTTGAAACTGTGAAAGATAATTGAAATTTCTCAAAACCGTTTCTATAACATGGAGGGGAACAATTATAGCCCACATGGGAATCCTCTGTAACCAACCCCTAAGGCTGCAGCCACCCCAACCCTATTTTTTAAAATTATAACATCCCACTTGTGGGACATCATTCACCTATTTCTGTCAAAGTTCTCTAGTCTACCTGTGTTAATGAATACTCGACAAGAAGCAATTATAGTTTTCGAAATATTTTAACAAATACGATTTAAACCCCCAACTTTAGGGGTTGGTTTCACTTCGTAAACGTGGAAGATGACCAACAACAAAAAAAATAGGGGTCCCTTATTTTTACCTATTCTACACACCAGCGAAATTTGAACAAAATTGCGAGTATCACTCTGGGTGCATCTTCTTATAAGAGTAGGTACCTATACTTTATAAAAATTTCGCTAATATCTCTTTGAACTGAATTAGCTACGGAAAAAACGATAATTGGAACTTTCATACCGTTAACATAAATTAGTCTAGTCACAATAACATGGAAAATACTACAACAATTGTTTAGTAATAATAGTAATAAAAATAAATTATCTGTGTTAGTCCCTGAAAAATTTTTGATGAGAATATACCTATAGAAAATAATACAATCATACTATTTAGATTAGCAATTACATCGAACTGAACTGGAAACGGAAATTTACTAAATATACCGGACGTAAATTTACCTTTTAATAATAAAAAAAGAATAATATAAATACATTATCGGTCATTTAACTTCATCAGATGAACACATCATGTCTGTCAGAGTATGGGACATTATACCTAACATTGTGCAAGTTATTCGTCACGCATTAATTGTATATTTCAATATTTAAAAAAATAAAAATAAATTAATAATAATAAGCCTAGAATGGCCTTAACAGCCAATATAAAAATATTATTATACTTTATGGAAAAAATATAATTATTATATTTTTTCCTAACTTACATAGTTACGATATAGCGTCCTATCTGGTCCCCACGTACCAATACCAATGTCGTATAGGATCCTGCTTACAACAAGCGCGGATACAACGGGATGGTAAAACATTGACGGCAATATCTGGAACACTTTTACTATTCATATGTGCATTACAAAATCATCCGCATTTCTTTCGTACATCTATTTATAGATAGATTAGATTATAGTTAGATTTCTTACAAAACACAACATGGAAAGTTTTCGTTAATACTACACAGCGTGTTGTACACGTACGTTGTACAATTTTATGCTGTGTAGCAATAAGGTATAATTCGAGCTTTCATTGTTACACCCTTACTGTTAGTCCTTATATTAAAGAAACAAAAACTAAAAAGAGTCCAAAGTTTAATAATTAAAGAACGGCTTAAAAATTAACCCATTATGACTCGGCCTGATAAATTCTGATAAGGCACAGTACTTGTAAGCATAACTTGCTCAGGATATTATTAATAATATATTGGATTTATATGGGTTAAATTAAATTTAACATTCGTGTATGTGTCACACCTGAAGAGTTTTTAAAATTATTTATTCACAAGGCAAATTTTTCTCTATTTTAAAGATAAAAAGATATTTAAAATTTTTTTGTACAGTTACGTAGAGAAAAGTATGCTTATTCAACGCACTTGTTTCTCAATATAATTCAAGCAAAGAATACAGAATTATATCAAGAGAACGCACTTGCCCCAGACTATGGGTCAAGTGCGTTACATGTACATATTTCAACAAAATAAATTACAGTTCATTATCATGAAGCTCTCTAGAATTTCTTTCTTTTGATTATTTAAGTTTAAAGACCAGGTAGTTGATAACGCTGATAAACAATCAGATGCGATTAATAACATTGATATAATAATGGTCTGAAAGTTAACTATCCAAAAATGGGGGTGCACTTACCTCACTTTACCCTACGTGATTGAGGTTGTAAAGTTGCGTATTACACACGAGCGAAAAAGTTACGCAAGAATCGCGCAGCGGCGAGTGCGTAATTGCGTGAGTGTGTAATATGCCTTACAACCGAGTTACGTACTACACTTTATCTACGACTAACATGAAATTTACAATAAACGATAAAAATTTGATACAAATACAATACATTAAAATTATGTAGAATTTGAAAATTAAAAACAAATGTAAGCATTCAGTTGCTAGGTAAAATTTTTGTACAGATTCTAATTTATGAAGAGTTGGCGGGAAGAACGATGGAGGTAAATTTTTTTTAAAATTTTGGGTTATTCTATTTTACTATATAACTTACGCCGTATTTTTATATGTACTAATAAGTTAAGAATAAAACGAAGAGCCTGTTGAGTAATCGAGCCCAAAAGAAATGACTAAGCGGAAAACATAATGAAGGTCAGTCGCTTTAGCTGAAAGAACGATGAGGGTTTATTATTGTCTCATTGTCAATTTCCTTGTATTATGAAAATAAATTTATTTATTTATGAAAATAAGTAAGAATATGGTTTAGCGTCCAATTTTAGAACAAGTATTCTATAACAGGCGCCATCCACATCATTATTTATATATTTTTATTTATTTCACGCCTTTTTTAATTATACATTTTATGATGTGAGTGATGTACAAGGAAATTGGTGGGGGGGGGATAGGATTTGGAAGGTGGTCGTCTGTAGCCGTCTTCTTAAGGAACTATACCAATATTCATCGGGAAGGGAGAATGCAGAAAACTTTCATAGGATAATATTGATATTTGAATAATTGTCAATAATATTGTATGTACGCAGGGTACGTCAGCTTCAATATTTTTCCTGTAATTTGGTCAGTTCAAACTGTATATAATATATATATATATATATATATATATATATATATATATATATATATATATATATATATATATATATATATATTTGGAAACACTCTGTGGATCATAAGAAAACAGATAAAAAAATAAACATTTTGTTTGTTATACTTATGATAATCGTTTGTCATCATTTTTAAGATCGTGAACCGCATTTTTAAGTTTCATGGGCCGTATTTCTAGGGTTTGCAGGCCTTAGTTTAAGAATCCCTGCTATATTTATGCAACCGTTTTTTTTTATCATGAGCTATTCAATAAAATAATCTTGTTGAATCAACGGTGTGTACATAATTTTTCCTATAAATCTTTGTACCATTCATCATTTTTTCAGCTTTTAACAACAATTGTATAAATATTTAGTCAGATTATTTTTGTTAATATTAAAGAAAATTAGTAATAATGAGTCACATAACATAATATTGATGCACGAATATACCAATATAAGAATTATTGATTTATCACCATTAGCAATGTCAAAAAATGGTTTTAAAATTTAAAATTCGATTTACTCAGTTTCTATAAAAACTCACCTTCATCGTTTTTAGCGCCGACTCCTCATATAATATTCAATATAAGAATTAGTAAAAGTGTAGTAACCTGTGGTATTTTACGTATACATGCGTGCAAAGAGCCATTTTTTGTACAGCTATATGTAAAAACATAGCTTACCTAGATAGTATTTTGCACAATAAACAAACAATTTCATGGTAGTCGTAGATAAACACATGTTTTACAACATGTAGATGAGGTAAGGGGTGTACACATACAACATGCACGATCGGTATATAGATTATATACAGTATACGGTATAGACCAGTGTTTTTCAACCTTTTTCATGACGCGACCCCCCTAGTGTGGAAAAATATTTCCCGACCCCCCTAGTATAGAAAAATATTTCGTGACCCCTACCCTCTCCTATTTCTAACTTTTATTTTATTTTATGTTATAAATATCGGATCCGTTCATCAATATTGATTATTTTCAGGTAGGTGTTAATTAAATACGTAACAAAGGACTTTAAACAGGCATATTTTTATATCAACACCGAAGGATCGTGGAGCATCAGGCGAACAAAGGATGACACTTTTGAATTCTGTGAATTGTGAATTCGCTATGAATTGTGTTTAAATTTATTTAATTGACTTGTTGTTTGTTTAGTAGTTGCTCACTGTCATTTATTGTCTAATATCCAAAATTCTGTGCTCATTGTAATTATTGAAAATGGATGAATTTCTGGAAAGACATACACAACCGTCAACTTCAAATTCCAATGAAAGTAATGAAACAAAAGCAAAGAAAAAGCGTCTATATGATTACAATTATTTAAAACTCGGATTTACTGTTATTGAAAATAAGCCGCAGTTATTTGTTTTGAAATCACATTAATCAATCACATTAATGTAACCTTTAATTAACTTTTTCTTTATTAAATCTTATATCTTGAACTGGAGTGGTTTTATTGTTAAAGTAACTGTGACCCAATTAAAAAGGCTTCGCGACCCCCCAGGGGATCCCGACTCACAGGTTGAAAAACACTGGTATAGACTATAGATCAATGGTTCTCAAAATGGTCCCTATGGACCGTGGGGTCTGTGAAAAATTAAAATTGATTTGGGTGTCTCAGGGGGTCCGCGGAAGGATTAGTATAAAATAAAAAAATTGGTTGTCCTAAAATGTGAAAGAGAAAAGTGAGAAGTGGGTGACCTTTTTTGGACACCACCTGCAGTACGAGACGTGAAGCAGTTGATCTGCTTCATCGGGAGTAGGCAACGAGCAAAAAGAAAAAGGTCGCCAACTTGTGGTTTTGAGCAAATTATATTTTCGGAAGTTATTACTAAATTGCTGAATTTATACAGGAGGCCTATCTAAAACTGAAAACCATGACAAGTGGTCTATGGGACAAAAAAGTTTGGGAACCACTGGTGCAGATTAATACGAATGAGTAGTACCAATAAAAGGATGAATAGTTTTGTCATATGAAACAATTAGAGTAAAAATACATACAAAAAATCTTTGGTATGATTGTCTAGTTGAATAATTTTATTTATTGTTATTGTAAAGTCGATACAAAAAATTCGTATCACTTATTTTTTACTGTTCTACAATATATTCAAATTTGGCTAACGGATGATTTCTCTAACGTCTTCTTTCTAATTTTCCCTAACGACTTTCAGCAGTATTTTTAATAAAATTAAAAATGGATACGTGCATGAATGAATAAAATATGTGTATTTTAAAATAGTTTCCCAAGTTCAGTCAAACAATCCATTGCAGATTATCAAAATGCTTAAAATAATTTCAGATTTCTTATGAGCAGCTCCCCATTTATTAAGTGTCTCTTAGTTTTAAAAAGTAAATAAAAGTGCGACAATTTTAAATTTATTTGATATACATATACCGGCAAGGAAAAGATACTTGGTAATAAAGAAATCTCGTGTAATTAGAATTCGTACGCGCAAAAAGAAACTGTCATGTTAAAAAAATGACTTTCGCACAATAAACAATGTTTTTTTTTTTTTTTTTTTAATGTGAGTTAACCGTGTCTGATCAAAGTCGCGTAAAATAAGAGTCTATTGTACAGATAATTTCCCTATCAAGAGTACTATCAACGAATATTTTATATATTATCACAATTTTTAACAATTATAAGAACTTATTTTTAAAATTAGAATAATTAGGTATGTACTTGAAAGAAATGTATAGACTGTATAGTGTATTTTTGATTGCAAAAAAAAAAATTACACAAATATAAAAAGGATTTATGCTTACCAAACACTGAATCAAAACGGAATCCAAAAATAAATATATTGATTTAAACTAATAAAACTGAGCATTAATTTTATTTGAGAAGTGTGAACTTACAAAAATATAATTGCAAATACAAATTATTATCTAAAAGAGGTGAACAGTAGTAAAATAACAACAATCAGATCGTTACATCGTGATTTCTATACGCACATTAAATTGTCAATTATATTGCCTGACTATCTAAAATCTATTCTCATGTTGTCGCTCCATCCATCAATAAACAAAACATACAAATGGAAAAACAACAGGGGCGAATTTTATTTTTTTCATAGGATGCTGGTATTCGCTCATATACTTACATATATTTGATAACATTATTGTATGTTAGTTGTAAACTTCTAGGTGACTGCACTCCCAAAGCACAGCCTCTTTTTTGTACTAATTAACTGAATAATTAGAACTAAAATCCTGCTTTTACAATAGTTAACAATTCAATGCATCAAAATAATAACACATTAACAGAGTACAACGGAAGTTTTCTTAACATTTAATTTCATTTTTACAAAAATCAAACAAAGAAGTATCAATCTGACAAAATTCAAAATACCTGGAAAAAATATAAGCAAAGGGTACAAATTTAAAGATATAATATTATTGATGTACAAATTTCAATTTCTTATACTCACTTAAATTCGCAAAAGCTCTCAACTTTTTTTTAAATACAACTTTTATAGCGGAGTAATGAATCAAAAAATTCTGAAATAAAACTTAAAGTGAAACGCTAGCGATTAGTTGAATTCGATGCTAGATAATTTAATATTTCCACAGCACTCTTGATGTCATATTATTTCAAATCATTTAAAATGATATTTAAAAAAAGTGTAAGTGCTGGCACCCACGGTAAGCTATGTAAACATCGCCGTTAGTCTGCAACTGTAATAATTAAAAATAAAATGATCGCACCGCGAATTCATATGCATAACAACAGGTATGATTGCCAGAATAGTTCCAACGATACCAGTGAGTGGGAATATACCATGTTGCATGATCTCTCACTTCCTCAAGTGTACGCTACACTTTGCTTCTTTCCAAGTTTGATCGAAGCGAGCCCAAGCAAAGGTATCGTTTTTCACTAGCAAATGTAGGTTCGCTCAACCCCCAAGCGTCCATATAGATGTTTTAAAAATTTTTAAAAATTAACGAAGCTTTATAAATTTAATTTAGGTTTTCGAAATTAGAAAAAAGCCTGTGCCCGTATAAGTCTCGAATATGGTTGACATCACTTAGTATATAGTATAAAAGTTTCACTTAACTCCTTTAGGACTAATGACGAGCTCAGTTCGTCATACTAATTTTTAGAAAAAATTTAACTGACGAATGTATATTGTCTTATATAGGTAACTGAAGGCTGTACAGTAAAGAGTGGTCATATTGTAAATAAATTAAGCAAAACGTACCAAACTTGCAATTATACTTATAGAGATATATTAAACTTTTTATCTAAAATATTGGAATATATGGCGGTACCAAAGGGGTTAAATTGTATAGGATTATGTAAGTCAAATGGTAACCTGAAAAAGAAATTATGATTTTTTGGGCGCCGTGATTTAAGTGTATATTTTGGTAAAACAAGCCAAAATAAGCTTTTTCAACAATAAAGGAAATCAATACTTTCCAGTTTTTGAGATACTGAGTGCCAAAATTTGAGATACAGTCATAGATGGATGGTGTTTTTTTACAGGTAATAACTAATTTTAAATGGGCGCTTTCCCATAATTTTTGAAATTTCTAGCATTTGCCGTTGTCCAAATTTTCATAATGATAATTAGCCAACTAACAGTTAATCACCTATGTACATGATTACCATTTTTAGCATTTTCCTTTCCCCAAATTTTCATAACGCTAAAGAGCCTTAATTTAAAGCCAATTTTGAAAATTTCCGCATTTTCAAACAGTTACTTTTATTTTTGTAAAAATACTCATTTCAGCCAGTTTTACTAGAACATACATTCGAACCACGGCGTCCAAGAAATTAGTCGTGTCTACCAGAATTTTTTTAAATTAAAAAGTAAACTCTTTTCAGTTAACTGTTTTGCGCTTCATTTTGTGGAAGTTCATTTTAAATAAATTAAACAAAACAACTAAATGTGTACATTACACTGTTAAATGTTCGTTAACAGTCATAATGGTTGAAAACATGTTGACTCAATAATAGTAAATATTGTAGAATTTAAGCAAACTAATTTTATTTCACTTATAAACTTTTTTACACACTAACAAAAAAGATTCTTTGATGTCAATTCTGGATTTTGATGAAACTTAACGACTGAAAATACTGACCACCTTTTTTATCTACTACCGGAGCCATTTAAGGGGTAAAATATTCACTCAAAATTAGGGTAAAATTTACAACAAAGGACAACTTTGAATTGAACATTTCATTTTCAAAGAACTTTCTATTGACGTACATAAATCCAGAACCAGACCTACTAGAGAAGAAAATTTGATTCGTATATATGGAAACTACAAAAAATACTAGATTTCCTGTTTTTGCTCAAAATTATATAATTTGAAATATAGAGCCTTATCACTAACCATGTAATATAATATTCCAAAAGTGGTATTTTTGCGAAGTAAAATATTTGTTTATTATTTACAAATATGGAATACCATAAAGTAACGCTCAAATCTATTGTGCTACTCAAATTTTAAAATACCAAAACATACTACCCTATTTCATTTTATACCACTAATTTTTATCTAAAAAATCCCTCCAGTAGGTTTGACTCTGAATGTATTTACATCAACAGAGAATTGTATGAAGTAAAGTGTTGTGTAAATTAAAAATTTTCCTTTATATGTTGTAGTTTTCAAGTAATCAAACAAAATTAAAAATTTACCCAGATTTTGAGTGGTTACTTCACCCTTTAACGTAGTTGCTCCGTGACAGTCAGGTACAGAAGTATATCTCAGCGACAAAATTTTCTTTTATCAAAAATTAAATAATGTATGTATTAATATTCTTCAGTTATTATATTTCTAAACCACTTGTTTGTTTGAATTTCCGCACGCTTATGTTGTAGCAATATAAAAGCGTCGTTGTAAAAGCGTTGTAAAATGATATTCATAAATTATATTTCAAAAACGGCGTAATCAATAGTTTTTATTTTTTATTAAAATATGGTTTGTAACTTTGTATTTTGTAACATATTAAATTTTTATCAAATTCCTTTGACACGTTTTCATTTTATTCAAAAAAAATGTCAACTTCCCATAAGAGTCCGTGTTAAAAAAACTTTGAAATCGTTTTTCTCAAAATTGGGGTAGTCAATTTTTTTTTTCGGTAAGGGCTGGTATTATTGGTATTGAATTAAATAAATATCTAGAGAAGTTACGTTAAAATCCTTTGAAAAATCGTTCTACCCACCAACTACCTTAAATGGCCACGGTGGCAGATAAAACAAAAAAGAAATTCATTATTTTTGCTTATACTATACACATAAATCAAGTTTCATCGAAATCAGGAAATAACACCAGGAAATCTTTCCTTGTAAGTAGGTGGTTGGAATTCGAAAGAAAGAAATATCAAAATTAATAATTAATAAAATATTACAGTAACAATTTCATACATGACCATAAAATAATAGAATAAATATAAAAAATAATAAAATCCAGTTCTGGTTAAAAAACTTAACAATTTTAATATTTCATGACAAATAACAATGTTCCATTACCGTAATTCCTGTGCAACTGCACATCAAACGTTAGCATACATTTGTATAACGGATTTATGTTAATTTTCGTTTTTAATAAAATTAGAGTGAAACTTATTATACTGTCTATTTAATAAATTTTATAAAAATAAAATATATATTTTATAAAAAATGGTAAAAGTTCAATTAATTTTTTAAGATTCTATACTAAAGTAGTAAAACTAGAATTGTTGTATACATCTTTTAATTGGTTTACCTGACGCCCTAAAGTTTTTTCTAAAAAAAATTTTAATTGTCAATACGATATTTGGAATAACTGATAATCTAACTACAAACCTATTTACGAATATAACAATATAGGGTGTTCCATTTAAAGCGTTATTCAGGCCAAAAAATTTTTTCTCTTGGATATTTTTGTTTCTTTTACATCTCAAGAATCATCAGTTAAAATTTGGAAACGAAATACTGATGAACAATTTATTCTTAAGTTACATAATATATACAGTATAGCACCGATAATGGAAACATCAGTTTTGGAAATTTTTTGAGAGCATCAAATTAATCAACATCACTTTTGGAAAGTTGCATCAAAAATGTCAAGTACATAAATATTAAATCCATGTGCAATAGAGCATGACGCATGATTTTATCAAAAGAAAGAAACAAATATATCGCTAATAGTAGTGACAAACAACAATAGACCTCAAAGCGTGGGAATGTAGATTTTAATTATTGTACATAGAATGTTTATCTATATGTATTCTGTTCTGTGGCGATTTTTATCATACGTAAAATGTAAACAAAATTATTTCAAAGCAAATTAATAAAACGACAAATGAAAAAATATTTTCTGAGATAAATATTTTTTAATTCTTCATTTGTTTTTTCTTTTATTAATATTTAAAAAAACATAATTTTAATTCAAAACATAATCTTACGATATTTGTGAATCGCCCCTGGTCAAAAAGCATCACTTTTGTCAAGCACCACTTTTGGAGACTACCTTTTCTTGACAAAACTGGTGCTCTACTGTATGTACATATACAGAATGTTTCAAGCAACTAGAAACATAAAAATGTTGACATACGAACATATGAATTTTTTACATTTACACATTTTTTAGAGTGAAATCACCCCTTCAAGTATGTACTAGTGGTGGAAAACTATCGATAGCAGTATCAATAACTATCGATAGTTTTAACTATCGAAAACTATCGATAGTTTGTTTTTTTTACTATCGATAGTTTTCGAGAGTTTTTTTCAATCATTTCGTTTACTTAGAAATACTAAAGACAATAAAAATTTCGTAGAAATTATAGCCAGAGATATAAAAACAACCATTTTAAGGGAATTTACGAAACTAGGTATAAGTTACAACTACGGGTAATAAAATAAAATGACAAGAGAAATTAAACAATTAGATAAAAATATCAGTTCACCCAAACAATTACATAAATAAAATAAATGTAAATATAGCCAAGAAATTTTTGTGCATTAAAGTTTTTGTTGGAAAACTTGCAATAAATGCAGGTGTGTGCAAAGTGTTTTTATTTACCAATATCAAATATGGAATACCATAAAGTAACGCTCAAATCTATTAAATTTAAATATTTTAACAACAAATATAATAGCCTGGTCTTTTGACCATATAACTTTTTGACCATATTTATTACTAATATTTCCGATTCAGAATAACCTCTGTTTACAATAATTATGAAGTTACACCAATGAGTTATGATAGACTTGATATATAGACTTTGTCATTTGCCATTTTCGTCAATTTCAAAAACGCCTTCAATCTCGTAGAGGACAATGCTCGTAGAGTATGAAGGCAATCTCGCTTTCATACTCTGGCACAAATTATACAACCTTGACATAAGTGGTAGACTCATTCGAATTGTCAAAAACCTTTATGATGGCGCTAAATCGCAAATCAAACTTGGTCATGAAGCATCGGGTTTTTTTAATATCACCACTGGAGTTTTGCTAAGCCCGCTATTGTTTAACCTATTTATTGCAGATATCGAAAATTTCTTTCGTAGTTTGGGTCTTAGAGATTTCGAACTCAACCGTATAATGGACGTTGTACTGTTGTTTTACGCCGATGACATAATATTGTTGCGTTACTCTCCTGGTGATCTACAGAGGAAACTTGATGCTTTAAAAATGAACTGTCAGGAAAACAGATTAATGGTCAGTGTAGAGAAAACTAAAATTGTTGCATTTAGAAAATCGCCAAATTGTAAAATTTTGCCAGATTTCAAATATGGTCATGAAATAATTGAAATGTGCAATACATATAATTAATTATCTGGCTATAATTTTCTCCTCTGCAGGAAAGTTTCTCTAAAATGCTAATAATTCAATTATTAAAACTAACATCGCAACGGCTAGGGTTAATAACATACTAAGGTCAGCAAAGTCTGACGTTTGATTAAGAAAAATCACTCTATTTAACGCTGTCATACAATCTACGGCTTTGTATGCGTCTGAAATTTGGGCTTTCAATTACCTAGATAGAATTGAATATGTCCAAGTCGATTTTTTTAAAAGATTGCTAAGGCTTACAAGAAATGTACCAAATTATGTCGTAAGGTTAGAGACCAATTAGATTATCTGGCCGCACAGATATTTAAAAGAGAGTAATTTCATTTTGGCAGCATATTTTAAAGTTGCCGGATAACTGTTTGGTGAGGGCTTGCTACAACCATCTCCACGCTTTGGATTCATCCCCCGACAATGTATTAAAAAAAACAGGTGTTCCCAACTAAAACTTTTTCTGACAGAAATTGAAAAAGGTGATCTGTGGTCTCTTCAAGGTTACTGTGCTACACGACGCATTCAAAACGACCTATTTTCTAGCTACAGTTCTCTGCTACGCACTAGGGACCTCGAGTCATTACAAACATCTCACTATAGTTTGATATATTCTGAATTATATCAGAGAACCTTAATTCATAAACATTATCTGAACTTACGTTGTTCTTACGCCAAGCAAAGAATGATTGCACAACTTAGAACTAGCAGTGCGTATAGATTCAGATTGATTATTAATAGACATAAGTATACTCTCAATCTAAACGAAGTTTGTACAGTCTGTAATCTACATAAAGAAGACAGTGTTTATCATTTTTATTGTCGTTGTCCTATTCATCAATCCTTAAGAGATCACTACATTAAAAACTTCTTGATAGTTGCTACGCCAGCGAATTATCACTTGAAATTGTTCCAAGTAGAATCGCATGAAAAACTAAATAATTTATTTAATTATACTGTATCAGCCTTTCGTACTCGAGCCTTTATCCTAAATGAATAAAACTTGGATTAATCGTTTTATTGTCCTTTGTGCTTTGATGTGTTTGTCGGATATTATCAATGTTTCACAATGCTTTAATCAATCAAAGTTTCAAGTTGCAATACCTATATGTTACGCTGATTTCAACTTGGTCCCAATACTGTATTTAATTTTTTCGTACAAATTCAATTAGTAAACAAAAAATTAATAAATTTGTCATAAACTAGTCATTTTACTTTAGTTCAATAACTTTAACACCCTGTCCTCTCAGCACGCCATAAAATACAGATCTGATTTAAACTGTTAAAAAAAAAATCAGAAACTATTATTAAATAATTGGAAACTTAATATTACACGAGAGGTTTGTATTTTTTCGAATAAATTTGGGTTTGTCTAACGAAAGTTTGTTGCCTAGCAATGGGGTATTTGACAGTATCAAAGAAAAACAAATTTTAATGAAAATTGATAATAAAAGACAGCAATTTATTATGTTAATTTATCCTAACTATCATTATTTAATTTTAAAAAAATTAATATTTTTCAGCTATAAATTACGTCAGCAGAAATGGGCTGTAACGTTGCATTCTCTTATATTTCAACACTGTCGCCACTAGGGTCGCTACATAAATTCCGGTTATCAAACATAACTATGGAAATTAATTTGAATTTAATTAACTGTTTAAAAATCAGCAATTTTTTCCCTAGTTATAAGAAAAATAAACAGTTTTTTTTTTCTTAGTTACATGACACCTGTTGCTATCTAGAGAATGTGACGTAATTGGAGCTAATGAATGTTTTCGCACAAATTTTGAGAACAAATATTAAATTAATTTTTTCTAAGGATTTTCGGCATTTTTTAAAAATTAAAATTATATACATGCATAATACGTAAATACGCGTATTTTAAAATAGTTTCCCAAAATTAGCCAAATTCCTCATTTAACGAGAAGAGCTTACAACTAACAAAAACGCGACAGCGAAGCTAAGCGACTAAATTTTTTCTCATAAAGCGACATCAGTGTTTCAAAACTATAAATTTCAAGTCAAGGAATTACTAATTAACTTGATTTTTCCTATATTTTATAAATTTTATAATAGGGTAAATCCTAAATATTTTTGTTAAAAATTTCATTCTTATATACAACCCCCCATAACGCCATCCCCCCAGTTACGTCGTGTCATTACAGTGGGTAACACGTATTATTTATTAACTAATAACTTGTAGCCTTTTTACAGAATTTTAAAGAATTTTAACTATGATTTCCCTAAAAAATTTTTAATAAACCCACTCTTAGGAGTGTTTAACCCCTTAAAAATTAAGTGACCCCAATGAAAAAAATTCTATTGTAATGTAACCTCAGTCTAAATCTTCTGACCGCTTTTATCAAAATTGCTTAAGGGCTAGTATGAGCAAAATACCAAAATACGATTTTTCAGCAAATTTTTGAAAGGGTGTTTTAAAAATTTCAATTTTTTTTCGAAGTCCGCCATTTTGTTATTTTTAGATAAAATTTCATAATTCTAGTTCCCACCAGAATGACATATCTATAGATTGACTAATTCAGAATTTTTGATTTTAGATGTCCCCAAGAGTCAGAATCACGCGGGCCATCCAGGTGCTTTTTTTTGAGGCGCCAACTTCAAGTGATGATAATAATAAAACAAAATTTAATTTATTCAAAAAAAAAAATTTTTTTGGTACCTTAAGATGTAAATAAAAACATATTAAAAATTCAAAAGTTTTCATTTGTTCTTTCTCAAAAAAATGCCCCTAAAAATAGGTATGAAAAACCGCGAATTATCAGACTACTACCTTAATAAATTAATGAATAACCTTAGAATTTTTAAATTAAGTTATTCTGAATACTAATAGTTCAAACTAATTTGATTTTATGGTACAAAAATATTAAGAACTAGATCAGTTCGTAAAATCTAAACTTCCAGCATCTGTAGTAATTTAAGTTTTATTAGTGGTTTGTTTCTTATATGTACACAGCACGATAAAAACCGATAAAAACACTGTTGATTGACGAAGCATCAAATAGATATTAAACCAGTGGCGGTTATTCTAGGTATGCGGGGTAGGCGCCGCATACCCAAGCTCTTTTGAATACGATAAAAATAAAAAATATTAAAACAATGTTCTAATTTTATTTAATATTAGGATACAAAACATGCTACACATTTTATATATATACATATATATTGTAATTATTGTGTATACATGTTTATGTCTACTCAAATTCATATTTTATCAAATTGTACTTCTGTATTTTATGTGTATACATTATAATATGTATTCAGTACGGGCGGTATGCTCTAAGTTCTGTTGCCTACCAGTGTAAGATTTTGACGTGGATGTGTGTGTGAAATATGTACCTACATACGTACTCTTTTACCTATATTTATATTACAATATGATGTTTGCAGCCGGGCAGTACGGTCGGGCCAGTAGGCACTAATTCTATCGCATATCAGTGTAAGATTTTGACATGGATGTGTGTGTGAAATCGTACCTATATACGTACTCTTTTACCTATATGACAATCATTACAATACATGATGTTAGCAGCCGAGGTATGCGCTCTAAAACCCGCCTCCGAAACTACTCGTAACAAATCGTGTATTTTCGTATTTTGATCGTATAACCAAGCTTACAAGCTGATACGTACGACGATCTACTATCACTCGTACAGTGCCTTTCGTGTAGTGTATATGGTATAATCGTAAATGCTATTTCTTTATTGCTGTTAAAGTGTTAAAACTGAATTATAAAGTATTAAACTTTTAGTTATTTCCAAATTTTTTAATTCTTCTTTCATTATTTACTGTTTTAATTTTTATTATTTTATAGTTTGTTTTCTTCCTTTTAGTTTTTTTGTTTTTTAGTCTTTTAGCGAATTTCGAAAACTCGAAATTCAGCTATTACAGTAGGTCTCATGACGCAATCTGAGTCCGGGACTATGGCAGAAATCTGTTTTGAGGTCCCTAGAATACGAAAATGATATTCACTAAAATTTATATATATATATATATATATATATATATATATATATATATATATATATATATTTATGTGTTCCCACGATAACTCTCGAACGAAACGTCTAACGCTTATGAAATTTTGTGTGCGGACTGGATTCTGAACTGGCTTGGCTAAGTTCGTTAGCCAGACACGTCGGATGCCCAGACGTAGGTTTTCTGGCCATTTTTTATCATTCGATCCTATCATACGGCAGTTCGATTTTTACATCGTTGAAAAGGAAAAAAAAATTATGAAGAAAATATTCTTATAATTTTCTTTCTATTTTAAGTATTTTTCGAGAAAATGTAAATTTTCACTTTTATTCTTTCTTTGTTAGTCTAATAAGTAATTTATATTTATATCTCAGTTCTTTATGAAGTATAAAAATATTTCACTTTTTTATTAAAGAATTTTGTGAGAACAAGTGAATACTATTCACATATATGTGATATAACACACATACATGTATAGAGTTTTGTTTCTCATTTATTGCATTATAATTAGCATGGTTCTATCCCATGTTAAAAAATGTAAATTAAACAGATTTTCTAAGCTAATGTAATGAAGAATTTTTTTTTTTTTATTGAATTTTTAAGTAAACAAGAAATTGAAGATTATGTTATGATATAAATATTATTAAATATAAAACAAAACAAAATATGTACAATGTACATATGTATGTACGGAAAATTATTTTGAATCGATTTTGAAAATTTTTCCACTAATAATTAATAATGTTAAAAAATTAAACCATTTCAAATGGATTTAAGGTATTTTATGTGAGGTCAAGGTTTTCGGGACCTAAAAAGGCCCGAAATTAATTAACCAATCGTTTTTAAAAATTTTTTCAGTTAGTAAGTTAAAGTATTTGAATTAATTAATTAAATGATGTCCGCAAGAAGCTTACGGACTGCCATAAGTTATATGAGATCCTTAGAACCCTTTTCTTACTGTTAGAGTACTAGACTTGTATGAGTTTCGCCAGGATTTACTGATCCCATAATTGTAAAAAATAAACTAAACGACCAATTTTAAAAATTTCTTCACTGTTACAGAGCTAAACTATTTTAGATAGATTTAGAATACATTATGTAAGGTCCGCCAGGGTCCACAGGACCCAAAAGTGTCAAAAATAAACTAACTGACCGATTTTGAAAATTTTTTCACTGTTACAGAGCTAAACTATTTTAGATAAATATAGATTACGTTATGTAAGGTCCGCCTGGGTCCATAGGACCCAAAAGTGTCAAAAATAAACTGCCTGATCGATTTTGAAAATTTTTTCACTGTTACAGAGCTAAACTGTTTTAGATAAATATAGATTCCGTTATGTAAGGTCTGCCAGGGTCCATAGGATCCAGAAGTGTCAAAAATAAACTAACTGACCGATTTTGAAAATTTTTTCACTGGTACAGAGCTAAACTATTTTAGATAAATATAAATTACGTTATGTAAGGTCCACCAAGGTCCATAGAACCCAAAAGTGTCAAAAATAAACTAACTGACCGATTTTGAAAATTTTTTCACTGTTACAGAGCTAAACTATTTTAGATAAATATAGATTACGTTATGTAAGGTCTGCCAGGGTCCATAGGATCCAGAAGTGTCAAAAATAAACTAACTGAGCGATTTTGAAAATTTTTTCACTGTTACAGAGCTAAACTATTTTAGATAAATATAGATTACGTTATGTAAGGTCTGCCAGGGTCCATGGGATCCAAAAGTGTCAAAAATAAACTAACCGACCGATTTTGAAAATTTTTTCACTGTTGGGGAACTAACTATTTTAGATAGACATACATTACGTTATTTAGGGTCCGCCAGGGTCCATGGGACCCAAAAGTGGTAAAAATAAACTAACCGACCGATTTTGAAAATTTTTTCACTCTTACAGAGCTAAACTATTTTAGATAAATATAGATTACGTTATGTAAAGTCTGCCAGGGTCCATCGGATCCAAAAGCGTCAAAAATAAACTAGCCAACCGATTTTGAAAATTTTTTCACTGTTGGGGAGCTAAGCTATTTTAGATACATATAGATTACGTTATGTAAGGTCTGAAGTGTCAGTAGGACCTAAAAGTGTCAAAAATAAAATAACTGACCGATTTTGAAACCTTTTTACTATTACCGAGGTAAACTATTTTAGATAGGTACAGGTTGTGTTATCTGAGATCCACAACTGTCCTGCGGATGCAAATGCGCCGTAGAATGCTACACAACGGGTTTTGAATATATATATATATATATATATATATATATATATATATATATATATATATATATATATATATATATATATATATATATTACATAAAGTCCGCCTAGAATATACGGTCGAGCTGATTTTTTAATGAGGTCCACCGGGATCTTGCAGATCCGAAAACGCCAGTAATAAGCTATCGAACCGATGCTAAAAAATTTCTCACTGCTAGAGAACTAAATTATTTTAGATGGATACAACTATGCTGCACAAAATTCGTTCGGGTTCTTGGGTCCCCAAAAATACCAAAACTAATTACCCAACCGATTTTAAAAATTCTTTTACTCTTAGAAAGCTAAACTATTTTTAATAGGTACAGGTCTTAGATGAGATCCGCCAGTGCCCAAGATTTGGAAATTCGCTATGTTATGCAGATGCTGCGACAGGGGTATTTTTATTTCTGTACTCTTTGTTATTTTTTGCTGTTTTCATTGTTGTCGTTTTTCAAACAATTATTTAAAATGGCTGATTGTTTAAAAAATGATGGTTGCATTATTCAGCAATTATTAAAAAAATCTTTTCGGGCAAGAAATGTTGATGAAAAAAAAGAAATTATCTCGGCTGGTAGACCCACCCCTGATTTGCCTATTGTTATGAGAGTTGATAACTCCAAAAAAGCATTTGTTCGGCATTTTCAGAAATCATCATATGACAAATATTCCTGGCTAAGTGGTTGCATGGCTTTAAAAAAACTTTATTGTTTTCCTTGCTTATTATTTTCCACTGATAAAACTGTTTGGTCAACTACTGGTTACGAAAACTTGAGTAATCTCTCTAATGCAGCTAAGAAACACGAATGCAGTCAAGCTCACATGCAAGCGTTTATTTGTTTAAATACTTTTGGTCATACCCGGGTTGATTTGTTACTTGATGAACAGAAAAAAATTTCTATTTCAGAACACAATAAAAAAGTTACTAATAATAGGGAAGTTATGAAACGATTAATTGATTCTGTTTGTTTTTTGGCTATGCAAGGTCTTGCGTTTCGTGGACATGGCGAAAGTTCAGATTCTTCCAATCCAGGAAATTATTTAGCACTTCTAAATTTACTGTCTCGTTATGACGAAAAACTGAGCAACCACTTAGAAAACTCACATGTGTTTTCAGGAACGTCTAAAAGCATACAGAATGACTTGATTGAATGCATAAACAAAATAATATTACAACAAATAAAAGATGAAATTCAGGAAACAAATTTTGTTTCAATTCTTGTCGATGAAACCACAGACATTAGTACAAAATCACAACTTTCAACTTGTGTCCGATATGTTTTGCCTGATGGAACTACTGTTGAGCGATTTTTGGGGTTTGTTAATGTCAGTGCCAATAGAACGGCTAATGTCATTTCGAAACATGTTATTGATATTGTAAGAGATTTAAATTGTGGTGATAAATTAGTAGCTCAAGGATATGACGGTGCGGCGGTAATGTCTGGTGAATTAAATGGCACCCAAGCAAAAGTAAAAGAGGTGTTTCCCCAGGCTTTATTCATTCATTGTTGCGCACATATTTTGAATTTAGTATTATCCCAATCTGTTCAGCATATAAAAGAATGTAAAGTATTTTTCTCAACAGTAAATGGTTTGGCATCCTTTTTTTCTCATTCCACTAAGCGTACACATTTTCTTAATGAATTAATTAAAAAAAAATTTCCACAGGCCGCACCAACTCGCTGGCATTATAACTCACGTTTAATAAATATGATTTTAACTTATGAAGCTGATTTAGAAACTTATTTTGAATCGATTGTTGATGAACCTTTAGAATGGGATAACGAAACTGTAATGTTAGCAACTGGCTTTAATAATTTTTTCAAAAATTTCAAAAACTGTTTTCTCCTTAGGACTTTTGCTGCAATATTTACTCAGACAGACATTTTATTTAGTATTTTACAAAGTAAAGAATATGATATTTCATTTTGTATCAAACATATAGAAAATTTAAAACATATTTTATTAAAACAACGAGAGGATTTTGAAAAAATTTACTCTGAAGTGGAATCTAATTCTTGTAAACCTGATGAAAAATCTTTTAGAAAGTCATTAAGTACTTCAGGATTTACAGATATAAAAAGCTATTTACGGTCTCTATACTTCGAAATAATTGATACAGTTATTGTGCAACTACAGTCTCGGTTTGAAAGTTTAAATAAATTAAAATTCCTTGAGCTTCTTAATTCTAAACTATTTCCTGCATATGCTGATAACTTCCCTAAAATTCCTTTAACTAATTTAATGAATAATTATGGAAAATATTTCGACGAAATTAGATTAACAAATGAATTGACTGTTGTATATAAAAACGAAGTATTTCAAGATAAAAATGTAAATAGTCTTTTAAACCTTTTGTATAAAAATAATTTTTCAAACGTGTTTCCTGAGGTTTTAAAATTGTGTCAGTTAGTTTGTACGTTTCCTTCTACTACTGCTTCTGTTGAACGTTCTTTTTCGGCATTAAAACGTATAAAAACGTATTCAAGAAATACTATGAAAGATGAGAGACTGAGTAATCTAGCTTTAATTTCAATTGAACAAACTCTGCTTAAAAAGTTACAATCACAACCTAATTTCTATACTAATATTATTGAAACCTTTACCCAAAAATCCAGGCGTATAGACTTAATATATAAATAACGACAAAATTAAGAAAGCCAGTTTGACGTTTCTGAAGGCGCATACCCTTGGTTATAATACACGAGCCGCCACTGTACTAAACTGATAAATTGAAAAAAAAAACTCGAAAATAAACTTGAGTTTTAAATAAAAGGAGGAACCTATCTAATTGAATATTAAGATTTTGGTTAACTTCAAAAATGCATCACTGCTTGCATGAGGCAGAGTCAAAACTTCAAAAACGCATCAGACGCATCACAACGAAAAATCAAAAGTTTATTTTTGCATTTGATGCGTCAAAACAATGCATCAAGAAATTTGGTGATGCCGGATGCGTGTCCAAGATGCATGCGATGCATGCCATGTGTACAATGTAGAATTATAACTACTTGCCATATTATGTAGGTATTAACACCAACAGGAATAATTCCGAAAAACAAATTGTTGAAAAAGATGAATGTATACGTATTTACCTTTGATTAAAATTGTTTAAACTATTTGAATACATCTTGCACTCAAAATAGGTATGTAATATTTTTTATTCAAATAATTTCAATATTTTCAATTTCAAGTAAGTTCAAGTTGAAATTCAAAGATAATATACCTATACAGAGACTGAATTGCTATATTATCTATAGTCTATCATGCTACATTATCTGTCTTATCTATAGCCAAATCAGAGGCTAAATGATGCTAATATCCCGTTCAAAAACATCTAATGTGCATCAAATTTCAAGAGAGCATCAGCAGCGCATCATGTAGTATTAGACGCATCAGAAAAGTCATGATGCTGCATCGATGCGGTAAAGTTTACATTTTTGAAGTTACCCTTTATGTTACAGATGGAACTAAAATTATATCCAAGTTTAGTTATTAAAATTAAAAATTTACAGATTGATGGTTTACATGGTTTAGTAGAAAAACAGTAATTTTCATCATAATTAATAAAATTACCAATTTCTTATATTGCATAGAATAGAAAAATGCACAGTATGGAAAACTTTAAAAATTAGCGTAATATTTCTTAAACCCAAAGTAATTAATACAGACAAAATAAAAATCAATCCATTCTTTGACATATTTTAATTTATAGGGAAAGTTACTAGCTATCCAAATATTTCCACACACATAATTATAGACCTCTTACTAAATGACTGAATAAATAATAATTATCATAATATTACATAACTTAAGTCTAACTAATTAAAAAAGTTTAATCTGACATAGACTCTATATCTAGTTTGTATATTTACATAAATTAATATTAAAAAAAAGAAAATAACAATTAATTTATATTTAGAACAATTTCTTAAAAATTTACCTGCTTTATTAAATAAAATCAATTTCTTAATAAATATGTAGCCACACACCATTAACTAAAGTTGTAAAAAATATAACAAAATAATGACCCTTCATACAATCATTGACAATAGTGGACGCATTTTAACGGAGACTTTGAAAAAATGTAAGTACGTAACTATGAAAAGTATTTAAGCAAGTAAGTAAAATAAGCATGAGCAAATGAAGTATTAGCAAGTCAGTTGAGAAAAATAAGAAAAAGTAAGTACAAAGATAAATTACAAGTAAACTGAGTAAGTTGATTTTTTTTTAACATATATGCCTATGTCCAACAAGGAATGTCACGAAGGTATACCCCTCCGATTTTGTTTATTCTTCGATATAGTCTATCATCGAAAAATAAGGGACAGTAATTTATTTATTTATTTATTTATTTATTTATTTTTTTTGGTGGTGATAAAACAGTTTGAAGGGGTAAAACCGCCTTTAAAAAATGGGGTAGAGCAAAAGTTTAAACTGGCGATATTGCTGTTTTTTTAAAGAGCTATCTACTGATATGCAATTTGTTTAAATTACATCAACAAGGGTGATTGCGGGTTCAAATTTGGGGGTTAATTTTGGAAAAGAGGGTAAAAAATACAATATATTAAAATTTTGTTTACAGATTTCAAATCTACATAAAAAAATCTAATTGACCTGTCTTTGCTTAATTTCCTAATATTAAATCTAGGAGTAGTTAACTAGTGGGTAACTGTGTCGACATAATCGTACTATTTGAGTAATTCAAGAACTTCTTCTTGGAAAATAGTTTAAGATAATTAGAATAACGTAAGAATGGAGTTCTAGAATTCAAAATTCAAAATGAGCAACACTGGTGAGAGGGGCGAGTCACCCTCTTAAGGTACTATTAAGGAATCAAAAAAAAAAAAAATGTCTGGATTTTTTTTTTTATAAAAGGGTCTATAAATGTGCCGAGAATATATATGAAAAATTTTAAGTCAAAATTCAAAATAAAAAAACGTTATACCGGTTTTTGTAGTCATACGTTAACGACACTGCGTAAAACCGGGAGTCCGGACAATTAAAAAGCAAGATAAGGAACTACAGGAGGAAGAATTTGAGATTACTTATGGATTACTATACGGTCCCGGTTTGGCTAATTAGCTATTAGTTTATCTATAAATATTTTATAAAATATAGGTAAATATAAAATTTCATTTAAAAAACTTTAAATGTGTTTTTCTCAAAATGACACTTTTAAAATTTGCGCAAATTCTAGCTCAAAAACTTTTTATCCGATTTTAATAAAGCATGGCTGATTTTGTGTATTATTATACCTATTGTGCATCCCCCCACCAACCTGGTGATTTTTTTACTTTTCTTCCCGTTTAGACACTTAAAAGTGCGGGAAAATGAGGCTGTTTTCAAATTTTTTTCAAATACGCGCCATTTACCGAAATAAAGCTTTTCCTTTCGATTCCACCACTTTCCAGTGTTGGTGGGGGGATGCACAACTACATATGTCTACAATAAAATGTCATTTTATTTATTTTTTTCAGATATACTGGAGAAGCTGTATCATTTTAGAAGATGAGGGCTGTTTTTTTTTATGTCAACTTCAATGCTCTCTATACTAAAGCAAAAAAATTATAATTAAACAAAAAAAAATTTTTTTGTAATATATAAATCCTAAATTATCATATATAAAAAAAATTAGCTCTAAAAATAAATTTTTCATTTCAAAAAAAAAAAAAAAATTAAATAAGTGTCTTTTTAACTTCGCTCAGTAATAGTCCCTTAAAAATTGGATAAAAAAATCTGTTACCAGTACGAGGAAACTCTGTGCCATCTCTCAATGGCAGTGTATTTTTATTTACGACTATTATGAAATTGATTATTTACTGTACAAAATACTATTATATTTCAAAAATATTATTAATTTATCGATTATTTTTGGAAAATTATAAAAAATAATATTTACGATACTATTACTGAGTGAAGTTAAAAACAGACCCTTTTTCCTTAAAAAAGACCCTATATTATAAATTTTTTTATTTAATTATGAGTTGTTTTTTTCTAGTATAGAAGGCATTGAAGTTGACGTAAAAAAAAACAGCCCACATCTTCTAAAATGATATAGCCTCTCCAGTGCATCTGAAAAAAAAGCAAATAAAATGGCATTTTACTTTGCTGTAGAAGTGTAGACATATGTAGTTGTGCATCCCCCCGCCAAAACTGGAAATAAATTGTTATTTCGATAAATGGCGTGTATTTGGAAAAAAAAAAATTTTTAAACACAGCCTCATTTTCTCGCATTTTTAAGTGTCTAAATGGGAAAAAACGAAAAAAAATCACCACGTTGGTGGAGGGATGCACAATAGGTAAAATAATAAACAAAATCAGCCATGCTTTATTAAAATCGGATAAAAAGTTTTTGAGCTAGGAGTTGCACAAATTTGAAAAATGTCATTTTGAAAAGAATGCATTTAAAATTTTTTAAATGAAATTTTATTTACCCATATTTTATAAAATATTTAAAGATAAACTTACTAATAGCTAATTAGCCAATCCAGGACCGTATAGTAATCCATAAACAATCTCAAATTCTTCCTCCTGTAGTTCCTTACATATCTTGCTTTTTCTGTGTCCGGCCTTCCGGTTTTACGCAGTGTCGTCAAAACATGACTATACAAAAATCGGTGTAACTTTTTTTATATTTTTTTTCTATTTTCAATTTTGACCTGAAATTTTTCATACATATTCTCGGCACATTTGTAGACCCTTTCATGAAAAAAATAATTAACTCGCAAGGAGAGGGTCAGGTATGGTTATCACCGATTTCAATCAAATTTCGTCTACTAGTAGAGCATAATAATATCTATATCAAAAAACTAGAAAATTTTACGGTCCACCTCTCAAAAATAAAAGAAATATTTCAATTTTAAAGTTTAAACAATTTTATAATATAGGATATATACAAGTTATTAAGTGCCATCAACAAGTATGTAAGTGAAATAGCTTGGTGGTAAAGTGTTTAGAATAGTATTGTGGACGCTGTGATAAAGGGGTCCGAATCTCGGTTCGAACATTTTTGAAATTTTTTTTAATTTTAATAATTTTTTTTAAACTTATTAATAATATAGCTAAAATTATGCTTTTACGCTAAAAGTATTTTATACTAAAAGTATTTTACTATTTTACTATGGTCTTTACTTATTTTGATTTTTGCATTATCATTCTTTTACTTGATTCATCAGACAATATTTACTTTGAATTTTAACAATATGATAATAAAATAAAAATCGGGTCTTACGAGGAAAATTTTCAGTAATAAATATGACTAAAACATACCTTACACCCTCTTTTTGTAAATAAATTATACCTGTGCATGTAATAAAATGTTTGTAATTCGTTGCAATATAAACTATTAGATTTATGTTATAAGATATATGTGTCATCCTTAAAAATGTAAAGTTGATAAATTAAAAAAATTAAGATTTTTAATGTGTTTGTCATTATTTCATATTATATATCCTGTGTGAGTTTTTCGAGAGTTGCCATTTTTATTACAGCCAAACCGTTGATTTAATCGAAAAATTGTTCAAATAAGAGTTGTAGATATCGACGGGGGCAACCGATTGCTGTAATCGGGAGCTTTATAGCTCTTATGGTTTTCGAGCTATGATGCAAACTTATAGTTTTTTTAAATAGAAACTTATGTTTAAAAGTTTTTCAAAAATTTGTTTATGATTCAAAACACTTAAATTTTCATTTTTTTATCTCATATTTTTGAGTAATTACGTTTTAAAAATCACACTTTTAAATTTCGTACCCAAGTGCTTGCAAACGATTAGGATTTTACGTAATTTAAAAAGAAATTAGCTAAATATGGCCGCCATTTTAATCAATGTAGTAACGAAAAATTAAACGATTAGTACGTTTTCCATCGGAAATTGAAATTATTAAATAGATTAAATTATATAAAAATGATAACTAAATACAATAAGGAAGTAGAATTTCAGTTTTAATTCGTTGAAGAATAAAAAAATAAATACTCCGAAAAGTCACTGTTTGGCAGATACATAGGCGTCTTAACATATTTTTATAGTATTTTCAAAATAAATGAAAAGTTTTTTGTGAAAAAACTTCTTTTTAATTTGGTTTTTAATAAAAAGAAAATACTATCCAATTTCAAATAATTTTACACTATTTGAGTACATTTATTAATAATATTTTTGTTTCTAGTTAACCTCACTTTGCTATTATTAAGAAACGCCAATGGCCAATGTCACTTTGTTGTATACATGTATTTTATTGCCAACTATTGTTCTCTAAATAAATAAAAAAATAAATATATTTTTCAGTAAATTAATGAATAACTTCAAATTCTTTTTAAATTAAATTAGTTTAAATACTAATCTTTTAAAGTAATTTGATTTTATTATGCAAATACCCCTGTCGCAGCATCCTGCATAACATAGCGAATTTCCGTTTATAAAAGTTAGTTTTTCTTGGAAACTAGTTGACATAGCATAATAGTTTGAAGACCTTTTTTATGTGACTTTTTCTCCCCTTTCCAATAGTGTAACAAATTTTTACAAAAATTTTTGAATAAGAGGAAATTTTGGCAAAAAGTTAATTTTTTTCATGAAAATTGCTAAAAAAGACATGTTCCAGGCATCGTCTAACGGTTTTGGACTTCCAATATTTTCACCAAATTTCATAAACGTAAGACATTTCGTTCGAGAATTATCGCGCGGACACACACACACACACACACACACACACACATATATATATATATATATATATATATATATATATATATATATATATATATATATATATATATATATAAATTTTAGTGACTATTTTTTTCGGTTTCTAGGGACCTCAAAACAAATTTCTGCCATAGTCCCGGGCTCAGTCGCGTCATGACAGTGGCTGTAATAGCTGAATTCCATTTGCTAAAACTGTCAACAGTTATGTACTTATTTGAAAAATATGTATATTAGAGGTACAAATACATTCACACACATAGATATACGTATATATACATTTTGTACTATATAACTATATAAGGCGTTAAATTGGTTCCATACGAATATACCTATCAATCTGTCATCAATGACACAAATATGAAATAATGCATTTAAACAAAATATCTAGTAGTGTTTCTTAGCCTATGGGGTAGACATACCTAAACTGGATCTATATTTTTTCTTTAAATAATAATAAATTTATAAACTTTATATTAAGTTTCTTAGGATAATACAATTACGTATGTTTTTTAAACCGAAGTTCCCTATTTTTATGGACTAGTTTCCAAAGGATATTAGTCCATAAAAATTGAGAACTTCGGTTTAAAAGAACTTATAAATAAGAAATTTATTTTCTATAAATGTGTACATGTCTGAAAGCAGATGATTTTATTAAAAGAATCCTCAATTTGATACATTATAAGCACTAACTGGTTTATTTCGGCTTTTTCAGATTATTATGAATAATTTTGTAGATTTATATTATTAACATTAAATACGTCTAGAAAGTATTTTTCGTCTCCAGATTAATATTTTATTTGAGGATTGTTCACTTTTTACGGCAAAAATTAAACCAATTCTTTCAAAGAAATTAAATTATTTTTTATTGATTTCCATCAATTAGTAGTACCTACTCATGTTAGTATTCATCTTATGCAACTAATAAACGTTAACTTTTTTAGCGTCGGTCAATCTTAAAGTCAAAAATATCCAAAACTAGCAACATGACACATGTGACCGATTTAGGGAAAAAGTAAACAGGTTTATTAATCAGTCTTATAATTTAATTACTTATTTTAAGATTTCACTTGAATTGAACTACCTGGAAACGATTCTACAATGAAATTGATAAGTAATCCGTAGATCCTCTATTAATTGAAATATATAGTTGTTTATATAATTGATTTTGTATTTTAAAAGTACCAAAAGGCTTTACTGACCAACTTTTGGTACATTCATCCTATAAAGATTTTGTTTCATCAATACATTCAGATGCAGAGGACATCTTTTAACCAATATGAGTAGGTATGTATATCCACATACGTATATCTCACTATTGCAGTTATATACATACATACATACACATTATATGATTATACACATACAATATAGTTGTAAACACACTAAAATTATAGAAAATAAATTGACTTTTTTTTTCTTATTTTCTCAAAAACTAGCAAACGTAGAATAAAAGTTTAAAAACCTTTTTTATGTGATTTTTTCCCGTCTTCGCAATGATGTAAAAAAATGTGGCAAAAACTTTTAAATTATAGCAAATTTTGGCCAAAAACTCATTTTCACGAAAAATGCTCAAAAAACCATGTTCCTGAGCTCCGACGTTTTTGGCTGAAGAACTCATCCAAGATTTTTGGACTTCCAACGTTGTCACCAAATTTCGTAAAACTAGCAGTTTTTCCTGAAGAGCTATCGTGCTGATACATAAATACATAAATACATATATACATATATATATATATATATATATATATATATATAAATTTTAGTGAATGTTATTTTTGGGCTCTAGGGACCTCAAAACAAATTTCTGCCATATTTTCGGGCTGAACTTCGACTATGGCTTACACCATAATAGCTGAATTTCCAGAATTCTTTCTGGAAATTCGCTAAAATGTTAAAAACTTGAAAAATAAACATCTATATTCAGCCGACATCTATATTCCAAAATCTAAATTACTACCATTTGTGCTATAGATACAATAGTGGGAAAGGTTCTTTTCTTGGATGTAATAGAAATGTAACCGACCAAAACACTGTCCATTGAACTAGCCTCAAATACATATGCGTATTTTTACCGCCTAATTGATAAATTAAAGAAAAATTCAAAAAATAAACTTGGGTAAAAAAATTTTTTTTCATCATTTATGTTATTAATTGATGCATTAGATCAGTTTTATGGAAAAATTAACATATAGTCTGATTTAAAAATCTATAAGTTTGTATCATAGCTCGAAAACCATATGAGCTATAAAGCTCCTGACAATAGCAATCGGTTGCCCGCGTCGATGTCTACAACTCTTATTTGAACAATTTTTCGATTAAATCAACGGTTTGACTGTAATAAAAATGGCAACTTTCGAAAAACTCACATATATATATATATATATATATATATATATATATATATATATATATATATATATATATATATATATATATATATATATATATATATATATATATTCTATTTGTAATAAATGATATTTGATAGCATAATAGCGAATGTGCATGTTTTTCATTTACAGTGTAAACACAATATAACGAAATTGAAGGGACCGGGTATTTTATTACGTTATAAAGAGTTTTCGTTATATGGAGAGTAAAAGAAAACAATATAATTTTACGAATAAAACTTACGAATTTAGTAAGTGGTTTTAATTTTGACTGAATTAAATGACACTTTTTCGTCAATACACAAACTCTTTCTTTTACTCGCCATGTTTACAGTTAAAAAGTTTGAAAGCAACTAAGAATATGATAACGTAAAGACAGCAATAAGACAGTAGTACGGAAGTACAGTAGGCAAAAATATGTGCTAGGCAATTTTCATAAACAAATAAACGGATTTCTAAGAATCCCTTTGTGCGTACGAAATATTTACGACTCTGTATCACTATTTTGTTTGAAAGTCAGTGAAATAAAATTTTTTTGGCTTGAAAATTGACGCATTTTTCGCTATTGAGAGTGGCTATTACGTTAAAAAGAGTGTTTAAATATACGAATGATAATGTAAACCAAACAAACCTATGTAATTTCTACGTTTTAAGGAGTTTTTCGTTAAATAGAAGTTCGTTATGTAGAGTTTACACTGTATTTCAAAAATAGTTTAAGCCTATGTCGAAAAATCGCAAAAATATATTATCAATTTGCGCCTTTAGTTGAGAAAAATAAAAAAATTATTTTTAATTTTACATTTCGTTATTTAAACATTACAATTTGGCGCGCTGACGTCACTTGTAAATATTCAAATAAGAAGTCTATTACCCACCGTTAGGAGGTTCAGTTGCACGAACAGGACCGGCTTTAAACTTCCAACTATAATTACGATATATCAAATAAAATATTTAGAAATTGTAACCTATTTTTGTACACAAAAATGAGGCACTAAATTTCTTATTAAAAGAGCATTAATCCAAGTACAAAAATAGATTACAATTCCTAAATCTTTTATTTAATATATATTAATTTATACTTTAAAATCTAAAGCCGGTCCTGTTAGTGCAACCGAACCTCCTATCGGTGGACCCAGGCCAGAAGCTTTGTTATATAATTCGTTCTGTAGATGGCACTGCTTCGGATAATATCAAAAATCTAATCGTTTATTATTTTCCACTGCTTTCCACATCTGTCAATAATTTAATTCGTTTGACGAATAAAATTTAGCAAATTGTTAATAAATTAAATAATTACCTATTATTAATTAATTTTCAGTTTAATTTTTAAGACCGTTTCCTTTTACAAATTTTTTCAAAAATTAAAATCAATAAATATATTTTTTTTATTTTTTTCAAAGCAACTCCTTTTTTTAAAAATAACTAGCTGACCCGACCACGCGTTGCTGTGGCTCAGTAGTTATAATTGACTGAATTAATTTTTTCTTATCATTTCAAACGATACACTGCACAATTATAACACAATACACAGTATAATTATAAAAATCATTGACATCGTGAACATAAACAAATATGACGTGGAATAGAAGTATAATCTAGAAATCGAAATACAGCAGGATACAATTACGTACATACACATCCAAAACGAAATCTACCAGGTATCTACACAACCTAGATGTTAAACGATGTTAGATTAAATTATAGGTAAAATTTATAGGTCAACTCAAACATATATTCCAAAATTTTGTGCAAATCAATTATTTATAGCACTTGACCCTGCTCGCCCAATGACCCTAAAATAACTATCTTCATATTTTATTAGCATAGCTAATTTCCGCACCGTAAGAACTCAGTATGGGTACCTATACCAGCAGTTTTAGAATTGTTTCTATTTTAGAGCCTTCAAGTCACCAGGGCCATAGGAAACCACTTTAACGTCACTTTCATTTTTCACAGAGATCTTAACAGTACTTAAGTAAAAATTGTCAAATTTCTTCAGCTTTTTAATTTGCGCCCTATTTGGTGTAACTGACGGACAATGTGATCACACGTTCATTTAAATTTGATATTCTGAAATTTTGTACAAAATCAGTTCCTTATGTGCTTCGCTTCGCTCGCTCGACGACTCTAAAGTATTATTCATATTTTCATATTTTCAAGTCATATTTATATATTTATAACATATCTAATTTTCATATGTATGGAATTTGCTGAAAACAGCAGAAGTGCCAATTGATGATAACTGGACAATCCAGTTGTTTATTTCTTTATAGGATACAAATAGTATATTGCACAGTAGATAAGTAATTTCGTAGCAGTCGTAGGTAAAAATATTATTGGTGGTATCTATAGAAACACTTATTAATCTACTTAATAAATCTCTAACACTGACAGACTGACAGACAACGCACAGCCTAAACCGTTGGGTTTAGAAGGATGACATTTTACACAGGAGTTCCTTATATAATGTAGGTGAACACTAAGAAAGGAATTTTGAAAATTCATTCCCTAAGTGGGTTAAATAGAGGATGAAAATTTGTATTGAAATTCGTCGAATTCGAAAAAAATCGAAAAAAAATAGAGATATATAAAAATATGTTACTATGGCTATTAAAATAAATAATACCTTATTTAATAAATCTTTAACACTGACATTCTGAGACAATGCTGATGGTAAATTCTATCGGGTGGGTATACGGCTAGTACTTACAAAAATTCCAAAATTATTTTTCTCCAAATGCTTAGCAACAAATTAATTTGCATGATTTTTTTATAAATTTTTCCACAGATATCTGTATACAGTAATAAAAAATGATATTTTGCGGTTTTTCGTAAATTTCTACGGTTAGACTAAAAATTTTGCGACAAAAAAACTATCCGATTTTTTAAGTTGGACCAAATTACAGATAGTTACCAAATTTGATCAAAATCGGTTCAGTAGTTTCGCAGTTTATCGTAGCCGTATATTGTGACATGAGATTTTTATATATATAGATGATTAGTATTTATTTTCCTAGTTACCTAAATCAAGTTTAAAAATATTTACTATTGATTGTGACAAGTTACTAAATATTTTTAAATATTCAAAAATTAATTTTTTTTCTACTTGATATATGTTTTTGTACCAGTGACAAAGTTTATGGAGGATATCCTATTATTTATGGTACCCTACGTTATACCTTTAGTGCATATTTCATTCAGTATATGTATCCGGCATATTTAGTGTTTTACTTACATTATGCGTCACAACCAATAGTATCGCTGCATTGCTCGAATGTATCGTTTTGGCGGAATTTTTATTTAAGGTAGATAATTTACATTAATTTCGTTATGAAAACTAAAATTAATCAAACAAAAAGAACTGTTATAAGAATTTGTTACATGTATACAATATTTTAAAAAATTCTCCACAATTTTCTAAAAAACATGCATATTCCCTATTTAAGTAACATAATTAATAAACTTGAAATTATCCTTTAAATTGAAATATTTCTTTTATTTTTGAGAGTTGGGTCTTAATTTTCTAGATTTTCAATATAGATATTATGCTCTACTAGTAGACGAAATTTGATTGAAATCGGTGACGGCCATAGCTGAACCTCTCCTTGTCAGTAACAGTAGCTTAAAAGACACTCGGTGTCCGACTGTGCGAATATTTGATGTCACAGCTGAGTTGGAAATCATTCATTCTACCTTAAACGGTAGATGATCTTCTATTTCTCGATTATTTATTGAGGGATTCAAAAATTTTTTTCACCGATTTAGGTACTAGCTTTTGTTCTATATTTTAGTTAAATGTAACTAATACATATTACATTATTCATACTACGAGATTTCTCCATTAACATCTGCAATCTTCTTTTATACATTTATAACCTAAAACATAAAAAAAGAAATAATATGATATCTGAACTATAACATAGAAGGGTCGGGTCCATGTCAATTCAACACTTTTTTGCATCACCGTTTCAGAATTTGATGAAATTTAGTAAAATGATATAGACTGAAAATAATATCAAATTTTATTGTAATACGGCAATTGTTTTGAAATTATAGATGTGTAAATTTTCAAAAATTATCCAAAAACGACCATACATTAGATTTTTAAAGCGCTTTAGAAGGTCTCCTTATTGACATACAGAACTAAGAAAGGTGTCATTTTACAACATTTTCCAAGGTTTTTACTATGATATACCACACAATATGTCAAAAAAAAAGTTATGATCAAATACAAGGTTAAAATCTTAATTCTTAATTTCTCATAAAATGCATTCTAAAAGAAATTTAAGTCCAGAAATAGCTAGTACACATGTAAATCATTTTCAAAATAGAAAAGTGGAATTACAATGGGTTCAGTGTTAAAAGACTTAGAATTTATTGTTCACTGTCATTTTTCTGAAAATTACAACACTGTTAGCCCGGCTGCACACCTAGCAGATACGACACAGAAGATACGACATGAGAGACACAGACATTTGTCTTAAGACATGGCATCTGCACACCTAGGAGACATTTGTCTTAAGACACAAGAGATACGACATGAACGACACTACAACAAGTGGAATTTTTCAAGTCAGTGTTAATCATGAGCTCATCAAGTGAGGAAGATACTATCGAAATGTACTGGTATTTAAGAAATAAAAAAAAGGAAAAGGAGGGAATATTGGATACATCCATACAATTTTTATAATGTTCAACACAGTTCTGCCATAGTTAGCAGAGAATTATCGCAACATGAATCAAAATTTAAAGAATTCTATCGAATGAGCCCTGATTATTTCAAATTTTTGTTAGAATTAGTGTCACCTGCTCTTGAAAAACAGGACACTAAATACAAACTAGCTGTTTCTGCATCCGAAAAGCTGTTTATAACTTTAAGGTAAGTGAATTAAGAATAAGAAAGAAAATAAAATTAATTGTGTTTTATTCTCCGGCAAATGGGGTATTCATCCGTAATTTAAAAAAAAAATGTGAGCTATAGAGGTCGGTCAATGTGGGAATCAACATAATCAACAAATTCCTGAACCAGCGGCATTTTAATAAAGACCTCACAGAACCTTTCCTTCAATTAATTATTTATTAAAGAGAATTTTTGATAATGTACACACTATTTGAATTACCATTCCTTTCAAATGTATACGTATAATATAATTTTTTTTATCTTACATGTCGTTCGACACGAGTGACAGCAGACTAGCATGCTATGTCGCTTAAGACAAATGTCAGTGTCTGCTATGTCGTATCTCCTAGGTGTGCAGCAGTTTTGTGTTTTCAATGCAATTTAAATGTACTCAAGCGATGCGTGTCTCTAAGCGACACATATCTTATGTCTCTTATGTCGTATCTGCTGTGTCGTATCTGCTAGGTGTGCAGCCGCACTTAGCATGACAATTCGTACATCAAAATTTTAAATCATTAAGTCAATGAAAACGTTTATCTGAATGCAGCTGCCGACTAGTAGCTTATTTTCAGATTTTCAGATATCTACACCAGTTACCCAACAGTCTACTTCACTCAATGGATAAAATAAACTATTTCGAAGCAGCTTCGTCTGTTGAATATATTATTATATGTCAATGCGCTTAGTGCTTAATGTTATTAGGTTTTTCTATTTAATTAAAAATAATTCGGGAGTTGACTTAATACCTTCAAAGTAAACACATCTATTGTTGTTGTAATTAATAAAATATTGTTGTGTAATTACTGTGTTATTAGAAAAGACACAAGATCTTATAGAAACAGCCAGAAATTACACGAAAAATGTAAATCAGTTAATAGAAAACCTCGAAATACTCCACAAAATCGTCAAATCAAGAAGAGTAAAACTAAAAATTACAAAAATAGTTGAAACAATGAAAAACCAGCTGGCAACCGTAACGTCAAAGCATCAAATACTTCGAAACTACCAAATATAAAACAGCAAAATGGCAATGTTACAATGGAATTGCAACGGTTACTTCACGCATGTAGAGGAGGTGAAACAACTTATCTCACAACAAGCACCAATGTTCATATGTCTACAAGAATACCATCTGCGACAACACCAAGTGATCACACAACGGGGCTACGACGTACACCGAAATGACTATCCCGGAAACCAAACGGCTTCTGGTGGAGTAATAACGATAGTACGAAATGACCACTTTTCAGAAGAAATACAACTGCAAACAAATCTCCAAGCAGTATTAGTCAAATCAAAAATAAATACTTCAATGATTCACATCTGTAACATCTACATTCCTCTGAGTGCGCAATTAGACGAAAATAAAATCCAAGAATTGGTAAACCAAATCCCCAGCCCGTACATTTTACTTGGAGATTTCAACGCCCACAATCCTTTATGGGGATCGCATAAATAGACAGAAGGAGCAAAGCCATCGAAAATCTATACCTAAATAATGAACTTTGCTTACTCAATGACGGACAGAGTACACACTTTTCACCAACACATAAATCGTTTTCCTCAATTGATTTAAGTCTGTGCAGCCCAAGTTTAATAGGGAACACTACTTGGAAAGTATATGATGATTTATGCGGAAGCGATTCCAATAATCATAATGCTCGACAACTCCCAAAAACCAGTTTCTAGTCAAACGGAAGAACTAAGTAGATGGAAAATAAGTAAAGCACATTGGCAAACCTATACAGCATTGACATCTTACGAACATGAAGAAGATATGATAGATATACAAATAGATAACGAACTTGGAAAAAATTTGTATCAAAATAAAACTATTAGCTAAAATCGCAATACCACAAACAAATCTCGGCCCAAATACAAGAAAACATCAGCATGTACCTTGGTGGTGTTCTGAAATTAGAGAAGCCATACAAAATAGAAAGAAAACCTTGAAAAAATTTAAAAAACAACAAACAAACGAAAATTTGATCATATATAAAAAAGAGCGTGCAAAAGCTCGAAAGCTAATACGAGAGAAAAAACGGAATCATGGCAAAATTACCTTTTAAGTATAAATTCGGAAACTCCATCGAAACATGTCTGGAATCGCATAAAAAATTCAACTGGTCGATTCTCGCAAAATCGTCCAACCGTAATCAAACATCAAGGAAGTTTAATAACTGACAAAAGGGAAATAGCCAACATCTTCTCCAAAAATTTCGCAGAAGTATCAAGCACTAACAACTACCACCCACAATTTTTAAAACACAAACACCAGACCGAAGAAATAAAACTCGACGTAAATGGGAATGAGAATGACTATTGTAATAACGAATTTACATATCACGAACTAAACAAAACCTTAAAAGAATGTAACGATTCTTCACCCAGTCTGGACAACATCCACTACCAAATGATCAAACATCTACATGAAACAGCCAAAAGAAAATTACTTAAACTGTATAACGTAATATATATTACAAATAAGTTTCCCGCAGAATGGACAAAATCTGTCATAATCCCTATTCTTAAAACTAACAAACGCAAACTGAATACAGATAACTATAGGCCAATCTCCTTAACAAGCTGTATATACAAAGTTCTCGAAAAGATGATAAATACGAGACTTCAACACATCTTAGATCAACACGGACTTCTAAATTCCACACAGTTTGGTTTTCGAAAAAATCGTTCAACAGTTGATAATATTTTAAAATTAGAAAATGAAGTATACAACGCTTTCCTAACTAAAAAACAAGTTTATGCAGTTTTCTTTGATATCAAAAAAGCTTACGACATGACTTGGAAATACAAAATATTAAAAACGCTTATTGAATGGTACACCAAAGAACATTTAACACACTTCGTAGCAAACTTCTTATCTAATCGGAAACAGTGCACAAGAATTGGAACCACTCACTCATTCTGAATTTCATGAGCAAGAAAATGGAATTGTAGAAAGTGCTATATTAAGTACAACTTTATTTAATATTGCTATAAACGATATTACAGAGCAATTCTCGGCAGCAGTAACGGTTAGCCAATTTGCCGATGATTTAGCAGTATTTGTAAGAAAGAAAAACCATTGTTTCGCGCAAGATGTCATACAAAAAACACTCAAAAGCCTAGAAAAATGATCAGAAGAAAATGGCCTACAGTTCTCAAATGAAAAAACTTGTACAATGATTTTCCATAGAAAAAGAACATGTAACCCTGAAATAAACCTTATATTACAAAATAAATCAATAAAACGAGTTAGAAAAGTTAAATTCCTTGGAATGATTCTCGATGAGAAGCTAAGCTGGACTGAACATATACAAGAAATAAGACAAAAATGTTTAAAAGAACTAAACCTTTTGAAAGCTTTAAATAACAGAAATAGTGGAGTGAACAGAAAAATCTTACTTCATATATATAAAGCAAAAATACGCTCAATAATAGACTATGGTAGCATTATATATGGAGCGGCTAAAACAAGTCAGTTAAGAAAACTAGACGTTATACAAAACACTGCCATAAGAATAGCTGTAGAAGCCTTTCGAATATGCCCAATAGCAAGCCTTTTGAACGAAGCCGGAGAGCTGTCCCTGAGCGAACGTAGAAACCTACTAATGCTGAGATATGCAACGAAACTGAGCTTCTAGAAAAGTCATCCCAACTATAATATATTCGCTCATCCAAGTTATATTACTTTATATAGTAGGACAGTAAGAACAAAACCATTTGGTATACGGTTACGGGAACTTTGCCAAAATATAGGGTATAAAATTCCAGAAATCTTCTGCGCACGAGAATTAAGGCAACCTACTTGAATAGAAACGGTAGTAAAGGTAAATTATGAACTTGCAGAATTTCCTAAAAACAACACGCCAGCACAACTTTATAAACAACAAGATGATAATGGATAAAATAAACTATTTCGAAGCAGCTTCGTCTGTTGAATATATTATCATATGTCAATACGCTTAGTGCTTAATGTTATTAGGTTTTTCTATTTAATTAAAAATAATTCGGGAGTTGGCTTAATACCTTCAAAGTAAACACATCTATTATTGTTGTAATTAATAAAATATTTTTGTGTAATTACTGTGTTATTAAGTTATAATACATTTGTGCAATACAGGATGTGCTATATTGGACGGCACCACAGTGAAGAAATATAAACTGTCTAGTGATTCCACAGTATATTCAGCAGAAATTTTTGCTATCTTAGCAGCACTAAATCACATAAAATGTAAAAACTATAAAACTCAACAATATTCTCAGACTCACTGGCAGCTTTAAGAAGTATACAAAACTTGGCAATGAACAAATCAGAAATTATAAAAGAAATCAAACAATCATTGATAGAATTTCAAAATAAAAACAATAGCGTAATATTTTGTTGGATCCCGAGACATTTTGGCATAAAGGAAAACGAACAAGTAGACCAAGCTGCAAAAGAAGCACAAAGGACTGGCGAAGAAATAAAGCATATAAGATGCACTGAGAAAGTGTAAACACCATTTACATCATTATTATGAAGAAAAATGGAAGCAAACGACACACAAACTACGAAAAATTAAAACTAATATCGAACCATGGAAAACGTCGTACAGAGCAAAACGTGGAGAAGAGATCATCTTAAATCGGCTGAGAACAGGACATACACGACTAACCCAAGAATATCTAATAAAGAAACAAGAACCCCCCCCCCATCTGTAATCAATGCTGTACACAGCTGACCGTCGAACATTTTCTAGTCCTTACCATCTACATTAGAAATATCCTTACCATCTACATTAGAAGAAATATTATCCGACTCTGAAGAAGCAGTCGAAAAAGTAACCAGATATTTTCATGCGATCAACATTTATAACAAAATTTAAAAGAACACCACTGTAATATTGGCCACATACAACATACTTATATAATATTATGTGTACATTGTACATACCCACCTCTTACATAATATGACATAATTATGAATAGCTATTTTTGTAATTTTGGTTTTTGTTTTTCATGTATTAACTGAATTAACTCTGTATTTTGTACAATTTATAATCACATAATAAAAATAATGTAGTGCATACAGCCTTAGCAGCTAAGCGCTACAAAAAAAAAAAATAATAATTCGGAGTTGCTCCCGATCATGTCCGGGTGGTTCACCGACAGCAATTCATCGACTAGAAAACTCACATTTTGTTAACAAACTCGCAATTTGTTGAAAGTTCACCGACTCGACGATTATGCTTTTTGATTACAATAGAAAATATTATGCAGACTGTTTGGTAGAAAGACCGACAAAATTTTTTGATGGATTCATGGGCCCATTTCTAGTACTTTACCGTTGGAACCGAAGTTCTAAGTGTTATGATTACCGAAAACGGTTTCTTCACACATTTCTCCGATTTTTTAATTTTAAAAGCTTATAAGTACTTTCTTTATTAATAAATTCTATAAAATTGCGTTGTATAGAAGCAGAAGATACATCAAAGACACAATAAAAAATGAATTCATGCTATTGTGATCACAAGCAAAACAGTTATGAAGTTTCATAAAGTGGAATTTTGGGTATTTTTCTAATTATATAAGAAAAAATCATATTTCAGTAACCGCAACACTTAGAACTTCGGTTCCAACGGTAAAGTACTAGAAATGGGCCCATTAACCCACCAAAAAAATTTTGTCGGTCTTGTATAGTATAAAACACCCTGTATAGTATTCAGAAAATCACGGATCATATTTTATCCCTAAATTCCTCATTTGCTTCGATAGATTATTGTGTAATTATTTACAGTCTGTCACACAAGAGCGTCGTCTCCATATTTAAAAGAAAAATTATTATTTCTCAGAAATTAATAAATCCACTTAAAGTACACTAAAAGCACTATTACGCATTTACTTAGTAAGTTGTCCAGACTTCATTATTGTCTAGAATTTGTGGGCACCGTTTTGGCATACTTTTTATAAGATTTTACACACTTGTTACCCGGTAACGACCGCCAGAGGGCTCGGATATGGTGGCACACTTGTTTTAATAAAAGACCAAGTACATTTGGCAGAAACCCATATGTAAAAACACGCTTCGTCAGTAAAAATTACATTATTCTAATCACGATTCAAATTTTGCATAGCCCACAAGCGTCACTTTTTGACATGCTCCGATTTGCGGAAAGATTTCATCATCGTACTACGCCAAGAAATATTTTCTTCGTTTAGTCGCCTATTCAGAGTAATTATACTAATATAAACTTCCTTTTTAGCCAATAACTTTTGTCCTTGTCGCAGTGTTAAAAAAGGCTTTCGTTGAAATAACTTGAAAGTGGTTTTATCTTCTTTTTCAGAAGACCCTCGCATTTTTCTTTCTCAGGAAAATTTTTCACGCATTTCTGACCATTATATCGCAATACCCACTTCCATACAAAGTCTTCTGACTTGTGCATATATTTAGCAGCAGCTCTATAAGTCATTTTAAGTCTTTTACTGTGAATACAGAAGAACATTGCCTCAAAACATTTTGCATATGACGCACTCATTTTGGAAATGTTGTGTTCTCATCCCAATACAAAGTAATACTGGCGTCTCAAGCACAAAGCGTAGTAGTCTATCCTACCCTTCAACGAATGGTACAGTAGTGGAGCTTCCTAAGAGTTTTCTCTTGAAACAGTCCAGCCAACGCTCTTGTGTGACAGATTGTAGAACTGGGATCACCTATTTGTAATTATAAAAACAAAACTGAAAACAATTTTAATGACTTTTTTTTAAATATTCGGCATTGTGGAGAATGAGTTAAAAAAAATACTAGAACTCGACACCAATATTGAAAAATCTGAAAATACGCTGCCAATGGGGGCGGCACACACTTTCTTGTACTCGTAAAAGACTTTAAAACAGTATTCTACCAAATATATATAAATAGTTCGGAAGTTATACCACTTGGTGCAATTTCGTATATTAATGGAATGACATGGTAACGGCGCAGCTACCGTTACTCCGATTTCGATTAAATTCATAGGGGACCATCTAGGAACCAAGGTGCATAATTTCTGAAAATTTCATTAAAAACAATCGAATAGTTCAGAAGTTATGCCACTTGGTGCAAACTGGCAACACACAGATGGACAGACAAGACAGACGGACGAACGGACGGACACCAAGCCAAAATTGTTCAGGAAGCTCTAAAAAAATATGCGTAAAATATGCGTAAAAAATTTTATTTTAGAGGGAAAAAATTTTTTATTTTTCAAAAGTGATCACAGTGCTCCGGTGGTAGTAGTCTCGGAAGCAAAATTCCGAAATTTAAAGAGCAGATGAAATCTGAAATTTAATTGTAAACAATTACTCTTTGCCCGAAAAGGAGGTTTCGATGGTGCTTCCATCTCTGCGTATTTCTATCAATATATGAATTTTTCAAATTCAGCGAAAGTTTCCCAGTCTTTCCAATATTGGTATCCAGTTCTAGTATTATTTTTAACTGATCCCCTGTAATGCTGAACATTTAAAAACAAAAATAATTAAAACTAGACCATCAGTTTTGTTTTTATAGCCAAAAATAGATAGTACAAATTCCGAATAAATAACCCAGAAGTTTACCGAATCAAGTGAGGAATCTATGTGGGTAAAATATGATCCGTAATTTTATGAACACTATATAATATTTTCTTTAATGAATTGCGCGGCGGTGAATTTTCTAGTCGGTGGATTGTTGTCTGTGAACTTTCCGTCGATGAATTGCAGTCGATTAACTTTCCTAGAATTGAAAATTTTCACTATTAGTAAATATTTTACTTTGTAAAAAATACCACTTATATATTTTGTGGCATGTTTATGTATAATTATGTAATATGTTTCGAACTATTATCAGATAAAAATCTATAAAATTTTCATAATCTACCGACAAAAGGTAACAAATTAGAAAAGGGATTTTAGGTAACAAATTAAAGAGATCACTTTCCACTTAAAAAAATTAACACACTATCGAATTTTTTATAAAGTAAAAAAGATATTTTACAGAGCCCTATAAAACAGTTTACTATTTGATATAACTGTTTGAAAATGTCTGAAATTTATTCATACGACGCAAATAAACACATTAAATAGTAAGTTTGATATGTAAGTTCCTGGAGCTTTTATTTTTAATTACAAGCCTTTAATAATCTTTATTTATTAACTGATTGTGGTGATTATTATGTGGTTAAAATCATATAATATAATGATCTTTCAAAATAAAATCATGTTGAAACCATAAACGTCACAATTCTTCACAAAGACGATTAAGAAACAAAGCGTCCAAAAACTATATCAAAGTACGATTCTCTTTTCAGTTTGGTGAATCACCAAGAATAATCATAGATTCCCAAAAAAACAAAAAAAAAAAAAAAAATAAAAAACAATAATTGTATCTTATTTTCAGGTTTTTCTTGGTGATATTCTTTTAGCAGTCTCCCAGTCACTCTCACTATCTTTATTCCTCGGTTAAATTAAATACGAATAATATATTGAAACACTAATTATTTCGATGTAATTTTCCTATATTCTTTCACACACAAATGGCACTGATTTTCCTCGAAACTGTGAACTGCAAATCATACTCGCAAACACGACAATAAACGCACACTGTACTTATACATCAATCTGATATTCTGAATCAAAAAATTTCAATCATGTAACGTGCTTGCGAATAATAACGACCACTTTTCGAATATATGACCCAGAAAACACAAAATATGAATAACATTACTTTGTTTTCCACTGTTTGAACAGACAACCAAAATAATGATAAATTTAAGTGGACATTATTACCCGCAAATACTTTATATGAAAAAACTTTCGGTCCTTTGGCTAGACTGAAAAATGTTCATATACTTTATTTGATCTAACAAACTACCCTCTTAAACGAATTTTGCGAAATGTTTTAACCATTGACAAATGACACACGCAAACATTTCCAGAAATTTATGGTTTACTTTAAGAATCAAACAGAAAATATAATTTTAACTGTAAAATAAATTATAGTAGAGATTATTTAAATGTTGAAATTACAGAAAATATAAAGTCATTTTTCAAACTATTATAGATATTACTTAAAATAATATTAATTTTCGTAAATAATATAAATGCTTATTTTAATTTTAGTAATTACATTTAACCAAAAACAGTACACAAAAATGACTTACCTCTATATCCAATTTTTTTTGAACTTATTGTTGAAAAACTCGTAACCTATACAACAAAAAAAAATAATAATAACATAATAATAATAATATACTAATAATAATAATAATAATAACAATAATAATAATAATATACTAATAATAATAATAATAATAACAATAATAATAATAATAATAATAATAATAATAATAATAAATTATATAAAAGTTTAGATAATCTTACTACAAGTTTAATAAAGTAGTAAAAAGAAAATTAAATGAAACGCGAAAAAATTTAAAGATTTTACGTGATGGTTATAAAAAATAGGGAATGGAAAATAACGTTGGGTAATTTACGTGGCTTCTCAGATGTATTTATCTTGTCCTTATCATACCTTTTCAAATATATCTGTCTTTACCATGCGCGTATTACTGCCAAGATACATGGTCCTAACTATACAACTTAACTCCTATTATTCGTAACTAAAAATTTGAAAAAGACGGTACATACTTCAGTTCATAATAGTTTATTTATGCAGAAAATACCAAAATGAAAGTGTTTTCTTCGCGAGTCGTAACAAGTATCCATCTCGGCAAGCCTCGCTGGATAATTACGACGAGTTAAATTGTTTATTACTTTTCTTGCCCGCGTGAAAAAAAATATCACCTTTTTTCATGCGTGAAAAAAAGTAAACCGTTTTGACACTATCACAAGCAACTATAAAGTTAAAAATTTTAATTCAGAATTGTAAAATAGTATATAAAGTAAATGGAGTTGTAAGTTGCATATTACAAGCGAAAAGCTACGCAGGAGCCGTGTAGCGACAAGTGTGTGATTGCGCGAGTGTGTAATATGCTTTACAACCGAGTTGCGTACTATACTTTATCTAGAACTAATATGAAATTCATAATATAAATTTGAAATTATGTTCAATTTTAAATATATTAAAAACATAGGCAAATTAATATGTAGTCTGTGCAGGAGTCTGTATTTTCAAATTTTGTACGAAAAAATTATTGGTGAAAAGTATAGTTAAACCCCGGAACAAATTACTTGTATAACGTTGAATATATTTTGAAAATAATTAATGATATTATTTATTGACAGAATACGAGAAGCACCACTGAAACCTCATTTTTGGGCAAAGAATAATTAAATAATGAGACCCAATTGTAAATAATACAAATAATTAAATAAATAATTTCAAACACATAACCCTTAAAATTTAAATGATCAAGTGTAGTGATTGTTCTAAATAAAAAAATTCCCAAGTTTAACTTTTTAAATACAATAGATTCCACCTATATACGTTCGCTTTCTTCGTGCACTAGTTTAATGCTAGAATCTGATACAGACTACAAATTAATCAAAACAAGTGCTAACCTTCAATTAGGTAAAAATTTTGTACAGATTTCAACACAATATACAGTGTAGAGACTAATAAAAATACAGTCCAGGGTGGCGATTGAAAACCAATTTCAAAATTCCCTGACTTCTCCCTGACTCTGAATAAAATTCCAGGACCTACTCCGAAAAAAATACTGTTTAAAAATAAAGTAATTTCTAAAAATAAAGTTTTTTGACGACCTTTTTTTTTGTTTGATCGTCAGTGGCAAAAAATACAACTAAAGAGCAAAAAAAAGGTCGTCGTCAGTGAAGAGAGACGTATAATAGAAGTTTAATTCTTATGGGCCAATGTGGACGAAAATTTTAGTCAATTTTGTTTCTGTTAGATGGCAGAATGACTCCAGAACGACTGTTAGATGGCAGAACGAGGTCCAGACGTTTTTAAGTTGTCTGGCGGAGGTTCAGTTTAACAGGAAGAGGTAGGGAACGTATATTTCAATTTGTATATTTCCATTTTTCTTCTATAAACAAATTTCTTGTTTCAAAAGTACAATTATCAAGACATAACAGTGCGTACTGCTTGCCTGCATAGCACTGCCATCTGTAGCGGGGGTGCCAACATCGCGGTTTGGGGTGCTCTAAAACTGTCCATAAATTTAACACAGGATTGAAGTTCTATATCCGTCTCTCTTCACTGTCGTCGTCAAAAAACTTTTTAGAAAAACTATTAGTAGACGCTCTCGCCGGGGCGAAAACTGAAAAAAGAAAAAAATCCCTGACTACGACTGAAATTCCCTGACTTTTCCAGAAATACGAAATTCCTTGACTTTTCCAAGTCGATGTGTTCAATCGTGTGTGTTAAAATACATAATTTCGTCCAACTGTATGTAAAACATAGCTTACTTAGATAGTATCTTGTACAGTAAATAAGCAATTTCATAGTAATCCTAGATAAAATACATTTACACATAGGTACCAACTGTTTAGATCGTTTACATTTAGATATATACTACCGCTCAAAAATATTTGACCACCCTGATACTTCTTTATATCATAAACAATAGATCTATTAAAACCATTTCATTAGTGTTAATTTTTAACTCTTTGCACTCAAGCAAAAAAAAGTGAGTTGTAAATAGGCTGGTAAGACATGTAGCACATGAGAACGACTAACGTTCTTTTTCTGACGAATTCTTTTGACGTTCTAACCTTGTTTCCCCAAAGTTGAATACTAAATGCGCTAAATATGTCCTCAATGCTGTTTTTATTAGTTTTTAATTTTAAAAAGATAATTCAACGTGATTTTGTATTATTTTATTTACAATTTTTCTAATAAATGAATGTGTTTGCAGTTATTAAATAAAATATTCATGTAATGTGAAGTATGAGCAGTCATTACAGTTCAACATTCAGTGTGTCATGTGGTACATGTCTTATGATCCAACAGACAAAACACCTTTAAATATGGTAGAGTTAATGGACAAACCACCTTGTCATGCTGTACATGTCTTATAAGCGCAAAGGGTTAATATTAGATTCCCATAAGGAAAAAGTTACCAAACTATAAATACTAATTTAGTATTATAACTACTGTTACTATAGCTTTAACAATAATAATGCAGTGAAATAAAGAAATGAATGTCGTAATTTTCAAGCAATTCACATTTTTACATAACAAATATTTATGTCATCTGCTATAAATTCAAAAAGGCATTTTTTTATTTCCTTGAAAATAAATATTAAAATAATAAAAATACCAAAAAATTATTCTGTTGAAGAAACAGTGCAGATAATTTGGTAGAAAAAAATTATTTTATAAAAGAACATTACCAAAAATAGGAATATGTTTATCCAAAGCACTCTTGTGACATAACTTTTTCCTTATGGGAATTCAATGTTAAAAATTAACATATAAATCGTGTGTATACATCCAGCCGGAACACCCAATATATATATATATATATATATATATATATATATATATATATATATATATATATATATATATATATATATATATATATATATATATATATATATATATATATATATATATATATATATATATATATATATATATATATAAAGTCGTTTCATTTATTCAATTTTTTACAAAATGCCAAATACTTTTGAGCGGTAGTGTACATTCTTCAAAAATTTTGAACAGATACGTCCAAGCAAATTACAGTATTAAATCTTTTTGAAGAGCGCTTAGCATAATAATGAAGATAAGCAGTGTTTTAATCGTGGTCGCAGTAACGCGGAACTTAGTGATTTTCCTGCAAGCACATTTTGTGAGTTTTTGACGTTTTCTTTTTACTTGCATAAAATGAAAGAAATGGTGTAATAATACCCACCGAGAAAAAATAGCAGGAGGTTTACACTGGCCGTAAAGGTAAAAACGGGGAAATTAACTTATAGAAACATTTTTGAAAAATTATTATATTTACGATTTTTTTACCTGCCAATCCAATTAAAAACAGAAAAGTTTAAGCTTTAAGTAGCTGATCAAAAAATGGCAGGTGATTATTTCGAATAAAAAGAAATATCACGGGAAAGTCATGAAAATTCTTACAAAATTTTTTCGCAGCAAATCATACTTGGTAATGTCCAAACAACCTGCCATTTTTTGTCAGCTATTTACAGCCTAAATTTTCCTGTTTTTAATTGGCACTATTGGCAGGTAAAGAAAAATCGTATAAAATTTCAAAAATGTTCTACAAGTTAACTGCCTCATTTCCACCTTTTCAACCAGTGGAAACCCCGTGTCATTTTTTCTCGGTGGTTATTATTTACACGATTTCTTTCATTTTATGCAATGATAAGTAGAAACAAAAAAAAAATGTGCTTGCAAGGAAATTTATTTCTTCCCACGGCCACGGTTAAGACACTGCTTATCTTTATTGTCACGCTGAGGTTTACCGCTCCTCAAAAAGGCAGGTAAACAAAAAAAAACAACCTTTCACCTGTCGCTGGCTCACAGTCTATATAAGGCATTTTTCTACTGAAGTAACTAAACCAATATGTTAATATTTAAATAATAATTACCCTACCATTCGTAAATTTACAATTATCCGAAATTCAATATATTCTGTCAAAAAAAAAGAAAAAAAATATTAAAATTTTGTAATGTTTAATTAACGTTGAACAGTTATAATTAATTTACCGACATTTGAAAATTTATTTATAAATGAAAATTAACACAAACCTTCAAATTTGAATTGATAGTGAAACAAATCACTGCATTTTATGATAACTAACTGTAAACGTCGAATACTTGAATAATTATTTAAATTAATCGAAACCATCAAAACCGTATGACAATTCACAATGGCGAAATTTTATTAGTCGTTAGTACTGTCATCTGTAATTCTGTATACATACACAGTTGGTACAAAACCAAACTAAATGGCACAGTTACGGCAGTTACTACTAGGGATGTCGTTTTTTTTAAAAAAAATCGATTTTTGAATCGATTCGTAATTGCCAACAAAAGAATCGATACTTAAATTATCGATTGTATTCAAAATCGATTCCAAGAAATCGATTCAAATTTGCTGTTGCAAAAGTAGCGGTAATTTTTAAGTAAAAATTTATAATTCAGAAAGATGAACTTTCGAAATCTTTTAAGAAGAAAAATATTAAGCGAGTACATACTTAATTACCAACATTTTTTTAGAATTTTATTCTATGATATAGAGATGAATCACAACATCACAACAAAATTGACAATTTTTGTTTTCATTTGATATAAAAATGTTAAAGTCAAATTTATATATAAACAAAATGACTCATTTCGAAAATAAAGTTTTGTCACATATAAAAGATATTATAATTTCTACTATCCTTTTTCAATATATTAGATAGTAGATCTTGTGAGAGATGGCTATATTACAAGTCTGTCTAAGAAATGCATTTATGAGAATGAGTCATTTAGAGTTGTCGTTGCTTTCTCTATAATTGTATAAATATTATCTAAATTGCACTAAATGTTGAGAAGTTTTTATTTAATTGCATACAAAGTTTTTTTATAGATTAAGGGATAAAAAAAATTATGAAAGTTTTTTTTTAAATTTCCCGCCTAAACTTTATTGTTTTGTACATGGTACAGTTGTCAATTTGATTTGATGCATAGACATTTGATTATATAATAATAATCGTAGTACCGATAATAACTTTAAATTTAAATTAATAAATAAATAGCAACGTATAAATAGAAAAGCAATTTATGTTTTGAAAAAAAAATCGTTTCGCGATTTCCATAAAATAAAAATCGATGTGTGAATTGATCTCAAAATCAATAATCGATTAAAAATCGGTTTTCATACTTCCGATTAATCGATTTCTCGATTTATCGATTAAAAAACGACATCCCTAGTTACTACGGAGTATGGAGGGTAGATATCAGGAGCACCATCTCTGTATCAAAAAGTGTGCATACAAAGGCGTAAATAGTGGCGGCGCTACTGTAGCAAAAGGGTAAATTTAGAGAAGTAAACAAGGAAAGAATAACATCCGCGTTATTATGTAATTATTGTTTTTTTATTATAATTGTTACATAGGTATCGAAATGTCTAGTCGTCCGCTAAACGGACGAATAAAATAACAGTCGTCCGCTAAACGGATGAATGAAATAACTTAGTCGTCCGTAAAGCCGGGTCTACATATAACGAACGAACGTGAACGAATGCGAACAAACGTGAACGAACGTAAACCAACATGAACGAATATGAACAAACAAAAACAAACACAGACGAACGCGAATGAACAATTAACCTCAATTCTTTGATGTTTGTTTATGTTCCGGCTACACAATATAGTTTTTTAAATAAGTTTGATAAATTTTGAAATGAAGTTATTGCAGTGAGAGTTTTATGGTCTACTGATATCGCCCACATTATGACCCCAATTTTGTCATGCGATCTTTAAAAACAAACAAATCAAAAGATGTTGGCAGATGGTTTTGTTTCATAAAAGTAAAACTCGTTATAATGCCTCTAATTTACTAACTGATTTAATTTGTGAAAATTCCTAATTTTTTGGAAATTTCACAAGATCGTCACTATCAGATTTCGAAAAGTTAACTGAAATAGTTGGACCAGAAATATTTAAACAAAATATACACTTTTTATCGGAAAGCAATTCCTGTTAAAGAAAGACTTCAGTGTTGTTACTCATTGCGACTTCTGTTAATCAAATTTTCCCTCCAAAGATTCCCACACGTCATTTAATTTTCTGGTAATTTTTTAAAAATTATCTAAAACATCCCAAAACATCGAAATAAAATTTCAAATCTTGTCAATGTTAAATTGTTAACTGAATTTATTTTAAACTGTCTATCTTAATTTATTGTTCGAATGATTTTTAATCGTCCACATCTGACAGACACAAACAAACACGAACGAATCTTTTTCTTTGATGTACCGACAACAAATGGAAAACATTCGTGAGTGTTCGAAACTGTTCGTTCGTGTTTGTTCGCTTTCGTGACTACGTCCACATTTGTTCGTTTATGTTTGTTCGCTGCCATTCGTTTACGTTTGTTCGCATTCATTCGCGTTCGTTCGTTATATGTAGACCCGGCTTAAAGTATTGACTTTTCCCGTAGGTGTTGATTTTTAATAATGTTATTAGTTCTTAAATAAATGAAAGTAATTTAGAATCATATTTAAAAAATCGAATTGAAAAACTAGTTGGTGAGGTTGATTTTGGTTAGATTTTAGTTTAGTTAGTTTTGACAATATACCTCGATTTTTGATATAAAAACTAGGTGGTGAGGTTGGTTTTGGTTAGGTTAGTTTAGTTAGTTTTGACAATATACTTCGATTTTTGATATGAAAACTAAGTCATTTTTTTTGTCCGTTTAGCGGACGACTAGTAACAGCCCATAGGTATAACTGTTTTAATATTTTAAAAATTTTTATAAAACAACACAAAAAATCACTAAGAGACATTAAAAGTTCATGTATGTAATTATGAATCACTTTCAACGTGTTTCACAGCGAGTTTTTTGTAGGTTATTAAACAGCACACTTCACTCCGTCGACAACTACAATGTTCATTTCATACTCTTTTGCTACTCTGGCGTTATTCTGGTAAGTTTTTGAACTGTTACTTAGTACTTAAAACGGGACACTTTTTGAACTATTTTTCTATTGTTTTCCGGCCAAGCACGGAGGTGGAGTGGAGATGGCATACAGTTTATGTGAATATTACAGAAATGAAGCCTACACACATATTCACACACATTAACACAGCAGATATTTTGTCAATGCAAACAACACACACACTACTAAAAAACTGAGAGTACGAGCACCAGTGTTTGGCTTCAGATCATCTAATAAAATGACTAGTCCACCTACGTCATTGCGGCCAAGATAGTCCTCCTGATATCTACCCTCCATACTAAGGAGCCCAGTTGTATTACCAACCCACAAAAAAATTATAGACCTGTTGTACTGCTTAACTTCTGTTAACTTCAATCGTATCTTCAATGACCGTATATTCGTATTAAAGTAGATTAAATCATATTGAAATCTATAGATGTATATATTAAAGTATTTAGATCAGAAAAGTTAATTAAATTATTTCACATTACAAAATAGGATACAGTCTGCAGTATAAAAATTTTTAACTCGAAAAATATTCATAATAAATAAATGGTAAACAGAGCCTGATTTACATAAGGGCATTTGGGGCACGTGTTCCGGGGCCCTAACACAATAGGGGTCTCCACAAAATCTCTCAAAATAAAGGAATAGAACAGAAAATATCAGTGCTTTATGTTTTTTTTTTACCGGTCAATCATATTTTTTGGAAAGATTTGGAGAATTTTGGAAATTCTCTAGGGGGCGAGGCGGGGGGGGGGGGCTTGACAAAAGTACTCAGGGTTCCCCACATGTAAAATACACAGGATCACAGAGGTAAATTCAGCCTTGATGGTAAAGAAATATGTTAACAAAATTTATTAATCATTTCTTTCTTTTGTACTTTTACTTTATCATAAATACATAATAAGTTAACATAAAATCACAGACCAGTGAACATATTATATATTATATTATATAGACCAGTGTTTTTCAACCTGTGGGTCGCGACCCCCTGGGGGGTCGCGAAGCCTTTTTAAGATGGTCATAGTTACTTCAAAAATAAAACTACCCTAGTTCAATATATAATATTTAATTTAATTAATGGGTACATTAGTGTGATAGTTTCATACTTTCGCGCGACAAAGTTTCAAAATTGCGGCTTATTTTCAATAACAGTCATAGATATTAGAAATGAAAGGGCCAGTAACTTATATTCTCTGATCATTGAAAAGACAGAAGGAGTACAGGTATAATATATTCAATGTATTTGAAAATGAAGCCAAAAAAAGGGTTAAAGTGTTGACCAATATGGCGGTTAAACAAGGTTCAATTTAAAATTTTTCAATATTTACTGATGTTATATTTGTTGTTATAAATATTGCTAGAATATTTATTAATAAATAGTCTCAAATTACAACAATAATCGTATACAAATTAAAAAATATTTATTACCACTGGCACTTTATAGGTTATGAAAGGTGTTAACGTGGTGTTAACCAATGTGGTGATATGCTTCAAAAAAGATAATGGCTACGTTCGAGCAGAAAAAATTCTTTAAAGCGCTTTTAAGCAAAATGGCGATTTACTAAGAATAACAAAGCACCAAAAAGCAAAATGTCGTCGTAGATATTTAAACAAAATAACCTGAATAGGAGTTATTCATAGGAAAATTTGCTATTTTTTTTATATTTTACACAGTATGGATAACATTATAGGTCATACTATTGAAGAATCATCAGAGTAAACAACAATATGGCAGAATTTCCTAATTTATCTCAGTAAAATTTAAATTTGATGTAAGACAGAACTACATGTCACTTGATTTCTGTCCAAGCAGAAAATTGGTCAGCAATATGAAGCGGCTTGAAGCGCTTAAAGAATTTTTTTCTGCTCGAACACAGCCAATGTGTACTCCATTTATTGTATGGTACATACCGTACATACGCCATATATATGTAGTATACGCTTGTATTTATGTCTGAGTCTGCTAAAGCAAATAATGTTCCTTTACATACATACATACATAAACTGATTAAATTAAATCGAATTAACGTAATATGTTTTAGAAAATATTACTAATTTTTCCTTCAAAAATGTTCATACAAAACTAGTATATCTTGCCAACAAACTATACACAAATAAAAGTATACATATTAAGAAATAAAGATGTAAGCTTAATAATTAATGTGTTATCTAATAAAATATTATGTAGGTATTCATTTCATTTTTGCTAACAAATATTTTTTTTATATATACTTTTGAGCATTGAATAAATAGAGGGAATAAACTTATACATATACACAATCTATATGAAAATAAAAAGTGACTAAAGTGTTGACGAATATGGATGGTTAATCAAGATGGGATTTAAAATTTTTCCAGATTAACTGAAGTTATATTTGTTGGTATAAACATTTTTAGAACATTTATTAATAAATACTCTCAAATTACAACAAAAATCACATAGAAATTAAAAAATATTCATTACCATCGATAGTTTGTAGGTGTTCTGTGTTTGTAGATTATAAAAGGTGTTAACCAATATAACGATTTTGCTTCAAAAAAATAAAATCTAAAAAACTTTAAAAATTTAAAAATCTATTGTATGGTCCATATAAATATTCTAATATCAATAGACAATAGTATCTGTGGTTAATACATACAATCATATATTATACGATGTCATCAAAATGATGTTTTGTTTATGTGTTTGAATGAAATGGACAACTAGATTAAATATTGCTTGATGTACACTGCATATGTATGTACCTGTGCAGAAAACTAAAAATTTTAAAAAATTGTAAACAAGGTACATATATTAAATTTTAAAAAGTTAAAAAGAGATAAGGAATTTTTTTATCAATTGATACTGAAAGACAGCCGCCGGTGACAAGAAGACAATAAATTTTGTTTTATATATACTTGCGAGCTAGTTAGACAAATAAATATTGCAAAACTTTAATTCAATAAAATTTGGGGCCCCTTTTTATTTTTGATATAAAACTCACATAATAAAATTTTTCTAAAAAGTTTTCGCTTCTCTATGTTGAATTTCAATAAATTTTCAGGATTCTGTTGTTTGTGTTGTAGCAAACTCATACATAAATACAAACAGTCTAACAGTATTACACTGAAATCGTTAAGCCGGTCCTGTGAAAAATTATTTCATCCGGTCTATAGTTATAATACATATATGACATACGCATTCTGATATCAATGCTTATATTACGTACGAAAGATATTATGTACACGTTAAAAAGAGACAAATATTATAAATAGCATGTAAACTGCCAATATATATTTCTTTTTCTAAAATACCCTAGACTTTAAAATTACAAATGAAGCATAGTCAACCATGTTTTGTATTGCAAACTTCAAAAAATGTTTGTCAATGTTTTGTATTGCAAACTTGAAAAAATAATGTAAAAATTTTCACTATTTTCACTTTTTAAATTACGTTTTTCGTTATATTTCTTTAAAGAAAATATTATGGCAACTAGTTCTGCTTACAAATGTAAAAACCCCATTAGAAAAAAAGCACAAGGAATAACATTTCACCGATAAGATTTTTTTGACATATTATATTAGCCGTCTCCTTGAAAAAATATTTGGGTATATACATTATATGTTAAATAATAATTTAATATTACATATCAAGTATGCAAAGGATGTAAATCATGATAAAGTCCACTTAATTAAGATAAATTGACCACATTTCTTATGTGAATTCAATAGTAAATGTAGTCAACTTATTTTTTCTACAATCATAGTAGAAAGAAGGCTTTTACGCTCTGTGAAGCAAGCGAAAAACAGATGATTGCCGAACAGTTACTTTTCGCTTTAAAGCGGTAAACTAATACTTTGTCGCTCGCTAAACGTATATTTAATTACAAATCGGATAGGCGTTGTTTGTACTTTCTATGGTAACAAATAAACAGATTCTAAAGTTCATATAATTTTTATCTGTGAACAAGTGAAATATAAAAGGGCATAGCCGGGTAAGATAAGGAAAACGGCCCTTGACGCAAAATCGATTGTTCTTATAGGAAATAATACTTCTTAGCCCCAGATACATTCCTGCCAAATTTCAACCCTCTGAGGCTAATAGTTTATGAATACACAAACAGACAAAAATTTTCAAAAAAATTTTTTTTTTACGAAATTACTGAGTCGATTTATTTCAGTTTAATATATATTGTGTACCCATCTTAGGCAAAGTAATAAAAAAAAATGAACGTTATATCCCTTTATTATACAAATTTTTTTAAATTTTTAAATTTAAGTAAATTTTTGTTTGGCACTTACGCGTTAGCGACACCCACCATTTTTTGTTCAATAATATGTCTCTTAGTACTCTATAACATATATTTTTATGGAAAAATTTTAGTTGGTAGAACATAGTAATATTTCAATACAAATGCATACCATGTTAGGTACTACATATATTACTTATGTATAAAAAGGGCTATAAAGTAAAATATCTACCCTATTTCTAAAATAATACAATTACATACGTTCATAACTACGATAAAATAGTTTAAATTTACTCAAGTCCAACATTATCTGCCGTTTGTCTTTTTTTATCAATAAAACAAAATAGATATTGATTTCTCTTTTGTTAGAGTTGTTTTCTTTGTAAGACGTCAAGTGAAACTTTATTAGCTCATACACCATGTATTACGACGCCAACAATTTCATACAAAGTTTATTAGCTGTCAAAATAGTATACCAGTTGGTCATTTCGTTACAATTCCCCATGACCGGTCATCGTGTTAACAAAAGAAGACAAACAGTAGATAAAGCTAGACGTTTGTCTAAGCTTGTTTGTCGTTGTTATGAACGTATGTAATTTTATTACAGAAAAAATCCACTTTCTGTACCTCTTTAAGAAGTGCAACAAAAACATCAAGTGAGAGGGTCTGTTTAAGTTAGTTATATGTACCTACATGTAATTTACCTACATATTTTTATAACTACAACAAGTTTTAGCCGGACTGTTGTTATTACTATACATTATTGAAGTTTTTTGTTCCAATCTATTAAGTTAATATTTATTATTATTAAAGCAATATAACATTTAAGACGTATTATTATTATTATTATTATTATTGTTATTATTATTATCTTTATTTAAATAAAGTTTGTAAAACTTATAATTTTTGTTGAGTTAAATGTAATTTTAATTAGCAAGTATGCTGAGATAATTTTATTGATTTCATTCAAATATTCAGATTCATGGTAAAATTAACCTTGAAAATTATTTTTTAACAAGTTAAAACATATTTTTTATAACAAGTCAAAATATAAATTTTTTTAGACCGTCACAGGAACTCCAAGAACTGAAACTCAGGGGGGCAGAGAATATTTTATTGCACTCCTCAGAGTTCTACTGTGTTTTAGAAATCAGGCAAATGCTTTACTTTATGGTCCTTTTTATATATAAGTAATATATGTAGTACCGAACATGAGATGCATTTGTATTGAAATATTACTATGTTCTACCAACTAAAATTTTTCCGTAAAAATATATGTTATAGAGTACTAAGAGACATATTATTGAACAAAAAATGGTGGATGTCGCTAACGCGTAAGTGCCAAAAAAAATTTACTTAAATTTAAAAATTTAAAAAAATTAGTATAATAAAGGGATATAACGTTCATTTTTTTTACTACATTGCCTAAGGTGGGGTACACGATATATATTAAACTCAAATAAATCGGCTCAGTAATTTCGTAAAAAAAAATTTTTTTGAAAATTTTTGTCTGTTTGTGTATTCATAAACTATTAGCCTCAGAGGGTTGAAATTTGGCAGGAATGTATCTGGGGCTAAGAAGTATTATTTCCTGTAAAAACAATCAATTTTGCGTCAAGGGCCGGTTTCCCTATCTTACCCGGCTATGCCCTTTATTAAATTTCAAAATAACTACCTGCAATAATATTAATTAAAAATAATAAATAATTATAAATAACAACAAAAAATAAGTTAATAAATAATTTAATAAATACTATATATACATAATTATGTATATGATCATGAGAAGCCGCTCTGATGACAATGATGCGCTCCGTCTGGCGGCATCGCGCGTCAACATTTTCAATCGAGCGGCAATGTACCATTTTGCGCTCTTAATATACAAATAACTATAAAATGAAATTTTACATTGTTACGTTTTGTACGTAAAATTATTTATTAAATTGTATCAAATTCAAAAGAAAAAAAAAATATAGAATTTTTTTATAAATATAATTTGGTACGCCACTGTACACGTAATTATTTCTGTTCAATTAATGGCTAGTAATAGATGTAGGTGCTGTTCAGCTAAAATCGATATAATTCAATTAGTGATTATAATCGCATTAACACAACGTTTCAAAACGTTGTAAAACCATATATGTAGTAAAACATATATAGCCAAATGGATATGAAAAAAACGTCCCAACATCACGGTGCAGATTTGGAAGTATTTTGTTCGTTTTGCGCAAACGCGACTTTTTTGGTGGTAATATGAACCAATCTGAACAGTAAACACGGTAAACACTAATTGATGCATCTGCGCAAAACAACTGAAGTGCCTCTACCCGATGTCTATCCGTCTCACTTCATCGGAACCACTGCCTCTTATTCGCCATGGGAACTGATTCTAGTGTCATCTGGTGGTTAAAAATAAAATCTCTCTATGACAAGTCAATTTTAAAAAGAAATGGGAAAGTACAAACGTAACCAACTTTTTAGTCGAATTTTCTCCGAAAAATTAGACTTATACAGTCTATACGATAAGAGCTGAGAGAGGCGAGAGTAGGGGCGCTATCCGTTTTCGGACCCGTAGAACACGAATATGTAGAAAAAAAAATGTCTGATATATATATATATATATATATATATATATATATATATATATATATATATATATATATATATATATATTCCCGCCACCTTTTAATTTGTGTAGGGCCCCCCTATGGAAGTTAAGAGATGAAATTTGGTAAATGGGGCTCATTTTCGAGGCACCTCATACTATCAAAGTGGGGTCAAATTTTGGGCAAATTTTTTTTCTGACCCGACCTTTAAGGGGGTGGTGGGGGGCGGAAAAGCAATAAAACTTTTCCAAACCGGTTTTAAATAATGTTTTGGTCAATTATCTATAACATATCCAAAATTCAGCTTCCTAGGATGATTTGGTGGGAGTAGAGGGGGGAAAAACGATTTTCGCTGGATCTAACAGGCCCCCAGCCCCCCAGAATTAACGTAGAGGGTTGAAATTTGGTGTGTTGATAAAGTTCGTACCTACGTTGTGCTTTTTGGAGGTTTTAATATTTTACCCCCCCCCCCCCATTTTTAAGCTACAATTTCATGCATTTTCGACGTTTTCGAAGTTTGTACCACTCGCACAGGTCACCCAAATAAACCTAGAGGGCTGAAATTTTGTATTCGGATAGAGAAAGTATCAAGGGGGTGCCTTTTGGGGGTCCCGACGTTTAACCCCTACCCCCACCATTTTTATACCTAATAAAACATGATTTTTCTTGTTTTTTAACAGTTTCGTTCGGGTCAAAATCTCCCCAAATAAACCTAGAGGGCTGAAATTTTGTGTACTGGTTAAGCTAATAGCCAGACACTGTTTTATGGGGGTTTCAACTTTTAACCCTTACCCTCACGATTTTTACGCCAATATTTCCTTAATTTTTTTGCTTGTTTTCTAACACGTCTAGAGACTCTCTAAGGAAACCTAGAGGGCTGAAATTTTGTACGTGTATTCAGTTAGTATCCAGCTAGTACCTTTTAGGGAGTCCAGATTACTTTTCCCCCCACTTCTTCCATTTTTACATCGGAATTGAATGCTATTGTTAAATGTGTTTTAAATGCATTACTTTTATTCTAAATACAAGTAGGCGAATAGTAATTTTAAAAAATTTAAAAAAAAGTGAAATTTTAAAAAATTTAAAAAAAAGTTTTGTGACAAATGAAATACATATAAGTAATTTGAAAATGTTATTAAAGTCACTGTTTATTTATAAATTAGGAATTTTGAATTTTTATTATTTATAAAATAGAAATTTTGGATTTTTTTGGAAAGAAAAACTACCTTCATAAAGGCCTTCTAGTCTACTATTTAAGGTCCTTTTTTACTACTTAAAAATAAACCACAAAGGCAATTGGCGGATAAGCATGGGAGGAATGCTTTCGTACGAATTGTGTTGGCTTTTTCCTGCTAACTGCTATCGGTATAAAATTTAATTTAGGGGATAGCGGGGCTATACCGTACAGCGATGCTAAACCGTACACTCATTTTTCGTGTCTAGATTTCAAGCTAGACAAGTCCAATCGTTGTCGCAACCTAGCGCCTGACCGCGGAAAATCACAGGATTGAGTTCGTTCCGCTGTGCGTATAAATGCCAATATGACGATGAAAAAACTTGTTTTTATTATTTCTCTTATAATTTTGGGGCACTGCCAAATAAGAGTTGGGTGAAGAACCTTTACTTATGAGCTAATAGCGATAAGATCATGAGAAATTACTTTTCTTAAGCTCTCTCTTGATCACTAGTGAAGACTAGTTAGGCGACGGAATTTGAGGTTAGGTTATGAAACTCCCACAAGGTACAGGATGGGGCTAAACCGTACAGAAGTGTACGACTGAGCCCCAAATGGTTTAATATGGTAACATTAATAAATTGTAGTTGATGCAGGAAATACAATAAAGTCTGCCGAGTCTGCAAATAATTTTACTTGTGATTTTTGTTTAAATGTATAAACTTTAAATAAAATACTTTCGTTCTCTAAAATTTATCACTTTTTTTGATAAAAGTTAACCTAACACTTTTTATACTTTTATAAGCTGAACTAAATATACCGATAATACAAGTTACGTTATGTTGTTTCTTAGTTGAGTCGACAATAAATAATAAAATGTGTTTTCTACAATAATTTATTGCATTACTCTTATTTACTTCCTTAACAAGATGATTTTTTTACAATAATTTATTGCATTACTCTTATTTACTTCCTTAACAAGATGATTTTTTTACTGTACGGTATAGCCCCTCTTACCGTACGGAATAGTTCCGACCCCCGGGGCTATTTCGTACAGAGACACTTTTTTGTAATTTAATTTAAATATGTAAACAGTGGAATAATTCAAATTTCTTTGTGTGAAATCAGTAGCCAATTGTCCAAATTATATATTGCTAATTTTCTTATAATTTTATACTCGATATTAGATGAACAATAACAGCTCTCCCTTAAGTGTACGGCATACCCCCGCTCTGCCCTACTGAGATTCAGCCCTTAAAAACTTAAAACCTTTTTTTAAAGCCCCGATCAACCGGACACTCATCATCAGTTTTGAAACCATCAAAATGGCAAATCGCTTGTGGACTTTCAATTATATTTCGCTTGTAGACATTCAATACCGAAGATGAAAGGAAAAATTCGACTTCCGTGATGGGGCTCCGCTGCTCACGGCGTTTTTTTTAACATAATTGATAATAAACAGGGCTGGGAACTATTTAAAATGATTTCATTTTAAATATGTATTTAAAATATCAAATGGCATTTTGCATTTTCAATTTTAAATTAGTTCGGTCAAACCATTTTCCATTTTGTATTTAAAATGGAAATTTGAATCCATTTGCATTTAAAATGAAAATGCATTTATACCCAAATTTATGTGTATACAATATTAATTATAGAACTTAACTTGAATTGAACGACTTGAAGTCTAACAAATTGTAAGTTAAATGTAAGTTGATTTAATTGACTCAAATTTTTTATAACTCGAGTTGCAATGTCACTTGAGTTAAATTTGTTACTAGAGTTGCAGTTTTCTTAAATCACACTTTTCTGACTCAAGTTGTGAACTACTATCTTTAAGACACGTCGAAAAGAAATGTTTTTTTGTATTTCGAGTAGATGATTTTCATAATTTTATTTAGAATAGTCGTAGCGTAGTCAAGGTTTGAATATGTCGCGGCCGAATTATATTTTACAATATTTTTAAGTAACAATATTTGAAGAGTTAAGTTTCGTTTTCATATCATGCCAACTTTACAAAATATTCTCAAGACTGGCTTTATTTAATTTAGTACGTTTAATATTTTCTTAACTTTTTTTGTAATTAATATAAATAATAATAAAAAAAAAATTTATAGAATAAATTTAAAGTAAAAACATTTTGCATTTTATAATCCATTTTAAATAACTATTTTTCATTTTCAATTTTAAATATGTTCAGCAAAACCATTTTCCATTTTGTATTTTAAATGTATTTTTGAAAACCATTTTCCATTTTCTATTTTAAATGGTTTCTATGAACCATTTTTCCCAGCCCTGATAATAAACAATTTGAAATAAATATCAATGATATTATTAAGTATTTGGGTAATTCTAAAAGACCTTTAGTTGAAGGAGAACAGGTTTATAAAGCAAACCACATTATTGCATGTGGTTTGAAAGAAACAGAAGCTCGGAATGTATACAAATAGTTGCTCTTTGTCAATCATCGTCTCAGGTGCAACAAGTGTATCAAATTGAAATGAAGCTAGAGAACTTATCAATAATTAGATAAACATATGTGCAAAATGTTTTTGTATTGCGGGTGTAGGTGGAAAATGCAAGCACATTTTTGCAGCATTAGTTTTTTTTTATCGGTTGGTTCTCTTGTTTTCTGTTTATATGTACTTACATAATTTTTCGTTTCTTTTTTTTCTGCTAAATAATGATAAAATTTTTCTCCATAATGATACAAATTTATTAATTGTCATTATGAAATTTCTAAACTGAACTCAATCCTACATTTCTATCCTTTCTTTTAAAATTTATTTCTAGCAATGATATGACTGAGTTAGAAAATGGGGGAAATATAAAAAAATAAATGTGATGAATATGCTGCTGGTATCCCTCTTACTGAAATGTGTCATTTTCAGGACAATAATGATGAAAGTTGTAAAGATTAAGATGACGATGAACGTAAACTTTACTCCAAAATGTTAATCCAAGGTACTTCCTTTATTATAATTAATACAAATATAGAATAAAATATTGTATACATAGAAAGGTAAATATTCTTTTCGAGTACATTTAAATCTATAAAAATAATTACTAGTAGGAAACAAATCAGATTTTAGAAAGTGTCGATGACAGATTCGCATTCTTGATAGCATACTGCATGTTTAATGCTTTTAACCATTTTTTATTTAATTTTTCATCACTGGGAAATTTATGAAGTCTTTTTTTACATTGTGGTACTACATTACATAATTTAAGTAAATTCTTTTTATTTATTTCACTCATCATTACAAATCACAATAAACAACTGTCACAGGCCATGTATAAATACGACTTGTCATAGATAGCTTTTATTTTTAACCACCAGACGACACTAGAATCAGTTCCCGTGGCGAATAGGGATTGGCCATATAGTAATAATACATATATGTGTAAAACATATATGACGTAAGCAAACATATTATGGTGCATGATTTTTACGCATGTGCGAACGCTTTGTTTGGACCGGACACAACTGTTGCAAAAAAAAAACTTAACCTCTGTTGTAAATAAAGAAAATCTTGGGTAAAATGTAGAGGATGTCAACATGCTGTAATTTCGATGTTTGCCGAAAAAAAAAAACGAATGTGGCTGAGAATTATTGTACTTAAAGAGTTAAAGCGCGGTCACATATTTTTATTAAAAATAATTGCGTTTTATTATTTAAATATTACACTTTAAATGTTACTCACATTTTTGATATAACAATTGGGTATTTGACTGATGTAGTTATTGGTAATGAAATATTGTGAATAACATAGAGTATAATTCGATAATAATGATTAACCATTTAAGGCTATACGAGCGTATTTGTTTCCGGGCAACTTGTTTTGGGGCGAGCAGGCGGAGGTAAAATTTTGAAAATTGTTAATATTTAACCATTTAGTTAAGAAACAAATGTGCTAACAAGAGTCGAAATATATGTTTACAATTTAAAATGTATTTTACCTCTTTTTTTATTATTTTATATATCCAAATTATCTGTCAAAAAAAAACCTAACAACAACACTTCAAATAAGGGTAGTTTAATATAATTTAGTAGTTAGTAATATGTTCATCTTTTTTTATTAGGTATTTTTATTGTTAACTTTCATATAAATGTCTGATAGGATTCTCAAAAACTGTAAGAACAACAGAAATTACACAATAATTTTGATTTTACATAAAAAATTATTTTTAACATTGAAAACGTTTATGGGGACTTATTTCAAATTTCAAATGTAATCGTATTGTTCGGGTATTTCTACCAGTACTAGAAATTTAAAATTTAGTATATAAGTGTAGGTTTTGACCTAAAAGAACTTTAGAAAAATTTTTAATTAATATTTGATAATTTGTATCCATTTTATGCAATATCATAAAAATGCATATGTTTTGTGCAAATATATACAAAGTGGAAACAGATTTATTCAACATAGGGCAAATAAAATGGAAGATTTTGTATGGATCATTAATGTAATATTGTAGTGTTAAAAAACATAACTGTGTACTTCTATTACGCCGTTTATTAGAATAAAATGACATAGATATATTTTTTTATGGTTTATTGAAATAAAATTAAAAATTAAAAGTAAACAAACTAATTGTTATAAATAAATAATTTTATTACTTTTATTAAATTAAATGTTCAAACTTTTCCCCATTAACCGCTAAAAAATATCCCAATTTATTGTAAAATTCATTGCGAATATTTAGTGTTTTTGTTGGTAGTAATATTAAAATAGGCTGCTACAATAATACCTTGCAGAGACTGCATATTTGGGTGGGAGCTTGATGTGTAAATTTTGCTTTTTAAGTGATTTCAAAGAAATAAATTATTTAGCGGTAAATCGAGAGAATGTGGAGCCACTTAATTCCGCTCCCACGTCCACTTTAAGCATTTTGAAAATGCTGATTTAAAAAATCACGCACTGATCTATAATAATGTCCAAGTGCTCCATCGAATTTAAACCAGACTATGTTGTTTTCACCATTTACCACAGCTTCGATTGTTGGATCAATGCCGTTTATTAACTGAAGGTATTTATCGCCCGTAAGTGCTCCATTCATAAAAGATGATCCTATAATATTGCCTTCCAAAATTCCTGTCCATACATTCAGCTGTTGTCGATACTGCGTGTGACAATCTACATAAACATGTGGGTTTTCGGTTGTCCAATACCTACAGTTTTGGAAATTGGGATATTGTTGTAAAGTAAGTGTACATTCATTGGTAAAATACAAAAATTTCAAAAATTCAGGATCTAGATTTGATTTGTTCATCATTATTTTGCGAAATTCGTTTCTCACATCCGAATCTTCAGGGAAAACTTCATGCAAATGTTTATACTTGGATGCAGAGTAAATTTGCTTTTTTCAAAATTCTGTGTACATTAGTATGGCTAATATTTTTCTCTTTAGCAACTGTTCTGATGCTTGTATTGGGATTTAGATCAAAATCAGCTAAAACATCCATCTCCAAATCTTCAGTAATTTTCTTGGATCATTTTGTGGTCTTAAATAAGCACTATTTACACAACTCGTGATACGAAATTGATCTACAATGTGTTTTATAGTACTTATACTGGGGACTTGTCTATTTTCGTAAAACACACTAAATAATTCACGTGTTTCACGATAACTAGTGCCCGCCAAACATCATGAGACAAGGTGAATTTTTTTTTCGATAGCATAATGAACCACAATTTGTCATTCTAGCTTTCTTCTTTTTCTTGCAAGAGATAAATTCGCAAATTTGCATTTTTAATCTGACAAACACAAAAATATTGCAGATCCATGGTAACACGATTTAAAAATGAAATATATATTATTGACATTGAGGAGAGAATCGACATTATTGATCAAAAAGTGTCAGAGATCACATTGATCCTGAGAAAAATTTCTCACTATACTTGCCCTATGTTCGATAAATCTGTTTCCAGCCTGTATATGTATGCGTGTATGTATTATTAATAATACCAGTTAATACTATAGTAATAACACAAATAAATGAAAAAAGGTTTGTTGATTTAAAAAAAAAAAAAAATTTATATTTCCAAATAAATGGTTATTTTGTTAAAGAACTTCTGCTAGTGCTAGAAACTAGAAATTTGATTCGAATGTTGATCTTGACCTGAAAGATTTTTGAAGAATCTTTTGCTAAAATATTTTCATTAATTGTGCCCTTATATAATTTTGATAAAGAATGAGAAATAATAAATAAACTTACACACAAAATGTTAACTTTAAACTTTAATTAATAACTCCAAACGTTTTCAGCGTCAACTGTTGGGTCTAGAGAGCCGCATTTCTTTTATAAAGTATTATTATATTATAATAAATATTATAGTATTTACAATAAAATTGAATAAATTTTACAATGGGTGTTATTATAGAAAATATAATTTTCCTTACAAGAAAAATAAAAAATAAAAATTAGTCACAAATTTTAAGTTTTTGTGTATGTCGAGGGTCTAATATTTCGGGTAATAATTTTGAGTCATAAAATGCAATAAGTTTTTCTTCCATTTTATTTTTCCAAAAATTTTGATCCTTACAAATTTCAAATAAGAGACCTTTTGTGGTTTGTGATCTATAGCACAAATGAACAAAAATCTTTTCAAAATTCTTTCAGTTATTTCCAACTGCCCCATCACCTGATAATAATAATTATAATTTTTGTAATCAAGTCAAACATAATAATAATTTTAAAACCTTCCTTGGACCTGTAGTAGCCCATGTATATATTTTAATCAATTATATTTATGTTGAGAATCCCAGCAAAAATGACCACAAATTCATTTTTTCATAAAAATTGTAAATATGTCCCTATAGTAAAAACTACAAATATTATAACGAACTCAATGCCATCTGTTAAAACTAAACTTAATTTGAAATATTCAAGCCGATTTTGGCAATTTTTAAGGTTTTTAATTTTTTTTTAAGGTCAGTTTTAATGTAAATGGTTTTTAAATGACCATCCGAAAAAGAGAAGGTATTTACGCAATTTTTAAAAAAAGAATCAAATTTTTTAAGTAAATACTAAAGCTTCAGTTTTGTTTCTACTATTTCAAAAATGGTGATGTTTAGAGCAATTTTTGTAATTAAAATGATTTAACTTTTAAAAATCAATGACCATCCGAAAAAATACAGTCTTTTTTCTACCGAATTATGTTTTTATTTTAATTTTTTAAGTTAAAATAAAGCCTCAAAATTGTTTCTAGTAAACGTTGTTTTTGGAGATTTTTGGTTGAACACTCTTAAATTAATTTAAAAAAATATATAAATATTTTTTTTTTTAAATGAAAATTATGAATTTGGAATTAGCGGTTGATGTGATGAGAACGATTCATTGGACGTGGTGGTCAAAACTAATTCCTCCTAACAAGAAGAGATGTCGTTGTCAGTGGTAGTGGATTAGAGTCCCTATAATAAGCATAATAAGAATCTAGATACCGGCCATTTATAGGGAAAAATTTTTTCAAAATAAATACATGTCAAGTCAAACTAATAGCGATAGCACTGACGTTCTCCTGTCAGTATTTAATAACTGTGTCTGCGTGTGAATTGGCAATTGTATTTTCCACACGAAACACAAAAAGTGCGCGATTATTTTCACTATTAATGGCCGGTGTCTATAGACTTTTATTATAAGGACTCTATCAATAGTTACAGATTAGCGGCAAGTTGTATCATAAATCAAAACAAAACATAAACAAAGTTTATGTATATGGATGTTCTATGTATATGGATATGTGTGTTTGTGTGACAGATATTCCATAGGCGGTTTACAGAATTTTTTGTCTGAATTTTTGTCTATGGTAACAAATAAACAGATTCTAAAGTTCATATAATTTTTATCTGTGAACAAGTGAAATATAAAAGGGCATAGCCGGGTAAGATAAGGAAAACGGCCCTTGACGCAAAATCGATTGTTCTTATAGGAAATAATACTTCTTAGCCCCAGATACATTCCTGCCAAATTTCAACCCTCTGAGGCTAATAGTTTATGAATACACAAACAGACAAAAATTTTCAAAAAAATTTTTTTTTTACGAAATTACTGAGCCGATTTATTTCAGTTTAATATATATTGTGTACCCATCTTAGGCAAAGTAATAAAAAAAAATGAACGTTATATCCCTTTATTATACAAATTTTTTTAAATTTTTAAATTTAAGTAAATTTTTGTTTGGCACTTACGCGTTAGCGACACCCACCATTTTTTGTTCAATAATATGTCTCTTAGTACTCTATAACATATATTTTTATGGAAAAATTTTAGTTGGTAGAACATAGTAATATTTCAATACAAATGCATACCATGTTAGGTACTACATATATTACTTATGTATAAAAAGGGCTATAAAGTAAAATATCTACCCTATTTCTAAAATAATACAATTACATACGTTCATAACTACGATAAAATAGTTTAAATTTACTCAAGTCCAACATTATCTGCCGTTTGTCTTTTTTTATCAATAAAACAAAATAGATATTGATTTCTCTTTTGTTAGAGTTGTTTTCTTTGTAAGACGTCAAGTGAAACTTTATTAGCTCATACACCATGTATTACGACGTCAACAATTGCATACAAAGTTTATTAGCTGTCAAAATAGTATACCAGTTGGTCATTTCGTTACAATTCCCCATGACCGGTCATCGTGTTAACAAAAGAAGACAAACAGTAGATAAAGCTAGACGTTTGTCTAAGCTTGTTTGTCGTTGTTATGAACGTATGTAATTTTATTACAGAAAAAATCCACTTTCTGTACCTCTTTAAGAAGTGCAACAAAAACATCAAGTGAGAGGGTCTGTTTAAGTTAGTTATATGTACCTACATGTAATTTACCTACATATTTTTATAACTACAACAAGTTTTAGCCGGACTGTTGTTATTACTATACATTATTGAAGTTTTTTGTTCCAATCTATTAAGTTAATATTTATTATTATTAAAGCAATATAACATTTAAGACGTATTATTATTATTATTATTATTATTGTTATTATTATTATCTTTATTTAAATAAAGTTTGTAAAACTTATAATTTTTGTTGAGTTAAATGTAATTTTAATTAGCAAGTATGCTGAGATAATTTTATTGATTTCATTCAAATATTCAGATTCATGGTGAAATTAACCTTGAAAATTATTTTTTAACAAGTTAAAACATATTTTTTATAACAAGTCAAAATATAAATTTTTTTAGACCGTCACAGGAACTCCAAGAACTGAAACTCAGGGGGGAAGAGAATAATGCGATAGCACTGACGTTCTCCTGTCAGTATTTAATAACTGTGTCTGCGTGTGAATTGGCAATTGTATTTTCCACACGAAACACAAAAAGTGCGCGATTATTTTCACTATTAATGGCCGGTGTCTATAGACTTTTATTATAAGGACTCTATCAATAGTTACAGATTAGCGGCAAGTTGTATCATAAATCAAAACAAAACATAAACAAAGTTTATGTATATGGATGTTCTATGTATATGGATATGTGTGTTTGTGTGACAGATATTCCATAGGCGGTTTACAGAATTTTTTGTCTGAATTTTTTTATACGTTTTCAGAAATTTTAATATATTTATTATTCACAAATTTATTTATGAGTAGGTTCATATTGTTTCTTTACAAAAGCATGTTATCGTTATTAGTTTATATTTACCATTAGAAATTTATCATAAGATTGATCATTGATTCATTGAAAAAGATTCCAGAACATTCTTTTCAAAAATCAACAAACGCATCAAAAAACCGATTTGACCATTAGAGTGATCATCCAAAAAGAAGCTAAATAGTAAAATTTGACAAAAGTTCTAGAATATTCTATTCAGCAGCAAGCAAAAATATGGAAATATCGACTTCAACATGGAATTGATAATCGAATAAATATGCTAAACAGCGATATTTAACAAAAGTTCTCGAACATTCTATTTGGCAACCAACAAAACTCAATTTCTAAAACATTTGTCTAATTGTGCACTTTGGCTTTTTTTTAAAGACCAGCCCAATGGTGAAGACGGTATTTCGTTTTCTTTGCTGGTTAATGAGTAGAACATTCTGGAAGACTTGTCAAAATGAAGTATTTGGCCTCTCTTTCGGTAACAAATCCAATGGTGCAATCGGTTTTTTGATACCTATGCTAGTTGAGAAATAGAATATTCAAGAGTTTTTATCAACTTTCCTTATTTGGTGTCTTTTATAATGACTAAAGTAATGGTGAAGTCAGTTTTTTAATATCTTTGCCGATTTCTGTATAGAATGTTCAGGAACTATGTCTCTGATTTTAGTATTTTAATTTTTCAGTGTATATATTTTGTCTTTTTTTATAAACATTTATAATACATATACATAATTGTACCGTATTCATCGTCATTTATAGTATTTGCCAACAGTCTAAATAAAAATATTCCATACTCCTACTGGGTCTCCAATAATCAATATATTTAAAAAATGTTATGAGCCGCCACTGGAGGAACAAGTAAGGAAATACGTCACAAAAAAATGTTATCTTCTTCAGAGCTCTGCTATACTCAATAATATCGCGAGGAGAGCGACATCTCTTTGCTAAGTGATGAACTGGTATTGGAAATGAAAAGTGAGGAAGTGTTTTCGCAACAAATTCAAATAAATTTTTTTTAAAAAATTTTTTCTCTTTAAATTGCCTTTTTTTTATACAAAAATCAATTACTAGGGTTATATTTAAATCTTTAGGAATATTTTAAAATACTTTTTCAAAATTTGTCAAATACCCAATTAATTTAACACAATTACTTGCATTATTTATTATTATTTAATAAGAGAAAACCGTAAAACTATTGAATCTTTAAAAAAAAAAAAACACAAAGTTGTAATAAAAGTTTAAATTAAAATTTTTTTTAAAAAAATTTAACCTTTTTATTTTAATACGTACCTATGACGTTTTAAAAGAACGACATTTATACATACGTAATCTTATTCAGAGAGAATATATTCCTGCTGTGATATATATATGCCATATATATGCATGCAAGCCCTAAGCGTACGTGTAAAAAATTGTGGATAGCAGTGTGTCTGAGTGTGTCAGATACTGCTTAAGGCATTTAGTCGGTCGGTGGTAATCACCGTATGCACTACATTGTTACATATATTGTTAAACCATTGTTACTTAAACTGCACGTTGTTCTGTCCACATATGCGTGTCATGTTTTGGCCAGGACGCTACGCGACGTACAAATTACGGCGCGGAGCGCCGTTATGTGAACGACGCGGGCGTCATACAAATTACGGCGCGAAGCGCCGTTTTGGCTCGGATGCTACGCGTCGTACAAATTGAACGTACAAGGTGAACGAAGCGAAGCGCCGTTACTAGCATGGCGCGTGGCATCCTACAAATTTGGGCCCGAGGCGCGGCACTGAGATGACCTTTTCTAGCAATTATAATTTTCCTTTATTTTTTATACAAAATTTATAAATGAAAAACCCACCGACTTGACCTTGAACCTTGACTTTGAGATCAAGGTGAATGTCATCATCGGATGTGCCGTAACAAATGGTGAAACTTTTGTCCTCATCGTTTATCCCAAAAATGCTTTCCCGCTGAGATTTTTGACTTTTTTATACTTTTGACTAACCCTGTATACTAAAAATACTTAAATTTTAAGGTTGACTTCTATTTTCATTTTTTTACACGAAAACCATTAGGTATATCAAAAATTTACATATGACATAAATTTTAGATCAATTTATTGCAAACAAATTAAAGAAAAAATTATCACTCTACGATCAATAATAAGCAAGATATAAGCGAGCAGGGCCAAGTAAAACAAAAAGTTTTATTCTGAATTTTTTTTTATCTTGTTTTTAAAGATTATTTTTATCTTTTAAAATATTTAATACGGTTATTAAGTATAGTTATTGTAATTATATCTGTACTTGGCATAACAATTGATTTAAACTATTTTTTTTTTTTAAATATTGAAGTAGTTATTAACACAAAAAATACTTGGCCCCATTTTTGAGGATATCTTCAGATATCTGCTTTTGTCAGATTTCATTTATTTTTGCTTTTTATTTTATTTTTTCTATACAATATACAGCTGAACTTTTTTTATGCGGTCTTTTTTGTGTGTGTGTTTTTTTTTGTGCGATTTTTTTATGCGGCTTGTAAAAAATGGCCATTAAAATGCATAATATGAATCAAAATCAAAATCAAGAGACAGTAAGAAACCTAAACATTTACTATAATAACTTTCTTTGATAAAAATACTTTTTAACGGCTTTTAAGAATTTAATCAATACATTGCATAAGAACATATTACTTAATACTCCCCTTACTATTACTTACTCCCCTTAACATAAATATCAATGGCAGACACGATGCTATAATTTAAAGTTTTTTTTTTCTTAAACTTTTCAAAATTTATTTTCATGAAAAGTCAGCACCATCTGAACCCCACTCTAATTTTTCGCCTCTAACGCCACTAGCTCCTTTTCTAAAGAGAACGGATGTTCAACTACATATAATTATCTTATGAAAAAATAAGTACACTGTAAAAAATGTAACAATAAACATAATTTTTAAAATACCGAAAAAATTTTAAAAAATTGCATTAAACATTACCCAGGCCTTATTTGTTGTTAAACGTTACCTAGGCCTTATTATTAGTATAACTGGAAAAAATCAATGTATTTTTAGGCTATTTTTAGGCAGTTTATGAATGTTTACTATTATTATTTTCCATTAAGCTACTGGAAATTAATATAATTTTACCCAACTGTATAAGAAATTCACGGATTTATAGCGTTCATATAATGTAATGCAACTTTTTATTATTTCTTTTTTTAGCGAATTTCCAGAATGGAATTCAGCTATTACAACCACTGTCTTGACGCGACTTGAATCCAGGCCTATGGCAGAAATTTGTTTTGATGTCCCTAGAAACCGAAAACAATATTCACTAAAATTTATATATATATATATATATATATATATATATATATATATATATATATATATATATATATATATATATAGTTACGTTTTACAACAATTATAATTAGTTTTTTAAAAAATTTATTTTAATTAACTTTCACAATTTTTATTAATTTTGATACAATAAAATATTACAAAGAAATGAATAATGCCCGAACAGAGATTATGCCTAGCTTAACTGCTAAATCGGAAGTTAAATGTGTCTTCTGTTTTAATCGTTTATATATGTTTTATAATGATTATTAAGCATAAAGAATTAATACATATTACTTGTTGTGTATAATTACAATTTTAGATAATAAAATAAAATGATGATATGAATAATATTATAATATGATATGTTAATGTTCATAAGTTTGTTATAATTGCCCTATGACACTAAATTCTATGAAACGTATAGGCAACTGTGTGAAGACGCTGATGTAGCTTATTTGGCGGATGTGGTCATTCCATAACTCCTTCCCGCTGAGTTTGAGGCCTATTCCAGATGAGTATTGGCTCGTTTGGATGGGCCGATAATGTATTTCGTTTAAGTAGTCGGTTTCTGATGATTTTCTGGATGGTAATGCACACGATGGTAGTTACAATGAGAAAAATGATAGTTATGTACAGACTTGACGTATGAACATATGTTGTAGTCCTTACTTCGCTTATTTCTTTCTTGTTTTCGATGTTAGCCATGTTAAGCTTATTAAGGTTGATTTTGGGCAATAGCTGGTATTGTTCAACTTGTAGCTCATGAAGAGGTAAAATGTGAAGTTGTTCTGGAGCGCTGAATTCCTGGTTTCGATACAGTGTCCCTTTAATGGTGATTTCGCATTTGTTGAAGTAGATCAATGTGGTTCCGGTTATAGTTCGTTTATCTATACCGCAGGTAGTGAAAATTGTAAGATTTTTGGCGTTTTTGATTATAATATGTTGCGGGGTCATTTGTTTAATTTTTGTCATTTCTTCAGATTCCTCGTAGGTGCAGTTTGCTGTCTGTCCTTGGAGGATACGGTTAAAGCAATTATCGGTCTGTGGTATTTTTACTAAATCTTCTTTATTACATATGTACAATTTATTCAGTTGTTGGCATTCCTTTTTTGAAAAGTAATTTACATTTTTTCCGCTAAGGATATATGGATATGGGACTACTATGGATTTATTTTTTATAGGTAACGGTTCCAAAAGGTTAAGTTGATAAAATTCGGGTTCAGAAATAGGGATACGTACATTGAAAATGATATTAGTGTTTTTGTAGTACGCTTGGAATGTTAATAGTTCATATACTTGATACAAGGATCGAATGGGTAGGTTTTGGGATTGTAAAATTTCATAAGCGTGATCTAATTCGTCGGAGAACAATATTAGGGTAGGAAGTACATTCAGTTTTGCAAGATTTATTGCTTGAGCTAGCTGAATCAAATGCGAATGCAAGAAATCGATATTATATATTATATGATTAACATGTTGAAAAGCATTTAGAAAGTTCTGTTCCCGATTATTTAAATTGCCCGCTACTTGATCTCTCATTGTGGAGAAAATTTTATTTATGACATCCTGCTGTAAATTTATGTGTTCTGAAATATTATTAAATCTTTGGAACATCATCTCGTTGATTTTAATTTGTTTATTGCTACTAGAAATTAAATTGTGTTGGTTTAATTTGATATTTTCTATATCTTGGTTTATTCTTAGCGCATCTTCGTTGTCCATATTACCGGTGATAAATTTTATAGCAGAACCTAATGCATTTATGAGGGCTCTTTTTACGCGTATAGGGTAAATTTGTTTAAATGTGTTTTGTAATTCTTTGAATTTTAATTTGACTATGTTTTTAAGAGAATTATTTAAATAATTGCTATCGTTATCGGGATATTTTAAAGAAGTTTCAATTTTTTCCAAATTTTCCTTATAAAGGTTAAGGTTAATGATGTGTAGGAATTTGTTATATCCTTGGTTGAGTCTGCTCTGCCCTAGTTGCACAGCCACTAGTCCCGGGTTGTTCGTTAAGTCCCGTATTTCGAGTCTCTGCATTTTCGTTATTTTCGTCAGGAGTAGCGTTATTCTGTAACAAGGTAGGTCGTCTTAGTTTTCTTTTAGGGATTTTCCGATTTTTAGTATCAGTCACTGTTGCCCTATTGTTAGTTTTAATAGTGATTTGTTTAAATTTTTTATGTGACTTATTATTTTGTTTATTTTCCTGAAAATAACTTATTTGGTTGGGTGAATAGTTGATGAGTGGTTCGCGTTTAGTATTTATTTTATTTATTTTGTTTTCTTTGTTTTGGACCTGATTTTGAAATGATTCACGTAGGAACTTTTCACGTTCTTGTTGTACCATTTCCGCGTTGGGAGTTAATTTAGAGTCATATTTCCGTCCAAAAAATAATTCGTATGGAGTGCAATTTATGGCGTTATGTATGGAGTTGTTATATATAAAAATTGTATGTAATATTTTCAGGCTAGGTGAAGAAGATTTATCTGTGGCGTGAGTGATACGGTATTTTTCCAGGAGTGTTGAATGAAACCGTTCAACAGGAGAATTTGACGTTGAACTTCTAATAGCCGTTATATGTATATTAATTCCGTATGTTTCACAAAATTGTCTAAATCGTATAGAGTCGAACCCTTTTTTGGCGTCAACTACTATAATTTTTGGTCGTCCGTATTGCGAAATATATTGCGCCATTGCTTCGAGAATATGGGGTGTGTTTCTTGTTTCAATTTCATACACCTGTCCGAAACGTGAGAATTTATCAATGATAGTTAAATATTTTAAATTTTCCAAGTAAAATATGTCCATGTGGACAATTTCAAGAGGTTGTGTCGGCGTTTGGGTTAGTTCAAAAGTTTGCTTAGGAGGTCGTCGATCTTATTTGTTCTCATTACAAAGTTTGCAATTGTTAACGTAATATGATATTTTTGATTTTAAATTTGGGAAGTAGTGGTTACGTCTTAAATGAATAAAAGTCTCATTAATGCCCGTGTGTCTAAAGTTGTGGTATTTTTTTATAAGTTCGTCCTGCTTGTCTTCTTCTAAAACGTCTTCGAGGATTTTAGTGGCTCTGATAATACGATATTGTTTGCCTTGTGAAAAGTAATCAGAGTATATTCTTTGTATTTTTAAGAACAATTCATCGTCGGGACAATAAAGGGCTAAAAGGAGTTTTGGTGGAACATTTTCTTTTATTACGGAGATAAGTGTATCGTCATCGTCAGATGTTAAGTTAATCGTGATACGTCGTCGTGTATTAAAAAGAATTTCAAATTTACGTTTCCTGACATTTTGTGTGTTCTCTGTTTTATTGATAACACAGCCACACACAAAAAAAAAAAATTTTCTGACCTGGAGGTCTCACTATATGTACTATATGTTTTTGGCGTCGCTGAATCCGAATTTGGGGTCAGTTTCATTCCAGTACATCTGGGTTCGGCCATAACCTCAAAAAACACCCTCAAAATTGCTATATTTGTTAATTTTGAGGGTGTTTTTTGAGGTTATGGCCGAACCCAGATGTACTGGAATGAAACTGACCTCAAATTCGGATTCAGCGACCTCAAAAACATACAGTACATATAGTGAGACCTCCAGGTCAGAAAATTTTTTTTTTTGGTGTGGCTGTGTAATCAATTGATTTTTAAAATCATTTAGAGGGTTTTCCGAAATTCGTATTAAAGATGTATCATCTTCGGAGGCACTGTGTACAGTTTGAATAGAAGTACTATCTGCCGAATTGTTATTGGTATTGCACCAATTGCCACATTGCTAGCATCGGTAGTCAAAATAAATTCCTTGTTGAAATCAGGGTAAGCGAGGATAGGATCGTTAGTAAGGAGATCCTTACAGGTATCGAAGCACTTAATGAATTCAGGTGTATGTTTGACGGTTTCACCTTTCTTTAGGCACTTGGTCATGGGTTTTGTCAATTTAGCGAAGTCCTTGATGAACTTCCTGTAGTAGCCTAAAAGTCCAAGGAATGATTTGATGTCTTTTTGAGTTTTCGGGATAGGAAATTTTTGAATAGCTCGAATTTTGTCCGGATTTGGCTTAATTCCTGCGTCGGTTACAACATGTCCTAAAAAATCTATTTCACGTCTAAGAAATTCACTTTTGTCAAGTTGGATTTTTAGATTTGCGTCTTTTAGTCTACTGAATACTTTGTCTAAATTAACTATGTGTTCTTGTAATAATGTCGAGTAAACAATAATGTCGTCCATGTATACCAGACACGAAGTTCCTTGCAAGTCCTTTAAAACGTTATCCATAACCCGTTGAAAGGTTGACGGAGCGTTTTTTAACCCAAAGGGCTGCGTACGTACTCGTAATGCCCATGGTCTACTGTGAAGGCAGTCTTTTCTATATCGCGCGGATGTACTTCAATCTGATGAAAACCAGATGCTAAATCTAAAGTGGTGAAGTACATGCACTTTCCTAATTTGTCTAGTATATCTGTAATGTTGGGAATGGGATTTGTCTCCTATCGTCTTGTCATTTAATTTTCGGTAGTCCACTACTAATCTCCATTTCTGTTTCCCGCTCGCGTCCTGTTTCTTTGGAACAATCCAAATGGGACTACTCCAGGGCGAGTAACTACGTCTAATTATTCCCTGCTGTAACATTTTGTCTATTTGAGTTTTTACTTCGTCCCTATGAATATACGGGTATCGATAAGATTTTGTGTAAATAGGTAAATCGTCAGTCGTTTTAATTTCGTGCTTAATTTTGTTTGTAAAAGTTAAGTCCTGTCCGTCTTTATAAAATATATCTTCGTATTTACGACAAATTTTGAAAATTGCTTTTTTCTCTTCAGTGTTTAAATGTTCTGTCCTAATTAGATTTTCTATAGGAGGTTGAATATTATCGTTATTCGAAACGATTTGGTTAAAATTGCAATCAATAAAATCATGATTTAGAATTTCGACTTTTAGTGGTTGTTCAATTAAAAACTTTTGGTTACTATTAGTCAAATTGATTACCGGTGCAAATATGTGCCAATCATTTGCTCTGTATACACCTGAAGAGATTAAAAATTTATTTTGAATTCTAGTTTCTGTGACGTAGACATCTCCTGATTGTACGTCTATAGGTAATCTGATTATTTGTTTACAATTAGAATTTATTGTGTGAATCCCACTTGTTACGTTTGGTTTGAAAAGTAATTTATTTCTAACAAAGGGTGTAATTAACTGTTTGTTGGGAATATCAATTTGAGCTCCTAACTGATTTAGTGCGTCCAGTCCTATGAGTCCGTCAAAATAGGCATGAAATTTAAGCAATATGAATTCAATAGTGCCGTCTTGATTAAATTCGTCAAATGTGGGTAAAAGTACCTTTTTTGTAACCGTGTGGGTCCCTAATAATGCTTTAATAGATACGGGATTTATGGTTTCTGTTGCGTTGGGATGTATGTGTTCAGGATTTATAAAGGAGTGGGAGGAACCTGTATCAATTAGAAATTTTAAAGCTTGTCCGTTTCCGTTGTCTATGTGGATATAAGGTAAGGTTGATTCCAGTAGATTCGTTTCTATGTATCCGTACTGTGGTCCCAATTGTACTGAAAATTTTGATCGTCAATTTCAGCCTGAGGTGTCATATGGTCATTTGACTGATCGTATTCCGAATATTGTTCGTTTTCGTTGTTAGTATCAACATATTCGACGTATTCATCGAGTGATGAATAGTTTTGTGCTTCTACATTGTGAAGCTCTTTGCTTGTAAAGGTTGGTTTACTTTGAGTTTGGAAAAAATTTGGTTTTGGTTGTTGTGGAGGATTTGTACGTGACTGGGGAATATTATTATTTCTTATGCTGATCCTATTACTACCAATTTCCATGGGTGTTGGTTTTGGAAATTGCCTAGTGTTTTGTTGTGTTTGAAATGGTCTAAATTGTTGTGTTTGTTGTGTTTGAAATGGTCTAAATTGTTGTGTTTGTTGTGTGTAATAAGGATTATATATAATGGGTGGTCTTTGAATAAATTGCGGTGTAGGCGGTATATTCCTAAGAGGTCTATTTTGTGTTAATTTAATGTTTGTTTGAGGTTGTATGTATGAGCGTTGATGATAATGTATGTTTTGTTCTCTAACTGCATATTCAAATGCATTTTGAATAGTAACCGGATTTCTAGCTCTTACTACGGACCCTATTGGTTCACGAAGTCCGGCAAGAAAGACATCTTTTGCTAAATTTTTAAAAAGCGATAATTTAGATGATATAGCTGATTGATTTGATTCATTTAACTTAGTGAAGTTAACCAAAGAGGAAAGAATTTCTATGATTTGCGCATAGAATTCCTCCATCTTTTGATTTGGAGTTTGCCTTAAATTGTGTAAATCACGAATTAATGTTGTTTCATTACGTTTGTCAGCGTAATGAGATATTAAATTTGATTTAATAATATTCCAATCGGTTGGTGTACCGTACATATTCAGTACTTCGTTTGCATCACCAACAATTTTGTTGCGGATAGCACATATCCACATTTTGCCATAACCTTGCGTCCAATCGATTGTAACGCAACTCATAATTTCCTCCACATTCTCTATGAAATCATGTAACGTTCTTGGGTTACCGTTAAATTCCGGAAGATTTTTGATTGGGTCCGGTATTTTCAAGACTTCTAATATTTGTGAAAAACCGGTTATTTCTTGTGAAGTCATGTCTATTTTTGTATTTGAAAAGGTGTTTAAACTAATAGAAGTATTTGGTAATTGATTTGATTCAGTAATAAGGTTATTATTTGATTGATTACTAATATTATCTAAATCTAAAGAGTTGCCCTGTATCGTATTCTCTGATACAATCGCACCTGACTCAGTTATTACGTATACAGCGTCCAACTGAGGAACGTCCGATCTAGGATATGGTTTAAATGATGGTGTTTTTAATTTGAGGCGTAAAAATTTGGACATATATAAGCAGAAAGGAACAAATATGAAATAGCGAAAAAATGTGTAATCACTTTACTCACAGAATGCTCCAGATTACTTTCATTTCCTGGTAGTAGGTAGGTTTCGTTGCTGTTTAAAGGAATGGAATTCACGCACTGCTGGTCGATGACTGTGTACCACTTTCCTTAATGAGCCGTTAAGGTTGAGTCACTGTTCTGATGATCCGTCAGTCTTTTAACTCACAATACACTAATTAACCGACAACAATGCTAACAACAATCCTACCGACTGCGCCAGTTACGTTTTACAACAATTAAAATTAGTTTTTTAAAAAATTTATTTTAATTAGTTTTCACAATTTTTATTAATTTTGATACAATAAAATATTACAAAGAAATGAATAATGCCCGAACAGAGATTATGCCTAGCTTAACTGCGAAATCGGAAGTTAAATGTGTCTTCAGTTTTAATCGTTTATATATGTTTTATAATGATTATTAAGCATAAAGAATTAATACATATTACATGTTGTGTATAATTACAATTTTAGATAATACAATAAAATGATGATATGAATAATATTATAATATGATATGTTAATATTCATAAGTTTGTTATGATTGCCCTATGACATTAAATTCTATGAAACGTATAGGTGACTGTGTGAAGACGCTGATGTAGCTTATTTGGCGGATGTGATCATTCCATAACTATATATATATATATATATATATATATATATATATATATATATATATATATATATATATATATATATAGTACTGCGTGAGTTTTTCGAGAGCTGCCATTTTGATTGCTAAACCGTTGATTTAATCGACAAATTGTCCAAATAAGAGTTGTAGAAATCGACAGGGGCAACCGATTGCTATAGTCAGGAGCTTTATAGCTCTTATGGTTTTCGAGTTATGATACAAACTTATAGTTTTTTAAATGGAAATGTATGTTTAAAAGCTTTTCAAAAATTTGTTTATGATTCAAAACTACCAGTAACACTCAAATTCTCATTGTTGTATCTCATATTTTTGAGTAATTACGTTTAAAAAATGACACTTTTAAATTTCGTTTTCAAGTACTTGCAAACGATTAGGATTTTACGTAATTTAAAAAGAAATTAGCAAATATGGCCGCCATTTTAATCAATGTAGTAACGAAAAATTAAACGATTACTACGTTTTCCATCGGTAATTAAAATTATTAAATAGATTAAATTATCATATAAAAATGATAACTAAGTACAATACGGAAATAAAATTACAGTTTTAATTCACTGCAAAATAAAAAAATTATTTTTCTGAAATATCATTGTTTGATAGATACATAGGCGTCTAAACATATTTTTGTAGCAAGTATTTTTAAAGGAAATGAAAAGTTTCTTGTGAAAAAACTTCTCTTTTTTAATTTGGTTTGTAATAAAAAGAAAATACTATCGAATTTCAAATATTTTTACACTATTTGAGTACATTTATTAATAATATTTTCGTTCCCAATTAACCTCACTTTGCTACTATTAAGAAACGCTAATGTTATTTTGATTTGTATTGGGTATATACATTTATTTCACCTGCCATATGTCGTTCTATAAATAAACAAAAAATAAATATATTTTTGAGTAAATTAATGAAAAACTTGAAATAGAGCCCGACATCTATACTCCAAAATCTGAATTATTCCAAAAACTACAACTTGTATTACAGAGGATGATACTAAATAAGGTTCTTTTCTTGGATGTAATAGAAATGTTAGCCGTCTGAAACTCTGTCGGTTGAATGAGCCTTAAATACATATGCATATTTCTACCGCCTAATTGCTAAATTAAAGAAAAATTCAAAAAATAATCTTGGGTAAAAAAATTTTTTTTCTTTATTTATATTTTTAATTGATGCATTAGATCAGTTTTATCGAAAAATTAACATATAGTCTCATTTAAAAATCTATAAGTTTGTATCATAACTCAAAAACCATAAAAGCTATAAAGTTCCGGACTATAGCAATCGGTTGCCCCCATCGATATCTACAACTCTTATTTGAACAATTTTTCGATTAAATGAACGGTTTGGCTGTAATCAAAATGGCAACTCTCGAAAAACACTATATATATATATATATATATATATATATATATATATATATATATATATATATATATATATATATATATATATATATTATTAAGATTTTCATCAAAAGTTAAGGTATATTTTTATTAACCATAAACCATTTATATATATCTTTATATATATATATTCTAGACCCGGACACTTTGCACCCATCTTCAAAGTTTCTACATTAACCTGCTACAATAAACATTTGTTCTTGACGTCATTAAAGAGAGAAAAACATCCTCTAAACAGCTGTACCAATAAAAACTACGGATTTCAACTTTTACTATCTCATTTTATAGGATTACTATTCTCAAGTTTTTCAAAGAAATAATATGTGTGTCTAACTTAGAGATGTAATTTTCGTCATAATTGTCATATTGTTTTAATTTTCATATGTATGTGTTTAGAATTTTATCCCGCATCATTTAATGATGTTTGAAGTTATATTTGATGTATATATAAAAAAATACATGCTACATACATATATCCGTTTAGACCCGGACACATCAGTTTGTTACACTATGGGCGCGATTCGCACTGGCTGTAACTTCCACTATCCATACGTTATATTCCCGCCATAATTACGCGGTTTATGCCTCCTTCTGGTGTCATATCGCATGTTTAGTTCATAGAGAGGCATACTATGTATTGATCCCTTTCCCTTCCCACAAAATGTTTTGAAGCCTTTGACAGGTTCAGAGACATCAGACGATATAAAACACTGTCCTGACCCCGACGGGAGAGGTTAGTTTGCATGTTATTACATTATTTAAGTAAGTGTCCAGGTCAAGACGGATTTGGCGTGTAGACCCGGACGCGTAAATACAAAGGCGACTGCAGCACAGACATCCATATTCTGTGCTGCATTATCTCGTGGATGACTTAAAGCAGGAATAGTTTCTCCGAACCCAGTTGTAACACAGCGGTCTATAGTATAGCTGCATTTGTTTGTGTAAGGCAATGCAAAGGCGGATTTACCACAGACCGCTCTAGTCCATGCTGCATAATAATATGACTTAAAGCATTATTAATTCATCTGAATGGTGCTTAAATTCAGTAATATCTGTAGTAGTACAATCATATTTGTTTGAATAAAGCAATTAAAAAAAAAAATTGATAAAATTACAAAATGTTTTGTTTTTTGTATCTTTATTATATTTAGGGTAAAAGCCCCTATACTTGAACGCGATTCAATACTCGAACAATTTTAATATTTTATATATTAATGAAGTTATTTCTGAAAAAACCGATAAATGTCAAAACTGTTTGAGTATAGGGGCTTTTACGTTATGTATATAAACTAAAACTATTGTATTAAAAAATATGGTAGTTAAGTTTAATGTTTCTTAGCATTAGGGTGATTCAATTTAATATTTTCGCCGATGCTATGGTTGCGTCCTTTCTTCTTTATTTCAGAGGTAGTAGTCCATTCACTTTGTATTCTAGAAGAAGACTGACAAGGAAAGGTTCTGAACTATCAATTCGCAATTTTGATGAAACTTCGTATACGTGTAGTACAAGCAAAAATAACGGACAGGTATTTTTCTTTTATCTGCCACCGTCGCCATTTAAGGGGTGAAATCACTCCTCAAAGTTAGGGTAAAATTTCAATTTTCCTTGATGATTTGAAAACTACAGCAGATAGAGAAAAAACTTTAAATTGACGTACTCTACTTTTAGAGAGCTTTCTACTGATGTATACAAAGCCAAGGTCGAACCAACTGAAGGGGCTGTTTAGGAAAAATTGGAGGTAAATTTTGAAATCGGGCGGATATACTTTACCTAGTTTTGCTCAAAGTTGAAATTTAAAGTCTAAAGTCCAAAAATTGGACGGTTAATTTGAGGTGTGTCTTTTTTGTGAAATTCAACAAGGTATACTCCTCACAGGATTAATTCATAAAAATAATTAATTTTTCCTTGTCAGTCATTTTGCACTAAGCAACAATAGTTTTAACAGTTTTAGCTGCAAAATTATCGCGCGTGCACCGACCTTTGTCAAATCAGAAATAAACTAATTAAACAAATATGGCCCAATGGTACGAGCCATTGACTGAACTGCAGCGGTGTTTGTTCAATAAAAAGTGTGCATTTCAGGCTGTATTACAAAGCGAGTATAGCTGTGCTGCAGTCGTTTTCGATAAAAAAAATGTTATTCGAAGCCGATAACGTTACAGACAGTCTTTAAATGTCTGTGATGTAATCGTGTTTGCAGTACTTTATTCATACAGACACGGCTGTATTACAGAGTAACTTCTGTCTGTGCTGCAGTCGCCTTTGTATTTACGCGACCCGGACACTTACTAATTATTTTTTATTTTTTTTATTTTTACTTATAATGAAACAAATGGGTCAGGGATATAACAAATAATATATGCTCTTTCTAATGGTAATACTTTTATTGGTGATATCTATGTAAAAAAGTGTCCGGGTCTAGACGGTTTGACGGTATATATGTGGTGCCAGGAAATATTCCATAACACAATTTAAATCATTAGGACTATCGTCTTCACCAGTTGTTTCCAGTTTATAATAAAATAGAAAGCTAGTTCATGACGTCAACGACAACACGGAGCCAAGCCGCATTCCACAACATCATTGAATTAGGACAAACGTTGTCAACCTTCACCAGTTGTATCCAGTCAAAAATGGAAAGTTCTTTGTGACCCAATTTTGTATATAAGACAATTCCTCTGACCCAATTTTGTATATAAGACATTACAATTTTAAATAAAACACATTCATTCAATAATTCAGTTTTTGTAATAATTCACAAGTAACGGTGCACCGTTACTATGTAATTTTGATACTTATATTTTAAAATAAAATTTATTGTTAAAATTTAAACACGGTCTTTAATTTCATTGTAACTTGAAATCTTTTAAAGTGAAGTAATTAATTTCGGTTTTGTTATTTTACGTACAAAAATAACTGGCGATCCTGTTAATCATCGGGTACATTCCCAACAATCGTAATTGCTATTATTAAAAAGCAAACGAACCATCACAAATTGTGCGAGCTGGAAAAATTAGCAGACGGTTAAGTCAGTAAGAAGTTTTTGGCTACTACGTCATCTACGGCACGACACAAAAACTGGCGATCCTGCCAGGATTACTTTCGAAGACATCTGGAACATCACTTCACAAAAATAATTGGTTACTGGAAGAGTTCGAGCCACACTCAACGGTAATACGCAACAACTAAACCAGACCAAAAGCAGATTCTTGTCCAAGGAAAATACAAGAGGATAATCAGTAAGTCTTTTTCATTTTTATGATTTGTTTGGCTTAAAAAATTGATTCCTCAACTGACCGTGTAAATTTTACAATATCTAATCCCAAATTTTATCGATACGATTCAATTGATAGTTTGGTATTTAAATTTTCAAATTTAACAATGAGTGATCCACAACCTAGCTCTAGCTCGACGGACGTAGATTTCTCAAACTTTACTCCCGAGCAGTTAAAACTATTTAAAGAATATATTAAAAATATTGAACAAAGAAACAACCCAGATATTTTTAGTGAAACAGACGAAGTAGGGTACCGAAATATTAATTTCAGAGATTGGATTGGAAAATTCGAAAACACCCCAACAGGTGCTCTCGATTTCCTACGCAGAGTTAATAACACTATTAACTATGCACCCAATCAGGAAACTGAAATTATTAGGTACACAGCTAATCAATTGCCATATGATTTAGGAGTACAGTTAATTTCTAGGGAACTTACATACGAATCCCTTCGTGAAATAATTCATACATTTCATAGTCCGCGTCGCACTACTATTCATATTGAAAATGAACTCGCGACCATGTCACAAAAATCAAATGAAGACGTATTAACATTTTATAATAGAATAAATAAACTCCAAATGGAACGAATGTCCAATCTTCGCTACGAACAAACAAAGAGCCAATACTCATTATTAGCTCCAATAATAGAGGAAAGCTTCTGTAACCGATTCATAACCGGTTGTTTACCGCAAATTTCTCAGCGACTACGACTAACAAGTCCTAGGCTTAAAACTTTAAATGAAGCGCTTAAAGAAGCACTTGAAGAAGAATCGTTCATGCGAACGCAAAATAATTTTAAACACAATTCAAATAATTTTAACAATAAATTCTGTAAATATTGTAAAACAAAAAATCACAATACTAAAGATTGTAGAAACAAACCTAAATTTGAAAATACCCAACCAAGTAATTTTAATATTAAAATTTGTAACTATTGTAAATTACGTGGTCACTTAGAAACGGAATGTCGTAAGAAAAAATTTAGCCAGTCATTTCAAAATAATCCTCCCCAACAATATAGGAATAATAATAACGAACATTTAAACTCCAACGCATCGCCTGTTACCGGAGTCGAACAGTCGATCAATCCTCAAATCGACTCTGCCGAAATAACGTATCCGATGAACAACTCGTCCATCGAATACATGTTGTCGTAAATACGCAAACAATTACTTTCAAATGTAATAATGCCATTAATAAACATTTAACTTTGTTGGTCGATACAGGCGCAAGTATTTCTTTGATCCATAATGATAAAATTGTTTCAAAATTGTTTAACGTAGATGAAAAAATTATAGTTAGAGGTATAGAAACAAATTATAAAGAAACGTTAGGCTCAATTCATTTAAATTTATATATGCCAGACGGTAATCAATTTCCGTATAAATTTCAGGCTATTGATAGTAATATAATCAATACTCCTCACGATGGCGTTTTAGGCATAGATTTTTTAACCCATTATAACGCAAAAATAAATACTAACAAGTCACAGATTACCCTAACACCACAGAAAGCACTCAAAATAAATTTAAATAGCTCGAATAAGAATTATATTTCAGAGAATATACGTATTGATCATCTAAAAAACGAATCTGTTAAAAATAGTTTAATTGATCTTTGTCACAGTAATATTGATTTATTTCACACAGATAGTCAAAAACTATCACATACTAATACACTTTATCATGAAATTAAAGTAACCGACCCCACACCAATTCATGTTAAAAACTATCGATTTCCGAAAATACATGAAATCGAAGTAAAAAGGCAGATAAAAGAAATGTTAGAAAACGGTATCATCAAAGAATCAAATTCTCCATATAGCGCTCCTATTTGGGTCGTACCCAAAAAAATTGACGCTAGTGGAAAACAAAAATGGCGCATTGTCACAGACTATCGTCGACTTAATAACATAACGATAGAAGATAAGTATCCACTCCCAAATATTGATGACATATTGTCTCATTTAGGAAACGCGAATTATTTTAGTACACTTGACCTCGCGTTCGGGTTCCATCAAATTTTAATAAATCCTACAGACCGACCGAAAACTGCGTTTAGTGTTCCCGGAGGACATTATGAATATATAAGGATGCCATTTGGACTAAAAAATGCCCCGGCAACTTTTCAACGGCTAATGAATACAGTCTTAAAAAATATTCTTTATGAAAACTGTTTTGTCTATTTAGACGATATCGTTGTATTCGGCACCACTATCGAACAACACAACGAACGTCTTCAAAAAGTTTTCAATTGTCTACGTGAGCACAACCTTAAGCTTCAAATAGATAAATGTGAATTTTTACATAATAGTATAGAATATTTAGGGCATGTAATTTCTGATCGAGGTTTGTTACCAAATCCAAAAAAGATTGATACAATTCAAAAATTAAAAATACCTAAAACAGTAAAAGATGTCCAATCATTTTTGGGTTTGGTCGGCTATTACAGGAAATTTATCAAAAACTTCTCTGAAAAAACCAAACCCCTAACAAATTTACTAAAAAAGGAAAATAAATTTATATGGGATGAAACATGCCAAAATGCATTTAACATACTAAAAAATGCACTTATAGAAAAGCCCATACTACAGTATCCAGATTTCAATAAAACATTTGTACTTACAACAGACGCTTCAAATATTGGCATAGGATCAATCCTAAGTCAAATGAATAATGATAATACATTAGATTTACCAGTTTGCTTTTATTCCCGTACACTAAATTCTGCCGAACAGAATTATACCACAACCGAAAAAGAATTATTGGCAATTGTCGAATCAGTGAAAAACTTCCGTCCATACCTCTATGGGCAGAAATTCATTATTCGAACTGATCATAAAGCCCTCGAATGGCTTATGAACAGTAAAGACTCAGCTTCACGCTTAGTCCGCTGGAGACTAAAGCTGGAAGAATACGATTATCGTATAGAATATAAAGCTGGTAAGAAAAATACAAACGCTGATTCATTAAGTAGACCAGTTTTAGTCATAGATAATTTGACCCTCGAAAAAACATATGAAAATTTCTTATTATGGAAAGATAACATAGAAACACCACAGTTCAATACCATTACCACTCCATTAGAAACAATCAATAATTTAGTTTTGCCTTATAGTGCTGTTAACTCTGATGGTAACAAATTTTCTTATTTCGTAAAAAGTAATATAAATTTACCAAGCATAAATAATTTTAAAGATGTATATTGTTTCACTTCAAAAGAAAATAATATCGTTTTACTTTTTGCTAAAGAAAATGCTCTCGATCCTATACAACCCGGTAATCTTTTTGAATGCCTTTACAATCTTTTTATGATTTTACAAATGTGTCAAAATAAGGAAATAACAACTTACGATATACCATCATTAACATTAAGCATAACAGAGGAAATCTTTAAAAAATTATTGTATTATTTTAATACTGATAACCAGTATAAAATAAATATTCTAAAAACCGAAACTAAAATCGTAACCGACAAAAACGAAAAGTTAAAAATCATAAAACATTATCACGACGACGTAACTAGGGCATCAGGGTGTTAAACGAACAATGCAAAACATAAAATTAAGGTACTTTTGGAAAAATATGAGTAAAGACATAGAGGAATACATAAGTAAATGCGAACCTTGTCAGAAAAACAAAAAAAACACGAAAAACAATAAACCCCCAATGCTGATCACTACCACAGCATCGACCTTTAATGAGAGTGTTGCATTAGAGATAATAGGCCCCTTTAACATAACTGAAAATAATAACCGTTACGTTTTACAATTCAGGATGAATTGACTAAATTCTTACAAGCATATCCTTTAATTAACCAGGATTCAATTAGCGTAGCTATACCCTTTATAGAGTACTGCACTAGATTTGGCTTTCCAAACAGCATACTCACTGATAAAGGTGGAAGCTTTACCTCAGAACTCCTGAAAGAAATAAATAAAATATTAAATATTCGTCACAAGCAAACCACTCCTTATAATCCTGCAACCAACGGCAATTTAGAACGCGCTCACGGTCCCTTAAAAGATTATTTGAGAATTTATACAAACGAAAACGCTAATGATTGGGATCAGTATATTAACTTAGCTTGTTTCACTTATAATACACACATAAACAGAAGTACCGGAGAAACCCCCTACAAACTTGTTTATGGAAATCAACCTAAATTGATTTCTAATAACTCTTCAGTTCCTACTTACTACCAGTATACTGAAGATATATCAAATAAACTAAAAACATTGAGGGAACTAGCAAAACAAAATTTACAAGTTTCAAAAGAAACTAACAAAAAATATTACGATAAAACTTCAAAAATTTACAACTTTAGAGTAGGTGATAAAGTCCTAGTAGAAGTAAAACTATTAAAAAGGGAATTAACCCTAGATATAAAGGTCCGTTCGAAATCACTAAAATACATAACAATAATACTGCGACATTAAGAATAGGAAATAAAAATCAAAGCTATCATTTTAAGCATTTGAAACTCTATGTTTCAGATGCTGAAACAAATGGAGAACAGCAAGAAAATGATAACTACAATATCAATAATCCTGATATGGACACTGTTGACAACCCTATTCCAAGTACAAGCACGCAATTATGAAATTACTGATTTGAACAATAACCCAGGAATTTATTATAATGTAGAAGGAAACGTTAAAATAGCATCTAGTTACATTAGTCTATTGCATTACTATAACATAAGTTACTTAGATAAGATTTTATATTCCATAAGTAGTATTTATTCTAAAAGTACACACATGTATAATTTGCTAGAAGATAATGTCAATTGCAAATTACACTTTCAATTGTTAAATAATGAGTTAGCTGATCTAAAAATCAAATTTGATGATATAACACATCTTTACAACATACAAACACAAAAATCATACAGAAATAAAAGATCTATTCAAGTCGAATATGAACATGGATGGTTTGATGCTATTGGTTCTATATGGCACAAAATAACTGGTAATCCCAGTGCCGAAGATGCCCAATATTTTACCAATGCCATCAATAATCTTGTAAATAACCAAGACAAAATTCACTCAATGGTGCAAGCACAGATTCGACTTATAGGTGATTCACTCAGTAAGATGAACAAAACGCAACTCGAAATAAATACAATTGAAGAAAAATTAAATTCATATTTAAAAATTTATAATATTAATACTAATCAAACTTCATTATTAATTAATAGGGAAATATATCATATTAATATTAACGAGCATATTTTACTTTTAAGAAATCTTATAAATAAGGTCATGAATGAAATAGAAAAATTTGAAAATGCAATTACATTAGCGCGACACAATCTAGTCGACTTTAAAATCTTACCTCCTAGAACTCTTTTATCAGAACTACAAAATAGTTTACGATTTAACCTTCCATTTGAACCAAAATGGGAAAATTTACAGAAATACTATAAAATCCTAAAAGCTAGAGCAATTAACTTAGAGCACACATTAATTATAGAAATCAAAATACCAATCGTAAAAATTGACAACTTCATCCTATACCATTTGTTCCCACTTCCCAATCACAATCCTAGAGACATGAAACAAATTTCTATCATCCTTATAAATTTTCCTTATTTAATAATAAATCTAAGTCGAACAACTCATATTTTAATGAAAGATAGACTGAAATGCCAAGAATATATAAAAGGAAATTTCATCTGCGAAAATATACACATTACTTCAAGTTTAACACAACAAAGCTGCGAAATATTAATGTTAAATCCAATCACGAAGAAACTACCAAAAGATTGCGAAACCAAAACGTATTATGCAAATCAGGAAATCTGGCAAGAAATCAATGGTAATACATGGATCAGTGCAAACAGCGAACCAACTGCTCTCAACATAGTCTGCCCAGAAGAAACAGAATCAGTCGAACTACGAGGTACTCAAAAAATTCGACTCGAAGAAAAATGTAAAGCTTATACGACAACTCGTACCATCGAAACTTACCCAATAATCACAAACTATACGCTACGTGATTGTCCCCAACATCAATCTACAAGAAGAAGATGACTGCATAAAGAAAATCAACGAATCAGAAATAAAACTAGCGACCATTAATCCAATAAAACTTACGCACATAAATCTAGATGAATTAAACGAAAACCAGCATCGCATAGAAAACCTCAACAAGCAAGTGGAACAGAAATTAGAAAACACGATTCAATTTATGGGACAACGAGTTTCTACCACTACTTGGACATATATAAAAAACACAACATTTTTGCTTTCTATTCTAGGCATTTTTTACATGTTATATAAATGTTCCTGTTTCTCATTCCTGAAAAATTCAATTGGGAAAAGCTGTTCAAAAGGATGTATCAATATCTACAATTGCGTCCACGGCTCAGATATTCGTAACGAACCCACGGTACACTTCACACCTATAGAGAACAATCAGCTCATACCAATCGCTCCACCTGAATATAAGGACGTAGCTGAAAAACCCATAACCTCGCCTATGCGTCGAACCACGAGAACGACTCGATCCAAGTACTGCGAATCATTTCTCTAATCTTCTACGACATAGTCTCGAATAAAACTGGGGGAGTGTGGTGCCAGGAAATATTCCATAACACAATTTAAATCATTAGGACTATCGTCTTCACCAGTTGTTTCCAGTTTATAATAAAATAGAAAGCTAGTTCATGACGTCAACGACAACACGGAGCCAAGCCGCATTCCACAACATCATTGAATTAGGACAAACGTTGTCAACCTTCACCAGTTGTATCCAGTCAAAAATGGAAAGTTCTTTGTGACGACAACGATTTCACCAAAAATTCCTCTGACCCAATTTATGTATATAAGACATTACAATTTTAAATAAAACACATTCATTCAATAATTCAGTTTTTGTAATAATTCACAAGTAACGGTGCACCGTTACTATGTAATTTTGATACTTATATTTTAAAATAAAATTTATTGTTAAAACTTAAACACGGTCTTTACTTTCATTGCAACTTGAAATCTTTTAAAGTGAAGTAATTAATTTCGGTTTTGTTATTTTACGTACAAAAATAACTGGCGATCCTGTTAATCATCGGGTACAATCCCAACAATCGTAATTGCTATTTTATTAAAAAGCAAACGAACCATCACAAATTGTGCGAGCTGGAAAAATTAGCAGACGGTTAAGTCAGTAAGAAGTTTTTGGCTACTACGTCATCTACGGCACGACATATATATATATATATATATATATATATATATATATATATATATATATATATATATATATATATATATATATATATATATAATACGGTGGTCCAGAATTATGTACCGTAATTGCTAGAGTTGATAGTACGTTCAAAAATAATGGTACCTTTCCATATACGCTTTTTTCCAAAACTCAGTAATAAGGGAGATACAACCCTGTAAAGGGGTGAAACGAAAACCACTTTTTCCTAAATATTTTCCAAACGCTTTTGAATAACGGATTGATATTTTAGGGAAACGTATTTTGCGTTAGAAGGATTAAATTTATGTAAACGCTTATTCCAGCACTTATGATCAACTGGTGGATTTGGGTAGTAGGTATGAGTTATCACGTCTTTTCTTTCTTAATTTGCAGTTATTTAAGCAAAATTGTTAACAATATGATTCCTCAGACAATTCCACGCAAAAAGGTATACTTGTTACATTTTGATAAATAATACCGTTTTCCAGAAATTTGTAATGGAATAATTGGTACCATAAGTTTAATTATCCTAATATTCATATGCATCCCTAAAATATGAATCCATTATTCAAAAGCACCTAAAAAAATTAAAGAAAGAAGTCTGTTTCGTTCCACCCCTCTGCCTTTTTCCTCTCTACTGTATCTCACTGGTTATTGAGTTTTGGAAAAAAGTGTAGATAAAAAGGTACCATTACTTTTGAACGTATTATCAGCTCCTGCAGTCACGGTAGATAATTCTGGACCATCAAACGTAGAATATATATATATATATATATATATATATATATATATATATATATATATATATATATATATATATATATATATATATATATATATATTCTACGTTTTGATTACCCAAGTACAGGGTCGTGGAGAAACAAGACGGGTCTCAGGGACAAAAACATTTTTCACAAATTCCCCCCCCCCCTATATTTCGAATAAAAATTATAGAAAATAAAATTTTTCTTTAAAAATTGTCCTTACAAAATTTTTGCCGGACTCACGATTACAGAGATAATCGAAAAAAAATTTTGATCTTTTTTCCAAAATGGTGACTAAACTGCAACACCCCCAGTCCCCAAAAATCAGTTTTACGCTCATCACAGGCCCTTCTACGAATTTCAGAAAAAAAATCGCCGCCTACCTGAAATGCACGGTTAGTCCCTTTTTGGCGACCCTTTTACTCATTGTTAATAAATTGTCACTTTTTACTCGTTGTTATCAACGAACCCTCCATGTAGCTCTGTATAACTACATATACATATACGCACTATCTTGTCCAGTGCCCCAATAGTATCCAATAGCCAATATGTACATTGAATACAATACAGTATCTGTATATATATATATATATATATATATATATATATATATATATATATATATATATATATATATATATATATATATATATATATATATATATAAAAGGGAAATACCACTCACTCACTCACTCACCTATCACGAATTCTCCAGAACTATAACACATACACACGTAAAATTTGGTACGTAGGTCCCTGTTGGGTCGTAGGGGCTCGCTAAGAAAGGCTTTTGGAAAATTTTTAGTCTAGCCGTAGAAATTTACGAAAAATCGCAAAATGTCAATTTTTTATTGCTGTATATAGCTGCCTATGGACAACTTATAAAAAAATCATTTAAATTTTGTTAGTTGCTAAGTATTTGCAAAAAAATAATTTTGGGACTTTCAAAATTAAATAACTATGGTTACTTTTTATTTGTGCTTACTGTTTCTCCATTCTCACTTGAATGTTTTTTATCTGGAATTACTTAAATGTAATTAATTATTTGCTGTTATCGGTTCTGTAAATTATTAATCCTATTTACTGTTACCAAAAGAAAGTCAATGTAAATTTGAGGCCCAGGTATTATGGGCGCAAGCCAAAAAGAACTTTTTTACCGACATCTGCATTTATCTTTGTCTATCACATTAATAAATATACGTTTATTCACTCCTTTAAAAACATAATTACTTTGTTTGGTTGGTAACTATGTAAATAATACAATTTGTGTTCCCCTCACCTCAGTTTCTGGAGGTCTTTTGAGCTCGCGTTCATAATACTATTTTTATATTATTATTTATGTTATTCCAAAAAATGTGTTTTATATCAACGTAAAAGCCCCTATATCCGAACGCAATTCGATACTGGAACAGTTTTGACACTTATATATTAAAAAAATATAGTTATTGCAAAAAAAAAAATTTATTAACAAAATAACAGGCTAGCGTGGATTTTTAGTGTACTACTAATTTATTTTATTATGGAACTGAAAAACAATTTTTTTCAATCTAAACAATTCCGACGATGCTTAAATAAAAATGTTAAAATTATTAGATTTATGGCTTTCGAACGATAGTATTGTCAGATATATTTCTCTCTTTGTTTCTTTTGGCATGTTAACATGCCAATGGCACTTAATTGGTTAAAATGACAATGATACGGTGGCAGCCTTAAAATACGGTGACTTCTAAGACTTTGTCTATAATAAACCTAAAAAATTAAATTTTAACTAATGCCTTTCTAATGCGAGCAAATATAACATTTCTGTATGCGTTAATTGTTTAAGTCTAAATTGTTAACAAAAATAAATTTTACCAGCGGAGTGGCTGAGCGTGCTTGTAAAATGTGCCCAAAGTAATTTCATCACCAGTGACGCGAGTGAGAATATTTGTGTCATTACTCAATACTGTACACGAATTTTCAAATAAAATTTAACCACTTTAAAATACAATAAATAATTTTAAAAATAACATTTTAAACGGTCTTATGGTTTCAGTTAATTACAACTATACAAATGGGCTTTTAAAAATAAATTTTATTAACATTAATAAATACAAAAATTAGATATCTTATCAGTATTTGTTTATAAATTTATTTCATTAAAAATATACGTTTTAATATTTTGCTTAACATCTATAATTTATTTTCGTCGATGAAAAATATAATTGCTATAACGGTATATGAATTGTGGCTATTTTTACAGCAGTTATGATTTCCTTATACTACATTTTATACATTAAACACATTCGCTCATAAATGCTCTCCGAATTATTTTTTTCACTACTAGAGTTCATTGTAAGCCGACAGTTACTTTTGTTGAATTACCATCGAACTGTTTTTCTTTTCTTTTTTTAATTAAATTTGTGTACATCAAAACGTCCAAATACTTAAATAATATAACTGAACACTAAAGGAATTAAGTAGTTTTTTTGTTAATAACCCAAGAACCTGCCGTATGCAAATCCTACGTATAAGATATATGAATGACTTTTTGTGCGTGAGTAGGAGCCACCACTTAAGCTAATTTTGCCCGCATCAAAGAATATGACGTCATTTCTAATTACGATTTTTAATTTTTACTTAATTCAAGAAATTACATGAATAAAATCTATATAAAAATGTAGGTTTCAACTTAGGTTTCAACCACAGAAATACAAATAATATGTATGTATTATATTAGGTAGAAGGAGCCTGCCCACTCAAATATAAGGGCAACTATTTTGTCTGTCTTTTGTCACTTGCACATAATCAGTTGCAGTTCAGATCTCACCGTGTAAAAATCAATTTTCAGAAGCATTTTAAAAGGGATTTTTGTTATTTTATTTATTAAAAATGATTTTATATGTTACAATGACAATGACAATGACAAAACCTATATTTTGACGTAAATTTCATCCATGCTTTCCATGACTTAAGTAAATATTAAAAATCACAACCAGAAATGACGTTATATCTGTGACTCGGGAAAAATTAGCTTAAATAAATGGTGGAATCTTTTAGGTCTGTAGTAGTACTACTCACGCTCAAAAAGTTGTTCATGTATCTTACACAAAGGATTTGTATACGACGAGCTCTCGGACTATAAAACATCTGACAGTGTGTTTATCATAGAAATACAACGAGAGTGTTATAACGGAAGCAGAATCAGAAATAATATTTTGTTTTTTAACAAAAAGAAAAGCAGAAGTAAAAATTGAAGCCACCCGTGTTTTCAGCTTTTTTCTTTTGCTTCAAGTAGATATTGTAGAGGAAAAAGTAATCTTGCTGTCCTCACTAAACTACATTTATATTTTTAAATTTTTTCTGCGCCGTCAGCATTATGTGCAAGTTAGATCATGAACAAGTGATGAAATTTAATCGCATTCCTTCACATTTTGGCTTTTTAGTTCCGCTGAAGTTCTGTTACAATAAAATTTTGCGGAATTAACGCAACTGCGAAAGTAAAAAACAATATCCGTTATGTCCCTATTTTGCAGCTTATTTCTGATTTAAGAAATTACAATTTGACAGGAAGAAGAGAGATTAAAACAATTCTCCGTTATGATCAATTTAAATGAAATATTTTTAGCTTTCTCTTTCACTTTCTCGACACTAACTTCCTTACTTAACTAAAATGTGGTATTTTCAACAGTAAATTTACATTGTATTCCTTGTTATTCCTTTACTAAATTTCTTTTAAAAATTTGAATAAATTTAAAAAAAACACTTGTGGTCGCTTTTTGTCAAAAATTCGGGTTAAGTCGCGCGCCTATTACTGTTTAAACTGATATGACAATTTTGTTGCTTAATGATCAACTAACCCATTCAGGCAAAAAAAAAAATTGATCAAGATACGTAAGATTAAAAAAAATCTTCAAATGTATTGGAGAAGTCTCGTAGTGTGGATAACGTAATATGTAGTTACATTTAACCAAATATAAATAGACCAAAACTAAAACTGATAAAAACATTTTTGAAATTTGTTTACAAATAATAGAGAAATAGAAGATCAAAATTACGACGAAATGGTTGATTTCCTGTGATGTCAAACATACACACAATCGGACACCGAGTGTCTTTTATATAATATTTTCTTTTATTTAATTTTGTTAAATTACCACGGATATTTATGAATCTTTAAAAGTTCAAAAAATGACATTTTAAAACGTCAAAATATTGAATTTTTAAAAGATAAAAATTTTAAAATTGTCTTATTTATGTAGTATCCGTAGTAAATAACGTAATTTGAATAAAAAAGACTCTTCGCTCTATTTGCAATGCCGTAGAACAGATGACGTCACGCATCCGTATCAGATGAAACAGAACTATCAATGTAAAGTGCAACTTTAAAGTCCCATAACTTTGTTTGTTGCTGAAATACCTTAATTTTTCTTTTACACTTTTGTTTAATTTTGTTTTAATTTTTATTTTCATCCATAAAAGAAAAATGGTAGACTTCTCCCTTGTAGCAGAAACAATATTTGCAATTCTGTTGACCGAGGTAAAACAGGATGGATAAAAAAATAAATTAATAAAAAAATGTTCACCTAAAAATAAGTTTTTCCGCAATCAGAAAAAAGGCAACAATTAAAGGATAGCAAATATACGACCGAGTTTATTTTTACAAATAATCTAAAAGTAAAATGTCGCTATAATGAATAAACTACAATGATTATAATGAATTATATGTAAAAATTTAATGTCAAAACTTCAGTTCTTATTCTTTCAGTTCTTCAGTTGTTTCAGATTTTTTGCTTAAAATGTATTTCCAACAATTTGGAATTGAAACATTACATTCATATTTTTTGCGGACATCTTTTTTAACATACCAACAATATTTATTGTGCATCGGGCCTTCATCGGGACAGGGCATCCAAGAAGCAATTTCTTTTAACAGTAAATCAAAACGTTTTTTACTAATGAGTAAATCTGTTTCTACTGTATTTAGAAAAGCTTTGAATTCTTTAAATAAAAATAATTTGCCATTTGTATTTCCGTGTAATAAGCGTATAAGATCTGGGATATATTTTTCCGGCACAGACAATCGCTTTTTCTTAGGTGAAGTACATGTCTTAGACGATGATGGAGATGTTACAAATTCATTAATATCGTTTGAAAGAATTATCACAGGATCGCTAAATAAAATTTGATTATTATACATAAATCGTTTAATTTGTTCTGGTGTACCGTTAGGTTGCTTATTTTCTTTGTCAGACCAAATACACCCAAAAAGACGAGGTTTCAATCTTTCTGTTTTCTCTTTCCTTTCAGCTTCAAATTCAATTTCTAAAGCTTTTAATTTTGCTTTGTGGGAATCTGGACTGTCTGGAAATTGTGCACAATCGTCTTCACCATCGATAATTTCTTCTTCACTTAAATATCCATGAGGTACCATAAATTCATTGTCAATTTCATATTCATTTTCTTTTTCATCACAATCGGAATCTTTTTCATCATCAGATCCATGAAGGGATTCTCCTGGTTCTTCTTCTTCCCATTCATCGTCCGAGTCAATATCATAATCAAATATTTTCTGAAAAATTAAAAAAGATTAATGAATGTCATTGAACATATTTTTAAAAAAACTATTTTAAGAGTGTTATTGAAGTCGAATAGAAATTATACAAGTTTTTATTTAGAATATAGAAGTCTCATAGTGTGTATAATGTAATAATTATGTAGTTACATTTAACTAAAATATAGACCAAAACTAATAAACTGGTGAAAAAATTTTTGAAATCCGTTAACAAATAATAAAGAAATAGATCAAAGATTAAGGCGAAATGATTGATTTCCAGTTCAACTGTGACGTCAAACATCCGCACAATCAGACACCGAGTGTCTTTTATTCAATTTTTTTTTAAATTTAAGGATGTTAAATTACCATGAATTTATTAATACTTAAAAAAAATTATTTTTTATTATTGGCGACACAAAGATTACGCGAGCGCTCCTGGTTTTTTAAATTAGAAGCTGTATCAAGTAAAAATTTTTGTATGCGTTTAATTGTCGATAGAAAAAGGTACTATACAAATTATGCTTGGATCACTAGATTTTATATCATCCATTAATCGTATACGTATATTTTTACTTGATGCTAGTTCTAATTTTACCACCAGAGGCGCGAGTGAGAATCTTTGCGTCGCCAATATATTTATGAATCTTCAAAAGTCCAAAAAATGACATTTTAAAGCGTCAAAATATTGAATTTGTAAAAGATAAAAATTTCAAAATTGTCGTATCCATATATAATATTCGTACGTATAGTAATTATCATATTTAATAGTTTTAAAAAAGTTCAATAAAAAAGACTCTTCGCTCTATTTGCAAAGTCGTAGGAAAGATGGCGTCACACATCTGTATCAGATAGAGTCCCTGTAATAAATAGAGTCGTGACATGTTTGCTGAACGCTGATTGGTTCCGGCATTTTCTGTCCAAAGTTTGCGTAAAATACATTGGAAATAAATTAAATATTAACAAAAACCATTTAGTTTAACCTAGAAAGAATAATTTAATTAAAACCTTTCAATTGTTTATTAATTCATAACTTATTTTTGAAGTTTCCCGCTCTGTTTTGGATAAAAAATGGCTGACATGTCACGACTCTATTTATTATAGGGACTCTAGTATCAAATAAAACAGAACTATCTGTGTAAAGTCCAACTTTAAAGTCCCATAACTTTGTTAGCTGTTGAGATACCTTAATTTTTCTTTTACACTTTTGTTGGATTTGATTTTAATTTTTATTTTCGCCCATAAAAAAAAATTGGTCGACTTTTCCATTTATGTCTGTTTGTTTGTTACCTCATCATGTGAAAGCCGCAGAATGGATCTCGATAAGATTTTCATTGACGGAGTTGTTACGATTGCAGTAATAACTAATGGTAATAAAGGCATAAAGCTATCAATCACAAGAGCTGAAATACATCTTAACCCATTATAACCCAACGTGTGATTATGGGCTGATACCGTAAAACACCCTATCTTTACCTATTAAACCTAACTTTACCATACCACACTTTACGTTAAGAAAATTCAAATTTCATAATTTATATATTCTGTAGCACTTTTTTTTAATGATGGAGATATTTCTAACAAACTACTGGTGTTACATAAGTTTTTCTGGCATTGTCAGCCACAATTTCTTCAAATCATTGGATTTTTTTAGTTCTTATGGTACATTTTGGTTTTAAGCAAGTGTGCAAACTTTAGTTGGTATTTGAAAAAATATACAAGTGACATAGATAATTTCATCATATGAAGAGTTACATAACCTCGTAAGTATATAAAATGATTTTTAAGTTTACTTATTTGTGCATTATCGAATAATTCGTTTAGGTAATATTATAGCAAATTCGGTAAAATTAGAGTCCTTTAACAAATCCCAACTTTACCAGTCAGCGCCGCCAACAGTCAGGGTTGTCAAAAATATACGAATTGCATTATATTTTTACACGAATTGAGATATTAAAGTAAAAAACATTGTTATAGGTTTACATTTATACAAAATGTCTGGTAAACATCATAAGAAGAAAATTGGTGCAAGGACATACAAAAATTATTCTGCAGAATGTTAAATCTAGCAACTGATATGGTAAAAAGTAAACAAATTACAACATTATACACTAAAAAACAATTTGGAATCCAAAGAAGAACAATAGAGAATAAAATTGAGTATCTTGTTTTGGTTAAAAAGATTCTGATTTTGTAAGTTAGACAATTTGATTGAAATTGAACATTGATTGACTTAATAGACAATTGTTTTTGTTTTTTATTTCTGATTTTGTTACTTAGTTTATAATATCAAATATGTAACATTGTGTTTTATTTTTTTTAAACATATTTTTTTTTTTTGGCATTTTGTTTTATTAATTTTTACTGATTTTGTACATCCCTGGTGAAAACAGCTGTATTTGACGTTTTCATAACATAATTCTATCGCAACTAGATTTATCGTTGAAAATTTCGAAATGACTGCGTATTATTGTTAGATATTATTTGGAATTCACAAAAAAAGTATGAACAACAATGCTATATTTAAAAATTTTATAATATCTTTTATATTTCACTAAAAAAAATATGAATTAGTAATAATATGGCAAAGTTAGGAACTCCTCGACATTTGAGCTTGTTACTGTTTTTTTTATTTTTGACTAGTAATTTAAATTTCTGGAAAATTTATTTATGAGTTAGATCAAAGTTTTTTATCAGTTTATTCTATTGAAACAGTTAAATATAACTAAATTAGTTTCGTCTATTTTATTCAAATTTGAATTGAAAATTATGGTAAAGATAGGGTGTTTTACGGTATTATAAACAATATAATAAATTTATCTCTGGGATAAATCAGTTTATTCTACAGATTTGAGTATTATAAACGCTATAACATAATATATGCATAACATATGTAAATTTCAACGACGTGTTATGTAAGTTTGAGGTTCTTTTCGGTCATTTCAAAAATTCGTAAAAAAATAGACTAGTTTCGGCCCGCGATTACACCCGCGTAAAATTATCTGAATTATGAGTCAAATTATTGGATAAATTTATAATTAGATATTCGGAAATCTTGTACATAATCAATTACTTATTTTGCCTGGCCCCGCTTGTCAAACGACCTTAACCCTTTTAAACAAACCATACGGAAATTTTTTTGTGTCTCAAAATGTCAGGCTTTTTACTGCCAGTGATAAGACAATAGATAAGGTTACAAAAAAAAAAAAAGAAAAAGAAAAAATCAAAGATCCCAACATCAAAAAAGTGAACCCTAGGAATTTACAAAATATAAATTATACTAAACTATGTTGACAAAATTCAACACTATTTAGAATTATACCGTATTTCGGAAAATCTGTCACAGATGGCGGTACTGTACCAGTGCATATATACATATCACAGCATTTTGAGCCCCCATATTGCAGGACGAGTTAACTCGTCTTAATCATTTAAAGAGATAAAGTAACCATCTGCATATTTCAAAATCATGGCTAATTTCCGCACCGTCATGTAGATACCCATGTCAATAGTTTTAGAAGTATTTCTATTCTAGGCCTTTTTTGGGGTACTAAGACCCTAGGGGACAATTTTACTTCACTTTCATTTTTTCCAGAACTTTCAACAATATTTGAGGAAAATTTTATAAAAAATTCTTTCAACTTTTTAATTTGGAATCTATTTGGTGTCACCGATGGACAATTCTGACCACATGTCCATTTAAATTTGATGTTCTGTGCAATTTATTATACATACATAGTAAACACTAGCACAGTGTTTCATGCGACACGATTATCAGAAAAAAATAAGTTGTCAAGATTTATACAACTAATCTTGATTAACTAAATATTAAAATTTTTGACGACTCACACTTTCGACACTTTTGCCATAATAAAGCTGAATCATTTTTTATGCGGTGGATCGAAACCGCATAAAAAAATATCATCAAAGAAAATATATAACTCAAAACCTCACGATTTCCTTAGAAGTTGCTTTTCTAAACAAGATAAAGCATTAATTTACACATGAGAACATTCTATTTCATTTTTATAATATTATGAAAATTGGGATAAATACATCTGTAAAAAAACAAAACAATGATGCAATAACTTATATTCTTATGTAATGTACTGATTAAATGCTTAAAAACAATCAATATGTTTATGAAAGTAAATTATTATAATTAATTTTTAGGTTTCTTATTTTCTCTTGCTTTTGATTCACATTATGCACTTTAATGAGCATTTTTTAAAAGTCACGTAAAAAAATCGCACAAAAAAACCACATAAAAAAGTTTAGCTGTATATGCAATATGTAGGAAAGAATTTTTATTCATTTTCCAGTATTTCCCCTAATGAACTAGACTTGGTTTTTAAGGTGTTTTTTAAGGAAAGATTCGCTAAAAAAAAGAAATCTATTTTTTTCTTCATAATTGTATTCTTTAAGGTGTTTGAAATATTCTTCTATCATTTTATTTAAAAAAAAAATGAAAAATAAAAAAGTTATTTTTGTAAGTTTTATGTTATTGTTCACAAATTTGTTAATATATTTCCGTACATATATATTATATTTTAATTTGATATTTTTTAGGTTATTCATATTGTTGTAATTTAATATGAATAACCTAAAAAATATCAAATTAAAATATAATATATATGTACGGAAATATATTAACAAATTTGTAAAAAAGTTATTGGCATTTTAGTACGCGCACATTACTATAAAAATTATCACATTATGTTATACTATATATATTTCATCCAATTATGGAATCTTCAGGTACATATAAAATTCAGTTTTTGAATTTTATTGTCATTTTTAAGTATTATTATATGATTAAAATTTATTTAATATTAAAATGTTAAAATTCTTCTATGTAATATTTGTAAAAATCTGTTTTGATTTTTTTGTCTATAACTTGCGTGTTATCACGTTTTTCGAAGTTTGGATATTTTACCAATTTTTCACATGAATGTATTGATTTGTGTATTATTGTAGTTTTTGGTTTTATTTTTGTTATGTTTGGTTAAGTTTTTTTGAAATTTTTTGAAATTTGTTTGTGGTTGATTACGTGATCATCGTATGTTGAAAAGTATTAAATTGTGTTATTGAGACCGATTTATTAGTAGGAACATCTTGAATTGTTTTAAATTAACTAATATTTTTCAACATACGATGATACACGTAATCAACCACAAATTTTTACATAATTTAAAACCAAATCTTTACATCATGAATAACTTAACCAAACATAACAAAAATAAAACCAAAAACTACAATAATACACAAATCAATACATTCATGATGTGAAAAATTGGTAAAATATCCAAACTTCGAAAAACGTGATAACACGCAAATTATAGACAAAAAAATCAAAACAGATTTTTACAAATATTACACAGAAGAATTTTAACATTTTAATATTAAATAAATTTTAATAATATAATAATACTTAAAAAATGACAATAAAATTCAATAACTGAATTTTATCCATATGTACCTGAAGATTCCGTAATTGGATGAAATATATAAAGTATAACATAATGTGATAATTTTTATACCTTTGGTGAGAAAACTCCAAAACAAAAAAAATATAAAAAGTATTTAAGGTATCGATATAATTCAAAGTGCATAATTATTATTCCTCGATACCGTCATTTTGGTAGGAACTAGGGTCTTTTGGTTCCGTAATATATTTTTAAAATGGCGGCTGTTTATTGTCGAGAAAATAGGGTGATTTTTGAAAATTTATTTTCAAAATGCGATTTCTCGCTGGTTTGTTTTATTTCTTTCTGAGATCCTAGTTAGTGCTGTATATATGAATATTTTCAGAAAATTCTTGATTTTTTTATTTTAGTTCACTTTAGGTTTCAGAATGCGAGGAACCCTCAAGGTGGAAAAATCTCGCAGTGTCGACTTCAACGCCATTTATACTCAGTTCCTTTTTTGAATTTAAAAAAAAAAAAATTTTTTTGTAATATAAAGACGTGTAGAAATAATGTTGTATAAATAACGTAAAAGCCCCCATTATGGAACGGTATCTAATACTGGAACAGTTTTGACATTTACATATTTATTTTTTTAATTAAGGAAACATTAAATGCGAGGTGAATTTAAATTGAAAAACAATCATTCTATTAATAATAATTTTTGTTATCAGGCGTTTCTTTCAGAAATAACTTCATTAATATGTAAATGTCAAAAATGTCGAAAATATGAACAAATTTCAGTTTATGTAAATAAGAACAAATTCCAGTTACTTTATGTTTAGGGGAGAGTGGTCCGTACCAACCGCCCAAATCGTAAAGGCCATAAAGGTGCCAAAAATCAATTTTTTGCTGTGTTCAAAGTTGTACTCTGTAGAGGGATCATTTTTCTATGTTTCAGCCGGCTGGTGAGGATTGTGGGTGTTGTCAAGTTAGAGATACTGAGGCAAAAGTAAAAGTGTACGTTTTCGACGTGTTCAGAAATGGTGGTTCAAAATCAACCCCCTAATATTTTTATTAAATTCCGAAAATAAACGAAATTTGTAATTCTTATCATAATTTGTGAGTAAAATACTACGATTTGGAATAAACTGAAACAATTTTTTACTTTATTCGAATACATTTCAAGACCTTTTTTAGAAAATACCTACATATAGATGAACTAAATAATGAATATAAATTTTAATCGCTATAGTCTAAGTTGTCTTCTATCTCACAATAATTGCGAATAGTCTTCGCACGCGTAGTTTTGAATAAGCCCATCCCAAAGCGGCAATCCCAATATCATCGTTGCAACTGCCTGGCGCAGAATCATCAGATCTCTTTTCGCAGTTTTGGGTTTGAATGTTCGTCCCATTTTTAAGAACATGCGCGAATACCGTCAAAAATCAAAATGGGGGTCGGTTTTGGATCATCATTTTGCGGTCGGTTTCGGACCACCCTGACTTTTTTCACATAATAGCTCCCTGATCTATTATGGCAATCGAGACGATCTAATTTCAATAGCGTGTGTTGAAGATACACGCTACATTAGATTCTGTTTGAAATTGAACTCTATTGTCGTCGAAACACAAATAATGCGAAAATCTTACGAGATGAAGAGTAATGATAGCTGTCTATATCCAAATTGCCTATGTTATGACAACATTTCGTTACTACTATGAACAGTTCGGCCTGCAGCACCATCGCTGGGAAAATGGGGGGGGAGTCGATATGGTACGACCGGTCGGTATGGGACCACCCTCCTCTAATTTTAATAAAAATTGACTTAAAAATTGACTATAAAATACTACATACTACATACTAATTTTGTCAGTCGGAATTATAGAAGTTCCGAATTAGTGAAGTCCGAAATAGCGAGGTTTTACTGTATTTTATTTAACAATGAAAATATTTGAATTTTTTGCAAGAACTTTTGTTTCACGACGAGGACAACAAAATAAAGCTTAAAACGAGGACAATCCTCGTAAAACGAGGACGCCTAGCAATTCTACTTAGGACACACAACTTTTAGCTTTTGCTTCGAGTAAATACAATGACGTCATTTATGTCATTTGACAACTGGGAAAAATTTGATATTGTTTTGGCGCCTAATTTTAAATTCAAATATTTTTATGGTTATAATTCTCATGATACAAGATATTTCTAAGCAAAAAAATAAATAAATAAATAAAAATAAAACATTTTTATACATTTACTAGCTGTGGCCCGTGGTTTCACCCACGTAAAATTATCTTAATTATTGGTCAAATGATTAGATCAATTTTAAATTAGATATTCGGAAATTCTGTACATTAATTATTTATAATGCCTAGCTACGCTCGTCAAACGACTCTAAAGTAACAATCTTCATATTTCAATAGCATGGCTAATTTCCGCACCTTTATGTACTTAGATACCCGTATCAACAGGTAGTTTTAGGAGTATTTCCATTTTAGGCCTAGCTTGGGGCACCAAGACCGTAAGGGACAATTTTAATATCACAATTAATTTGGGGCTTATTTGATGGCCTTCACGGACAATTCTGATCCCCAGGTTTATTCAAATTTGATATTTTAAAATTCTGAGCATAATTCTCGCCTAATAACCCTACATTAACCATATTCATATTTCTATAGCATATTTAATTTTCGTAAAATATTGTCAAAATCGAACCGTTTAATTTTAATCCCATTAGATAGTGCTGGGGGTTAATTTTGAACTCACTTTACATTTAAATTAGATATTCTAAATTTCTTTATAAAATCAGTTTCTTCTAGTGTTCCGTTCCGCTCGTCCAATGATCTTAAAATAGATATATTCATATTTATAGTGTACAGTGGAAACTTGATGTTTCGTCACTCTGTAACTCATCATATTCTATAACAATTTGTCGCTCCTAAAAAAAATGTACGTAGTGTAGTTGGTTTTCTACTTAACTTTTGAAATTTAAATAGAAAAAAATTAAAGTGTATCGTACCTAGTTGTAAAAATTCCACTAAACAACGAATTACTCAAAATAAAGGGATATCTTCCCTAGTAAAAATAAGTAAAAATATTTAATTAATTTTTTTTTTTATTATTCACTTTCAGACATATTCCATAATTCGTCTATTTCTGTAATTTATCACCCCTCCGGCCCCGAGCATGATGAATTGTCGAGTTTCTACTGTATTTAATTTTAATGCCTTGAGACCTTTCTGTAGATACCCATATTGATAACTTTAGAAGCATTTGAATTTCGAACCTTTTTTGAAGTCCGAGTGTTTTAGCGAATATTTCTGAACCTGCATTAATTCGTCCAGCCATTAATTTATTGTGTCTTGTATTACTCCAGAAATCTAGGCAATAATTTTAATCTCACTTAATTTTTTCAAAATATCAATGTTTAAGTAAAATTTAGTCAAGATTCGCCGTCTTTTTTAGACCATTTTTGGGTCCCCAGCACCGCTGGGGGTCATTTCAACTTCACATTCGTTTATTTCATGACCTCAGTAATGTTTGAGCAAAATTTGGTCCAAGATCCATACATTCTAGAGAGCTTTCATTTTTCAGGATCTCAATATTATTTAAGCAAAATCTGGTAGAGTCCAACCGTTTACTTTCCAAAGTCCAGCCGTTTACTTTAGAAGTCTACATCAGAACATAAGGTATCACGTATCCACCAGTGAACCAATTTTTGAAAGTTGCTTTGCTCGTCAAACGACTCCAGTGTAGCCATATTCTTTTTTCAGAAATATAGGTACCTAATTTTAACAGTTTGTGACTTTTCTGTCTACAACCATACTTATTTAGATTTTTAGGAGTGGAGTACCGTTGGTCATTTAATTTTGCGTAATTTTTATTGCTTCAGACTCCTGGGGATCAATTTTAAACTGACGTTTATTTATTTCGAGATTTAAAAGTGTTTGTGTATCATTAGTCAAAATTCATCAAACCATTTATTTGAATTTTTTGAAAATTATATTTTGTACAGTAAATAAGTAATTTCATAGTAGACATAGGTAAAAATATTTTAGGTGGTAGGTATCTATAGAAATATTTATTAGAAAAATTATTTTTTTCCAAACACTTAGCAACAATTTAAAAACTGTATAATTTTTTGATAAATTGGCCACAGATTGCTGTATTACAGTAATAAAAAAAGATATTTTACGGTTTTTCGTAAATTTCGACGGTTAGACAAAAAAGTTTGCAAAACTCTTTCTTAGTGAGCGCCTACGACCCAACAGGGACCTACGTGCCAAATTTCAAGTTTGTAGGTATTATAGTTTTGGAGATTTTGTGATATATGAGTCAGTGGTATTTCTCTTTTATATATATAGATAATAAAGCAATAAATAGACCTCGGCATATTTTTGAAATTAGTCAAGTAGTCTATACAACAACTCTATTAAATATAATATGTATACAATTTATTAACTCCTAACCCTCGCAGATTAGGAGCCCTGAGCTCGTGCTGAATGTGCTTCTTGGGTAAAGACAGAACTGCAGACACTATGTATCCATGCGTACAATATTTACTCTTTGGAAAACTGAGTGTTAAAATCAATTGGTTGTCAGTGGCGTTTTTACCAGATAAGCCGAGTAGGCTCGGGCGTACCCAAAAATTTAGAAAAAATTAAGGGAAAATAAGAAAAAAATTAATTAAAATTAAGTGTTTAGAAAATGATCTTAAGTCAAATATTTTTCTGAGTTCCGAAGCTTTGTGTACTCAGTTTTGTCAGTGATATCTGTAAGTACAGCTTCTATTAAACGAGACTTTTTTCACTATGAAAAGGATCAAATCGGCTGTAATTCTGTTTCTATATTCATCTCTTAGAAATACAGTTAACTTCAGTTTATTCAGGTTAAAATAAAAAAGAATTTCAAGTGTTTTTAGTAATTATTATTAACAATATTATCATTTATCATTTTATAAAAATGTCCTTAAGCTCTTAACTATTCTAAATTTTCATCCAGCTGAGATTTATATGTATTGATTTTTCATTAAATTCATTTAACATAGTAAACACATTTCGGCCTGTGACACTATGCTTCATTGTCCTATATTGCTCAGGCCTAACTAAATACTTAAAGTTCAGTAGTATATATATATATATATATATATATATATATATATATATATATATATATATATATATATATATATATATATATATATATAGGCTTTCGTAAGTAATATTTAATTAGTAATTATTATACTAGGGTTGTTGCGGATATCCGCATCCGCACCATTTTAATGCAGATGCGGATGCGGATGTGTTCAGAGTTACAGCTCGTTTATACAACTAATTTCAATTTTAATAATCGGTCCGATTATCAAAAGCCATTAGAGATATGTTTTGAATTCTAATTGTTGGTGTGCGATCCGGTTTTTTATTATCAAACTTATAGCTAAGCATGAGAGGTTAGGCTTTATTGAATTTATGGAGTTGAGTTTACAATTATTTTTTACAGAAGATACGTTAAAAAGTAAATTTCTTGATTTCCAGTTCAATCAAGAAATCAATTGTAGGTACTGTTAGTGCAGTAACATAAAATTTCAGCCTGCTAGAAAATACCTCTAAATTTATGTGACAGTCTTAACTTTAGAAAAATTTTACAACGGCAGCAAAACTTTTATTTCTAAAGTCCATAACTTAAAATTTAATTATTGATTTTTTATCTTTTATCGGAGAAAATTAACAATAAAAGCTATTAAATTTCGCTTCCTAGGAAAAATAAATAATTTTTAAACATGGTGGCCACGAATTTTTAAAGATCAAATTCCTTGACTTTTCCAGGTTTTCCAGAAATTTTATTAAAAAATTCCCTGACCATTTTCTGAAAAATGTCGCCTCTACTTTATCCCAAAATGCTAAAAAAAATTCCTTAATAACTTTTTACCTCTTTTTCTTAGAAAAGTAAATGATAAGCAACAAAAAAAAAAAACCGCGCCAATTTTTAAATCTAATCTCAAAACAAGTGAAAATTTGATGGAAGTTTTATTTTAAAATTATAAAATTATAAAAATCAATTCTTTCCAATCTTCTGGTAAAATTCTCTAACTTTTCCCTGACTCTTCCAGACAGTTTAGAATTCCCTGACATTTCCAGGTTTTCCAGTAATGTGGCCACCATGTTAAACATCCGCATCCGCATCTGCAGATGTTGCTTTTCAAAAATCCGCATCCGCATCTGCATCTGCAGATGTTGCTTTTCAAAAATCCGCATCCGTATCTGTATTAAAATATCACATCCGCAACAACCCTAATAATTACGTATAATGGCTTGCAAATTTTTCTCAAATTTTTTCAGTTTAAAATTATGCAATAGAAGATTTATAGCTTCGAGAAAAATGATATATATATATATATATAAATTAGATGTTTTACAATGTAAAAAATTCAGGCCTACCCAAAATAAAAATCCTAAAATCGCCCCTGATGCTTATATTCATATTTTATAAATATTATTTTAATAATACGACAATCTTAATCAGTTGTTTCTATTATAAACAGTCACTTTGTCGCAAATTATTCCGTAGGGACCTCTTAATGGTATGCAGTCAAAAACACATGGCTTTTGTGCTAGGAGTTGGGAGATACGAAATTGATATAATCGTAACTAATTTATTATCTTAATCATAATTATTGATAATTAACGCATTAAAAAATTTATGTTATCGACGACTTCTCTCAGGAGACAAATGGCATGATATAATAATACAATATTATTCTTAAGTTACGTCAACAATTTATTCACCATTATTCCAAGTAAATAATTTATTAAGATTTAACAAAACCAAACTGAAGTGTTTAACCGACGCAACGTGAAAGGTTATAATACTTAGGCAGTTAGTAAATGACAAAAAACAATCTGAATATGAGCAAGGATAATTGTTGAAAAATTTATAAAATAAAAACTTGTACTTCATCCAACATAAAACTAAAAGATATTGGAAACGTTAAGGTATGTTATATAATATTTTTATTTACAATTACATTAATATAAAGTTGTAAAGCAAAAATAAACATTTTTGAAAATTTTTTAAACTAGTATATTTTTTTTTAAATATTTTTGACTACATACTTGTTTATTTAAAAGTATATATATATATATATATATATATATATATATATATATATATATATATATATATATATATATATATATATATGTTAAATTTTTAATAAAAAATATTAAATAATGCCGGAGTAAAAATTATCCGTTCAGAAGTGTACCTTTTATCAGATGGAAATCAGTGAACAAAATATCTCAGAAACGATTGTATCATCTTTAAAATTCGCAAGCTTATTTTATTACATATAAAAACAGAAAAAGCAAGCTTATTTTATTACATATAACAACATAAAAAAAGGCAACAAAAATAATTTTGTCAACAAAAAAAAATTTTTTTTTTAATAAGAGTCCCTTTTTTTAGTTTACAAAATCCTAGTGTGAAAAATAAAGGTACTAATTTTAGAAATGGTAACTATTACTCTGATAAGAAATATGTGTAAAGAGTAAACGTTACTCTGCCTTTTTTTTAATTTTTTAATAAAAACTGTATAAAGAAAAAACGAAAGAAAGAAAATAATACGACAAAACTTAATATGTTTCAACTCATTAAGAGCCATCCTCAGCAGCTAAAAATTTTTGGTATCAAAATTATCCAAAAAACACAAAAAGACGACATAATAATCTGTTAAAATTTAATCAGCCAAAAATGGCTAAGCTTAACCGTTAATAGTAGTTTCCCAAATATAGGTAAATACCCCATCATCAAAAATAAAAATTTTTCAAAAATCTTAAGTAAGACAAAAAAGTTAACAAATTTAAGAATTTTTTTTTATTTTTAACAAATAAATTTTTGTCTTACAACTAATTTTTTCTCCTTAAATATTGTTATTTATTTAATAATAAATAATTTTTGGTTAATAAATTTTTGAAAATTTATTTATTTTTGATAATGGGGTATTTGGCTATATTTGGGAAATGTATAATATAGATTATTGAAAATTTTTTATCTCTGACGATGGGGTATTTGACTATATTTGGGAAATTTATAAATATACATATATCTATAAATGTATATTAACAGCATTGTACTTTAAATTTTAGATGTTTGAAGATTTAAAACTACCAAACTATTTCAATTTTGATAATTCCATCTACGACAACAATTTCTTTGAATATGGATTAGATTTCAGTTTTTTAAATGACATTCCCCAACTAACATCATCAACGGGCACAAATATTCATCAAAATGATGAGAAAACAACTACTGAAATATCGCCAAATTCCACAGGCATACTTAGCGACGATCAAAATACTATTAACTCAGAAATTGTAATTCTAGAACTAGAAAAAGATTTAGACTGTTGGTTGACAAAAGACTTCGATAACGAAACATTTAACTCTACTTACACAAATTTACCTGAAAAGACCGCATTATGTAACGAATACTGTGAAAATTTTTTAAAAGAAAGTTCCGAACAACTCTACTCATGTGTATCTGAACAAATACTTCAAGAAGAAAACTGTTTTAACGAAAATAATTTCAATGAACTAGAACACCTACGTAAATACAACAAAAGACGATCACTCATACACGACAAGATTGCTAAAAATGATAAGGATCAGACGAAAAGTATTTTAATCAACAACCAAATAAAATCGAACAAACATTCACACTACAACGAAATTCAGGAAAAAAATTTCATTTGCACGTACGAAGGATGTGGTAAAGTTTATGCAAAAGCCTCTCATTTAAAAGCTCATCTAAGAAGACATTCCGGTGAACGACCATTTCCCTGTACTTGGCCGAACTGTAATTGGAGATTTTCTAGATCGGATGAACTAGCAAGACATCGACGATCTCATTCGGGTATAAAACCATACAAGTGTGAATTATGTGAAAAATGCTTTGCCAGAAGTGATCATCTCTCGAAACACCGAAAAGTTCATCGGCGGCGACTTGATCTCCACACCTCCAATTATAACTCATTCTCACGAAAAACATATTATAAACAAAACATTAAAGTTACTACTCTTACTCAGTGATCAACAAATAGATTTAGAATTTTAGATTTTAATATTTTTCATTTTCTTAATTGTGCCAAATTTTGTAATGTAATAAAATGTAATAAAATTAATATATTTGTAAAAAAAAAAAAAAAAAATTATGATAATAATTGTGGTATACATTATATAATTCAAAATTTATTGATAAAACTTATTCTTTGAAATTGTTTTTAATTTAAAGATTAAAACCTTTTAGTGCAGGCGTCAGAAGAAGTTGAGTGTGCAAAATATGAGGACCGGCAAGTATGCTCAAATTCTTATGCCTGAGATCCCAAATAACAAAAAAAGCTGTGTTGGTCCCTTCTCTCCCCCTCTTACTCCCGCCCCAAGCGTATAAAAATTATAGCGTGTCTAACCGGGCAGCATTGTTATACGTCAGGAGGAAATAATACTTTATGAGCGTGTCCGGAAAGTTCACCGACGGAAAATTCACCGACAGCAATTCACCGACTAGAAAATTCACCACCTCGCAATTCATCGAATAGACAATTCGCCGACTTTAGGATTATGATTTCTGCTTACAATAGAAAATATTATATAGTGTTCACAAAATCATGGATCATATTTTACGCATAGATTCCTCAACTGCTTCGATAAACGACTGGGTAATTATTTAGAGCTATAACCACCTATTTTTGGCTATAAAAACAAAACTAATTGTCCAATTTTAATGGTTTTTGTTTTTAATTGTCCGGCATTGTGGAAGATGACTTAAAAAAATACTAGAATTCGATACTCATATGGAAAAAGCTGGAAAACTTTTGTTAATTTCTTATTAATAGAAATAAGTAGACGAGGGAACAGTATTGAAACGCATTTTCAGGTAAAAGGTAATTTATAAATGAAATTTAATTATAAATAATTATCCTTTGCTCGAAAATGAGGTTTCGATGGTGCTTCCACGTCTATTTATTTTTATCAATACCTATATGAATTTGTCAGACTTAGCGAATGTTGCCCAGCCTTTCCAATATTGGTATCCAGTTCTAGTATTTTTTAACTCATCCCCCGCAATGCCGAACAATTAAAAATAAAAATAATTAAAATCCAACCATCAGTTTTGTTTTTACAGCCAAAAAGAGGTAGTCCCGGTTCTGAATAGTTAACCCAAATGTTTATCAAATCAAATGAGAAATCTATGGGTAAAATATGACCCGTGATTTTGTGAACATTATATAATGTTTTATATTGTATTCAGAAATCATAATCGTATAGATTCGGTCAATTTTTTAGTCAGTGAATTGTTGTCGACGAACTTTCTGTCGGTGAATTGCAATCGGTGAACTTTCCTGGAACCATTTGTGAGTAAGGCTGTCTGCACACTAATAAAGCAAAAATGCTGTATAGTACGGTGCAGTTATTCACAAAAACGGACTAACCTCAACATCCAAAGTAACAGTTTCATTCCAACTCCAAATTGTTCTGTACACTTCATATATTGTTTGGCAAAAAATTACACCATTTTGAGCGTCGGGTTTTAGAGGGAAGCGGGTAGAAGTAGGCAAATTGACGGATTCCATCAGTTTTTTTCAAAATACTTCGAAAATTATGGGGTTTAGCGTAAAAAGTGTCATATACAAAAATAATCTACATTAAATTGCGAACAAAAATGGTTCTGTGCATAATCTTGCTAAAGTGAACAGTTCCAGAGTTACGAAGGGTGTAAAAGTATCAATTTTTAGTATTTTCAGCCACTGCTGCACCTATCACCAGGTGCAGCAGTGGCTGAATAAGAAGAAGAATCCGCTCGAGTGGGGGTGGAAGAAGATTGACGAACACCTAAGACCAATTTTACAATAGCGCGTCCTGCAGGTCCCGAGGAATTACTTTCCCTCATAGTGTGCGCTTGTAAAGACGTATGCGTCCGTAACTGCGAATACAGAAAGAGTGGTCTAAACTGCTCAAGCATATACGGTAATTGCTCAGGCCTAGGATGTGATAATAGGGATACGAACATCATAGACGAAGATTTAGAAGAGGAGGATGCTATGTTTGAAGAGGAGTAATCGCAATTTCCTTTTACAAAACACAATCCTGTATAAAAAAAATTAGTTTCTTTAGGGATAATGTGTCATATTTTTTCCAAAAAATCTAAAAATTGCTACTTTTACATCCTCCATAACTCTGGAACTCTTCACTTCAGCAAGATTATGCTGAAGTGACTATTTTTGTTCGCAATTTAATGTAGATTATTTTCGTATAGGCACTTTTTGTGCTAAGCTGCATAGTTTTCGAAATATTTAAAAAAACTGACGGAAACCGTTAATTTGCCTACTTCTACCCTCCTCCCTCCCAAACCCGACGCTCAAAATGGTGTAACTTTTTGCCAAACATTATGTGGACTGTATAGAACAATTTAGCGTTGGAGTGAAACTGTTACTTTGGATGTTGAGGTTTGGGTCTAATTGCACTGTACTAGTAAAGCAAATCAGTAAAAATCCAATCTGCTCATATCATAATCCTCCCGATACAAATGTTTTTATTGTGGGAATTTATTTCTGGAATAAGCTAGCACAACTTGGTTGTTTAGGTATATGGTTCGACGGTCCTTATAAGAAGAAATATATTTCAGGTTGCCATTTGGTTGCTCAAAATTTGGCGAAAACATGTAATATTTTGCTAGCATTACACTCCCTAAGTGGTTGCGATGCAACTAGCAGACTGGGTTCTAAAAAAATAGTTTAAAAGCAGTATCATTTTGTTCAAAAACCTCTAGCATATTTAGGAAACCGATATCTAAGTGTTGAACAGTTAACAGAATTAAAAACAGTTTGCACCTATCTTTTTTCAAAGAAAAAAATTATTTGCTGACGAACTTCGGTATAAATTGATTTCTCAAAATATCGGCTTCGGTTTAAATTTATTAAAAGTATATAATCAGTCCAACTGCACGTGGAGGGAATAACGTGAAATACCCCTATCGCAGCATCTGCATAACATAATGAATTTCCAAAGACTGGGCACAGGCGGATCTCATATAACAATTTGTATCCATTTTAAATAGTTTAGCTCACTAATAGTGAAAAAATTTTTAAAATCAGTTGAGTAGTTAATTTTTGGCGCTTTTTGGGTCTGCAGAACCCTGGCGGATGTCATATAGTATAGCATATATGTATTTAAATTAAATTAAATCTTTAAAGGTAAAAAAATTTTCAAAATCGATTGGATAGTTTTATTTTTGGCACTTTGGGACCCCCGGACCCTGGCAGACCTCATACAACATAACTTATATCCATTTAAAATAGTTTATCTCTCTAACAGTAAACAAATTTTCAAAATCGATGATGACGTGTTCTTGAAAACTTAGTTAATTTTTATTTTGAAAAATGAAACAGATATAAATATTTTTACTGTAGTGATAAAAACAATGAAGCATTTATTGTAAAGAAATTCAGCAAATTTCTTAATTATTCTCAAAATCTAGTTCATTTAGAACAATGTTTTAAAAGCTCGTCTTATGTAATTTTTTACGCTCTTTTCGATGGTGTAAAAAAAATCAAAAAATTTTTGAATTCTGGCCAAATTTTGCAAAAAGCCACTAAAATTGGAGAAAATTGGCCAAAATTTTGCCTTCCAAAGATCGGATGTATCTGGTTGACGAACTTATCCAAGCTATTGTAGACTTTTAACCTACACACCAAATTTTGTAACAATTGGAGGCTTTCTTCGAGAGTTATCACGCAGACATATATATATATATATATATATATATATATATATATATATATATATATATATATATATATATATATATATATATATATATATATATATATATATATATGGGAGCATTCGTAACGCAACTAGCTTTCTCTTACTTTTAAGAACATTACACTTGTTTTGAAGTGCTTTTGCCTTACTTTGGAGATATTTGTATATTCCTGTCTCACTTTCCATGTTCTTGAGAGAAGGGTGAAGGTATATATACGATGTATACCGAACGCTATTACTGACTATAAACTATGTATGCTAGAATCATCGTATCATAGTGATGTACACGATATGATTTTACTCGCAGAATACTAATTTAAATACAAGAGTAATATTGTACTAGATTTTAGATAAAATTTCTTGTTAATACAATAATACGTGAAAGTTTTTAAAAAATGTGTTGTTAATTATTTAGAATTTAGCTAATTCATTTGAATGAATTTTTTAATGAAAATAAGTTGCGTTTTTAATGACAATAGGAATATTCTTATTGGAACGAGAAAAAATTAAAAAATAAAATAACAGAAAATTCTTATATAATTTTTATCTGTATAAATTGAATTACATAATTCATTTTATTTATTTATACTATTATTATTATTTGTGTCACAGTTACTTAGGTTTCAATTAACGTTGAACAGCGTCCATGACTATTGAAATACTAAATTATCATATTATCATCGCGTGGGTAGCTGATTCTTGGCGACGTCAAGATTACGCAAGCATCTCAGGTTTTTTTTCCTTTTTTTTTTTTTTTTAATTAAAATCTGTATCAAGTAACAATTTTTGTATACGTGTAATTGTCATTAGAATACCTATTATACAAATTATGGGCGGATTACTAGATTTTATATCCCCCATTAAACATTTATGCGTATATTTTAACTTGATACTAATCCTAATTTTACCACCAGAGACACGAGAGAGAATCTTTACGTCGTCAATAATGTCTATTTTATTGGCCGATGAGATCAGACCGTGTGTAACCGGATTTAATTAGGTATTGACATCATAGCATACTTCGTATTCGCCCCGGGAACTGATTCTAGTGTCATCTGGTGGTTAAAAATAAAATCTCTCTATGACAAGTCAATTTTAAAAAGAAATAGGAAAGTACAAACGTAACCAACTTTTTTTTTTAACATAACTGATAATAAACAATTTGAAATAAATATCAATGATATTATTAAGTATTTGGGTAATTCTAAAAGACCTTTACACTGGGTCTCCACTAAACATAATTGATGTCAAGACATGTCTTAACATAATTTATGTCGTAACATATAATCAATAGTGGGAACTTCTTATGTCTTGACATATTTAATTTCTAAAAACAGTAAATTCTATCATCATTTGTGCAGAAAGATTTTCAAAGCTGTAACATTAATTCTATGTTTACAACAACTACAAAATTCAGAAAAAGAAAGAAACAAACAGAATTAAAAATAAAAATCTCCCAAGTGTTGAGTTAATTCATCGATTCGCCATCTTGAAAATCTTAAACGTCAAATTTATGTCTAAAAATATGTCCGAGCTGATGTTATAACATATGTCAAGACATGCATGTCATGACATAAAATATGTTACATTTAGCGTCTCCACAAGACATTTTTATGTCACGACATAAGTTTTAACATGATATATGTCTAGTGGAGACGCACTGTTAGTTGAAGGAGAACAGGTTTATAAAGCAAACCACATTACTGCATGTGGTTTGAAAAAAACAAGATGCTCGGAATGCATATAAATAGCTGCTCTTTGTCAATCATCGTCTCAGGTGCAACAAGTGCATCAAATTGAAATGAAGCTAGAACTTATCAGTAATGAGATAAATATATGTGCAAATTTTTCTTGTATTGCGGGTGCAGGTGGAAAATAATGTAATATCTATTTTGTTTGAAAATGAACTGACGGTTCCAAACAATATTGTCACAGTTTCAAAATAAAAGTGGTATTTTTGCGAAGTAAAATATTTGTTTATTATTTACAAATTTATTCAAACAAAAGTTTGTGTGATTTTACAAAATGTTTGCGCAAACTTCACGTCCACCATTTGCACCAACTTTTGTTTGTGTAAAAGTTTGTACAAACAAAAGTTGGTGTAGTGTAGACGGGCTATAAGAGATAGACAATATGTTGTATACACACACTGGGTTTACATTGTATTAGTGCGATTTTGTGTATTTGTGTGAGTACCGGATATAGTAGGGGCGGTCACGTGGCTCAGTTATTGCATACATAGCTATGACAGCATACGCATGTACTAGGGGATGTAACAATACCAACAACAATCAAGTCCATTATCGTGTGGTTGATCTTCAATCATCGACTGCTACTGACAAACTGACAACTAAGAAGCCTAATGAGCACAGAAATACACACTCGTGATTTCAGAAAAGAGATAGTTGCGGGGTCTCTGTCCTCTGTGATTCTAGCATACACAGTTTATAGTCAGTAATAGCGTTCGGTATACATCGTATAAATACCTTTACCCTTCTCTCAAAAACATGGAAAGTGAGACAAGAATATACAAATATCTCCAAAGACAAAAGCACTTCAAAACAAGTGTAATGTTCTTAAAAGTAAGAGCAATACACTTTGGCTAGTTGCGTTACGAATGCTCCCTATGTGTCGCCTAGTATAAAAATCTACTAAATGCACTTTTCGAATTTTTTTATTTTTTAGGGCCATTAATTTTTAAATGCAACAAAGCATATGCCCCTTAACATTATTTGTTGTAATTTTAACTGCTTGCTAAAGAAATCTGCAACTGAAATATAACATAATTTTCAAATCCTGCTAAAATTACATTGAAAACTTTTCAAATCCTGCTAAATACCTATACATAACCTATATTTTAGATTTTAACCGTTCAAATTTTAATTTTTTCACTGACATGCGGGACGTACGAAGTATAAAATTATGTTTTCACGTAAAATTTGTATTTTAGTATTTATCTAAAATTTTAAATAATGAAATCGTAGATGTAAATGAATTACTAAGAGCACTTTGGTTTTAAGTGACAAAATGAAAATAGTTTACAAGTTGTGTTCCAGCATCTATTTTTGGAGAAGTACAAAACAAGTTACGAATTTGTTTGTAACCATGCTAAAATACAAACAAGTAACGAACTTGTTTGTAATGTACAGGACGTACAGTGTGCTGGAACGGTTTAAATTCGTTTCTGACATTCTATAGACTTTCACTTCAGTGCATTGGTAACACTAATTACAATTCATTAAATAAACAATTGGACAATTTGTCCATTCAAAAGTCCGCTGACAATTCTAACAGTTAGGAACAAGTTGAAAACATGTCAAAAATGATGCTGGAATGTTGTACATTTTGTACAAAATGTATATTTTGTTTTGCTGGAACGGTTTCGCATGTGCAAACAGTTTACGGACTGTCAAACATGCGATGCTGGAACACAACTAATATTACAAAACAAATTGTATCGTCTAACCCCGATACATCCAATATTGCTGAATCAAGTTTTTTTTAATAAATTTCCCTTATAATTTCTGTTTTAAAACGCACTTTATATAAATGTTACTATCAAAACCTACTAAATTCAAATAATTTTGATTAAAAAAGGGATCAAACGATAATTTTGTTTTTTGATAATAGTACTAATAGTCCAATGCAATTAGGTTTATACCTCGGAATACAGTTATAATGAATGGATTTGAATGATTTTGGATTTTTTGAATTTCTTATACTCAGAAGTAAAAAGTTTACCTCTTTAAATCTTCCGCTTTTTTTTCTTTTTTTTTAAGGGTAGTTTAATGAAAATGACGTTACTTTTAGTATAATATATACTTTCTGCAGCTATATTTTTCTTTTCTTTTGAGAATTATTTAAATTCTATATAAAGTATACAAAGGGATACCAAACGTGGCAAACGTCCTTGAAAGGTAGGTATTGCATGTACAGTAAGACCTCGATAATCCAGCTTAAATTGGCGGCCGGTAGGCTGGATTTACGAAAAAGCCGGATCATCGAGAGACCGTTTAAAATGTAATGAATTCGAGATCCCTTATAGCTACTCTAAGAAGTTAACAGCAAGCACTGTTGTTCTATATGTACTAGGTTTGTAGGCAGTTCTGCGTATCGCATGATTAATTACTCCACAATACAATTCTGTTTTGTACTGTACTAATTGACTGTAAATATAGAATGTAAATGTATCTAAAATTGTATCTACTATTTGTTAAATCGGGCAAGATTACTGAAGGGTCCGGATTTTCGAAGGCTGAATTATCGAGGTACTACTGTATAAGAAGAATGGGAATATAGTGAGAAAGTAGTGATAGCGAAGAGTTCGACGGACAGCTGAATGAACCAACCACCGGCATCTGAAAATTTATTAAAAATGATTTTTTGTTCTTGTAAAACTGGTTGTAGCTCTGCTTGTGGATGTAGAAAGAGTGGCTTACATTAGAGATGTCGATTTTAAATCGATTAATCGAAAATCGATTAATCGAAGCTTAAAAAATCGATTCTTTTTTCGATTTTTTTCTTTTGAATCGATTCATGAATCGATTATTAAAAGCAAGAGATCGATAACCGATTTTTTCCAAAAATAATTTCATTTTATTTGTAATTCTACAAAGGAACATGTGTTAAAATGAAACAGGAAAAACGTTATTGTTAATTGTCACTTTATAGTTTTTACTCTTTGTTATCAACGAACCCCCATGTGGCTCTGTACCTATAACTACATATATGTATACGCACTATCTTGTCCACTAGTCCCAATAGTATCCAATAGCGCCAATATGTATATTGTATACACTTATACAGTATAATATATATTAAGTACTACTATGAAGATTATTAATACAAAAGAAAGCAAGACCACCTATCTGGCAAACCATCCCTTTCTCATATAAGTGATTTATTTAGAAAACATTTTTTTGTCAGTTTGTTTGAAATTTTTGAATAAATTTGGTTCATTCCATGGTATTCTTCCTACATATTCAATTTCGTTGTTTGTTTCGTTTATTTGCTATAATTATAGGTAATTGAAAAGTTAACTCATCGCCTTTATAAGTATAATGTAAGGCGTTTTTACCCTATATTCCCCATGTACTATCAATTAAGTCCCTTAACAAAAATTATTAGCTAATTTTACTAAACTTTTCAAAATTTCGATTTTTTAGATCGATCTTACAGAATCGATTCTTTTTTAGCCGATTTTTTTTTTAATCGATTTTTTTAATTTCGATTTAAATCGATCCAAAAATCGATCTTTTTCTTGGAGAATCGACATCTCTAGCTTACATTGTTCAGTAGCGAGTTAGAATGTAAAGGAGTTAGCTGCTTGAATGCTCCACAAATAATATTAATGGATGACATCGAAAGTGGTAACGTCGAAGAAAATTAGTTTAAACTAACTGTACCCGCGACGTCGTTCGCGCGACACATTGTTATCAACTCAGTATATAAATGTAATAATTATGCAGAACTTGCATAGAACAATAATTTTTGCGTAATGCATGCACATGCTCAAAATGATTTTTTTTATTTTCCCGTGGGAATGAGACATTTTCCCGGACTAAAAAGTATCTTAGATGATGACCCAGGTAATAAGTTATCACCACACCAAATTTCATAAAAATCTATTCAATACTTTTTGCGTAGGTAATGTGTGCAGATGCTCAAAATGGTTTTTCTATTTTCCCGTGGGAATAAGATATTTTCCCGGAGTAAGAAGTATCTTAAATGTTGACCCAAGTAATAAGTTATCACCAAGCCAAATTTCATCAAAATCCGTTCAGTAATTTTCCGTAGTGTGTGCACATGTTGAAAATGATTTTCCTATTTTCCCGTGGGAATGAGACATTTTCCCGGAGTAAAAAGTATCTTAGATGTTGACCCAGGTAATAAGTTATCATCATACCAAATTTCATCAAAATCCGTTCAGTAATTTCTGCGTGATGCGTGAACAGACAGACTGACCGACAGACAATCAGACAGACAGACAGAAAGACAGAAAGACAGACAGACAGACAAAAATTTTAAAAATCGATGTTTTGATATCTACATCGATTACTATTTACAGCACCAGTACAATTTTCAAAAAATATTCCATAATATACAGAAACGGTCTCGTTACAGTTTTATTATACGAGTATGTATAGATATCTGCCCTTTTAACGAAATATAACAATCATTATTTTCGTAAAAAAAATATTCAAAAATTTCGATAATTGCATTTTTTATTGATATCTCTAATTTTTTTTTTCTTTTTTGTTTTTTCCGAAAATTTACGAATTTACAAAATTGCGGTAATTTTAAATGGGTAAACTTTTTACTTTATGCCATTAGAAAATCACCCAGAAAAAAATTATTGAAATCCATTCATTATAAATGGATTCCGTCATTTTCACTTAATAATGACTAATTGCACTACACTATAATCATCTTTTTTACCTTGTTAGTTAATATAATTTATGACTTTTTAATCGAAAACTTTATTTTGAACTGAGTTATGGTTTTTTGCGATTTCCCACGATCTTTATAAAGTGGAATTAGTAGATTTTGATACTAGGCAACATATATATATATATATATATATATATATATATATATATATATATATATATATATATATATATATATATATATATATATATATATATATACATACATACAAATTTTAGTGAACCTCATTTTCGGTTTCTCGAGGCTTCAAAACGGATTTCTGCCATAGTCCCGAGCTCAGGTCTTTTCATGGCACCCGCTGTAATAAATGAATTTTTTCCAAAATGGAAATTCATTTAAAAAGCAAAGAATCGACAGCCTGCAAATTTAAATTAAAATCGGACTTTACGAAGAATTGGTCAACGCGTTTCGATCAATTCATGATCATTATCAAGAGCTAAATAAAGACATTGAACAACCATTGTCAAAAAAATTATTTAGTAAGTGTTAACTTAAAAATCTTAACATAAATTGTAATGTAAACACAGTGAAAAAGTCAAAATGATAAAAAGTTAAAATAAGAGATTGAGATAGAAAAACTTTGTAAAAAACCAGTTCCCAGTGGGGACTATCAACAGGTTCCAATGTTGCATAGGAGTAGTCAGAAAACGAATTAAAAACTAATTAGAAACCGAAAAGTCATGAACAAAAACCACAATAAGTGGAACAAAGCAACAAGACCACTGTGACCTCTGGCAAAGTCACAGTGGTCTTGTTTGTTATTGATGACGTGTCTGACAAAAAGTTGTTGTTGAAGATGTTCCATCCAAAAAGCGCCATCTTAGATTATTTCGAAACTCTAAACATCGCACACTACATAGATACAAATAATACAGTTCTGAGCGAGACTGCGCAGTTGTATTCCTTTCATCAGTGTAAGTTCATTATGCAGAAGATCTCAAATCACTTTACATCAATATTCAACATTACAGAACGGTGCCTCCAACAGTTTAGATGTGTAATCTACAAGTGTTGGTTAAATAATAATTAAATAATTTAAAGTAACAAAATTTTAGTGTATTTAGTTGCCTAATAGAGCCTAATTACATTTAAGTTTTAAACACGATCGTGGTTTTAACCAATTTCCAAATTCAGCTACTAAATCATATTACTATGGATACACATTATTTTGATGATTTTGATATTTATAAAAATAATTATGAAATTTATCACAACTTCAGATTGTCCTGGCGGTACCTTGGCGTTCTAGTGGTTGGTTTTTTTAATCGATGCAGACTTTAAAATAAAATAAAAAAATTCAAATACTATTTTTTGATTAACTCACGGCTTCAATGTTAATCCTTTTATTTTAACCATAGAGAAAATTTTTTATCTCAATATGCCGGACCCTTTACTGCCAGTAACAAGTACAATAGATAAGGTTATAAAAAAAGAAAAACGCCATGAGCAGCGGGGCCCCATCACGGAAGTCGAATTTTTCCCTTCATCTTCGGTATTGAATGTCTACAAGCGAAATGTGATTGAAAGTCTACAAGCGATTTGTCATTTTGGTGGTTTCAAAACTGATAATGAGTGTCCGGCTGATCGGGGCTTTAACCTCCTCGTTCCAAACGTCGACTGTAGTCGACATAAAATAATACACAATTTTTTAATATATGAGGGTTAATATGTTATTATGAATGTCCAGAGACGGAAATAAGGTATTTGTTTAGAAGGTTTCATGAGTTTGGTTGTCATTAACACTTTCAGTCCCATGGCTTCGGCATCCGAAACCAAATAAAACATCCTCTGAGGCCGACCGCGATCAATATTTAGAATAATAAATAAAACACTTAAAAATATTTATAAAAAAGATTTTATATTATTCTAATAAAAATAATTTATTATGTACTACGTATCGGACACTTTTCATTTTTTGTACATATAAATATACATACATAATATGTTTTATCATCATTATCATCAAAATATCTAGGCTTGTTTATACAAAATATTTATCCACATATGTATGTATGTGTGTGTTGTATGCTTGTATGTATATGTGTGTTACTCATCTTTTGACCTGAATAAGTAACACATACTCACATACATGTTGATAGTGTTTTGTGGAATCATTTTATGTACTTGTTTACATAAAATTTGCTAAAAAATATTGTCGGCTTCCGGGGAAGTTTACTGGGAAAGTGCTCGGGCCTCATAGTGTTAATAACGCCAGAAAATTTTAAATGTCTACTATAATCGAAATCAAGTTAAAAAAAGAAAATATGTATTAAAAGTGTATTTGGAATGAAGAGGTTAAAAAAAAGTTTTAAGTTTTTAAGAGCTGAATCTCAGTAAATTTCAATTTTGTGCCGATAGCAGTTAGCAGGAAAAAAGCCAACACAATTCGTACGAGGGCATTCCTACCCATGCTTATCCGCCTATTGCCTTTGTGTTTTATTTTTAAATATTAAAAAAGGACCTTAAATAGTAAACTGGAAGGCCTTTATGAAGATATTTTTTGTTTACAAAAAAATCCAAAATTTCTATTTTATAAATAAAAATCCAAAGTTCCTACTTTATAAATAAACAGTGACATTAATAACATTTTTAAATTACTAGAGGCCTAAATTCGGGACATCCCGATTAAATCGGGACAGTTGGAAACCCTATGTACAGTTATTTTTTATTTCTTTTTGTTGGACCATCACATTTCTAATGGCTTACCTGCTCTACTTGTACTATCTCTATGGTATACACAGACTATGTTTGAATATATGCATACACGTTCGTATGAAAAGTAGTACGTATCAACATCTATCCATTAATACAGACAATAATGACATAAAGAAAGTTTCGTTTGCAATTTTTTCTACTAGCATGTCACACAGTAACTACCTTAAACAACAATTTATTAATAAGAGCACCAAAATAAATAGTTTTTTGATAAAGTTTTAAGAATAACAAAAAATAGCACTGTTTGAAGACCTCAATTTAAATTGACTTTTTAATATTTTTTATCCAACTTCAAACTTAATCACTTACCCAAAAAAATAATTATTCTACTACAGTTTAAGAAAGATATATATGTTCGCATTTACGTCTAATCTTTTCTAAACCAAGCTCATGAATAATATTTTTCGTTTTATCCCTATTCACCCGTCTCTCCCGATTGAGTCCGATCTACGGTGACTTAGTAAACACGTCGTATTCACGCGTTTTCATTTTTACGGTAAACAAATAAATTACCACAGAATAAACGCATCATAAATTAATATACGTAAAATCGTTACCGTGTAAATCTAGACGATATTCAATATGGCTACCCTTATTGATCCATAATAAGAATTTTGAAATATTTAAATCAAAATTTTTATGTATCAACTGATTATACTTTCCAAAGTAAAAGAATATTAAGGATCACATAAGTAATTTTGAAACTGTACGTTAGTGTTTTAGACCCAAAAATAAATTAAAAACGTTTATAAAATACATATTAATAAATTGTAATAACTAAATTCATACATTGAAATTTGGAGCGTATATTAAAACACTTCTGTAAATAATATTTAAACAATATAAAAAGATAATTTAGCTGTCCTAATCTCTTAAATGGACTAATAAAAATTATTTGTATATTTTTATTATGCTAACTTCAAAATTTAACTGGGAAATGTTAAAATTTATAACTCATGTGTTTTTAATAATGACCATCCATCGAAATGAAAATAGACGAATTCAACCAAAATTGTTTAATATATATATATATATATATATATATATATATATATATATATATATATATATATATATATATATATATATTTCTTTAATTAAGTAAGGAAACATTAAATGCGAGGTGAATTTAAATTGATAATAATTTTTGTTATCAGAGGTTTCTTTCAGAAATAACTTCATTAATATATAAATGTCAAAACTGTTCGGACATATGATCGCGTTTCGGTATAGGAGCTTTTAAGTTACTACTAATACAAAATTTATACATGTATCTTACCAGTCTTACCTATTATTTCCATTAATTCTACATTTGATAAAAAAATAGTATTGGAACTTTTTTATTCCTTTTTAAATTTTGAATCGATTAAACCAGCCACTAGAACGCTCATGGTCGCTTTTTGTTAAAAATTAAGGTTAAGTCTCTCGTATATAATATTGTCAATACCTAATGTTCGACCTCATATAGCTTTAAATTTCTCTACCATAGGAGCTTGCATAGTTTTTTCATTATCATTTATTATTGCATTATTGTGAGGTTTTGCATTTTTCCGAACAAATTTGTATTTATATATAACGAAAATTTGTTGCCTAGCAATTTAACGAAAAGAACTGTCAACTAATAAAAATACAACAGCATAGCTGGATTATTTTTAAGTTAACAGTTCTTCAAGTTAAATTGTTTTTAAACAACAAATTGGAGTTGTAGAAAACACAAATTTATTCAGAAAAAATATAAAGTTCGAATTTAATACGGTAAGATAATTCCATGATTTAAAGTTAGTTATTTACACGTTATGTTTTTAGAATTTTCCGTTATTAACAAAAAATAAATTATGTTTATAAAATATGCGTCTATTGCATCTCTATGCATCTCTAGCGTCAATTTTTCACCTGTTCTCTTCGTCCTGCTATTAGGGATCATGACTATACAGACAAAGAGTAGTATTTTAACTTCGGTTTTATTATTTTAGTGCAAGTTTAATTGAAAGTACTGCGCTTTTTACTGTTACGAATTAGACACGTTTGCTACAGTTTTCATTTATTAAAATTAAATAAAAATATTAAATATGTAAAATCGACTTAGTCGATACCCTTAAACAAATTAAAATGTTAGTTGAGTACTTACAGAATCGGTTCCTAAAGGTCTTCGAGGCTTTATAAGTGCACTCTTCTTTCTCCAAGTTCCCCAATAGGGTGGACGACGATTTTCATGAAACTGTAATAATTTCACCCGCATCTTCTGAGGTGTTGGAACCAACTGTATAACATTCTCCGTACCAATTTCATCATCTAAAATATTTACACACACATTAAGTAATCTCTATTAAAAAGTGGGAAATTTGAATGTGTAAAGAAAAATGTGTGGTATCAATTAAAATTCGAAAGTCAAAAACGAAAGTTTGAAACAATGTGGAATAGAAGATCCAAGATTGTAAAAATAACTACTAAATCTCAGTAAATATTATTCTGCAGATATGAAAAAAAAAGTAAAAAAATATTTACCGACGCAAATTACATCTGCTTCATTTTCAATTACCCAAGTTTTTTCAGATTTACCAATAGATTTTCCTCTCTTTAATTCTTGTAAATACAACTTATCCACACTAGCTTCTGAATTCAATTTATTTTCAAATTGTAATTTCTGTTCTTCGGTAAAATTAGTTCTAAATATTGGAGCCATACGCATGTCACTTTTAACTTGAAATGGCATAAAATTTGTAGTATTGGTGATACCAACATTTTCTTCAGTTTTTTTAGTTTCATTTTCTTTTGAAACAAAAAACTTTGCAAATGCTTCCGCGGCTTTTTTCTTCTTCAATTCTAATTCTAATTTTTCCTGTTCTTTTTTAATAATTTCAGCTTGCCGTTTGCGTTCCTTTTCTTCTCGTTCTTTTCTCTTTTGTTCCTCTTTTTCTTCACGTTCTTTCCGTTTTTGTTCTTCCTTTTCTTCCTTTTCTCGTTTTCTCTGTTCTTCTTTTTCATCACGTTCTTTCTTCTTTTGTTCTTCAAGCTCTTGTTTTTGTTTTAGTCGCTTCTCTTTTTCTTCCTGTTGTTTTTTTTGCTTCTCTTGACGTTGGCGCTCTTTTTCTTCCTGTTTTTTCTGAAATTCTAATTTGCGTTGTAACTAAAATAAAAAAAAAATATTTCTTTGTGAATTTTCTTCTTATAAAAAGCAAAAGAAGAAAAACAAAGTTTTTGAAACAGTCTATAATTGAGCTCCTGTCTAATTAGACGGGTATCTTTATTACAACTTTTAATAAGCATATCTTTACAGGTATATATCCTTATACAAATATGTATCCTGCATGCTATTTTTGAAGGTTTTATAGATAAAACGCATGCATCAAAGAGTGAAGTTAGCAAAAAATTAAGACTAGCGTGTAGATCCTTGAACTCCATTCAAGAGCATAGGGTTCCTACTATATGGTACTATCTGACTCTGTTTTTGGCAACCTTTAATTCTGTCCAACTCAATCCTATTATTCATTTTTTTGATTCTACAGAATGTCGTCAAGTGATGAACGGGTAACCTTTTCACCTAAATTTTTAAGGAGTCCATTCCAGCACGACTCTAGCTATCAATTTTTGTTCATTTTGAAACATGGCCTATCCATTTCCATTTCTTTACACTTTTTATTATAGGCTCCTGTCGTGTCCGAATCCATAGATCTTGGTTAGATATAAATATTTGGCCACTATATTTTAAGAATGTACATCAGTGGTTCTCAAACTTTTTTGTCTCGTCGACCCCTTGGCATGGTTTTAGATTTTAGATAGACCCCCTCTACAAATTCGAAAATATATTCTCCAAAATGACATGTCTTGACGACAATGACTTTTTTTGGGTCGCCACCTAGATTGGAAGAGTACAGTGAGTTATGTTGATTGACTTTGGAAGTGAAGACTAAAAGAAAAAAAGGTTACCAACCTGGTTTTTACATTTTTACATATTAGATTCTAATATGTCAAAACCAAGTTGGTGACCTTTCTTTTTGGTCTTCACCTCCAAAGCCACACAATGTAACTCATTATACTCCCCCAATCTAGATGGCGATCTCCCCCCCCCCACCAAAAAAAAGATCACCAGCTTCTCATTTTTACATTTACATTTTACAACCATCAAGTCAACGTAACTCGCAGTACGTCTACTCCGATACTATAGAACCCCATTTACATCTCACCGACCCACAATTTTTTTTCGCCATCGTGGACCCCTTGGAGGTCGATATACTACTTTGAAAACCACTGATGTACATGAATGAGAAAATGGTTAACAACAATTTGAATTTGTTTTTTTAGTGCCTGTGTTACAAGCTATTCTTGGTGTCTGGTTACTGATACATTATGTTTTTGCTAACACCACTTCGTGCTTTCTACCTAAGATACTAGAATAAAAATCGGACATATCATATAGTAGTAATCACTAATGCAGTTATGTAGTAGCAGAATTAGTAGTAGTACCCATAATAATATGTAGAGAGTGTAATCTTTTCGTTGGCTTTAACCCTTAAGTAGTCTACTCAATTTTTGCAACATAAGCAGTTATTTGAATTATAAAATTCTTTTCTAAATTTACAAATTAGTTAATTTGCTTTCAGAAAAGAGAAGTAGTTTGAATGTTAAGAAAGAAATAAACCGCGTTTATTTAGTTAAAAAAGAATTTGTAAGATAAAGGTAGTTGATTTGTTGAACGGAAGATTATTGCTTCTTGTCGAGTATTCATTAACACAGGCAGATCACACAGCTTTCGCAGAAATAGGTGTAAAAAAATATAGAATAGGAGTAACCAAATATGCACAATATTAAATTACCAATTCAGTAAGTACTGAAAAATACACGAATCATTATCTGAAAGTAAAAATTTATATTTTCATGATGAAATAAACATAAAATTAAAAAAATATAGAAGGTATTTGCAATAAATAATAATGCAATAATATAATCTATCCTATTTTTTTCTTCCTTATATGTCTTGAATACCACACATATTTCGGAAAAACGCAAAAACACGTATCCCCTAATTTTTGGTGCTCTTTCCATTTATGATAGTAAAAATTTAATACATTGAACCACTTAGGCTGTACAACAAAATTTACCCCCATTTTCATCCCTCCAGCCCCTCTTATAAATCCGACCCTGGTTTAACCTATATAGGTGAATAGGTCTTTTAAAGAAGAACATTTCCTCAATTTAAGGTTTTCCTCTATCCCTTATAGTTTTCAAGATATCTTAATAAATACGATTTGAACTCCAAGGGCTGGTTTCACCCCTTGAACGTGAGCCATGGAAGATAAAGAAAAATACAGGTTCCTTATTTTTGCCTATTCTACACACCAGCAAAGTTTCAAGAAGATTGGCGATTGGCACATGGGTAGTGTTACTTGTCAGTATAACTGTTAAATTATTTGTACAACAAAATACAATGAATAATTTACCATTCGTTGGGCGTTAGGCACCCCCTAGAAGTTCAATATTATTGATCAATACGTATTGAAAGGCTATATTGATCGTTTAGGAGAGTTTCAAACATACTGACAGCATATTGAAGCATATTGATAGAAATTTATATTGAAGTGTATTGGTGGAAGCTATATTGATGCTTATATTGACGTTTATAAGGTATATTGATCAATATTTACATTAGTCTTATTTCAGATATCGAAGTGTAATTACCTACATGATGGCCAACGCTAGTGAAAAATCAGAGTCCGAACGTAATTTTATTTTAGTTTTTATTACACTTTATATGATTCTCGGAACTGTGGAAAATTAAGTTAAAGGATTATTTGAATCAAGCTAAGAAGTGGATATCTATGGAAAAAAATCGTTGATGCATTAATCTGTTTTAAACCAGACAAACCAAGGAAAAAAATTAATACTTTATATTGGCAAAAATAAGAAAAAAAAATATAAACTTCACAACAGATCGCGAACTTTCCAAACACAACCAACAGCCAAAGTAAAAAAAGTATCTCACAAAAATATCTAGTCATCGTATTGATAGAACTCGTATATTGAGGCTACATTGAAGCGTATTGATGGGACCTTCAATACTATTGATCAATGCATATTGATCAATAATATTGATCGTCTAGGGGGTGTTTTACTGTACTACGATTCAAAATATTTGACATTTCTCCCACTAAAACTTGTACATGATGCGCAATGGTATCTCAATCGCCTGTACTGTTTACGCCAAGTGTACTTGTATTTTAGAGCGTTTATAAACTATGGATGAAAATTTTTGGCTATTTTAATATAGATATCTTATTTATATTAAGGGGAAATTCCCCAAAAATACATCAAAAATCGACCTTTATTATTATTATTATTTTTTTTATACAAATAAATATTTTATTAATAAACTAAATATACAATATTGTTTCTAGTTGATTTATGTCGATATCTCAAATACTTTTTGAGATACATGAGAAACCATGTCGAAAAAAGTACTTTCGAGAAAAAAGTTTTTTATTTAAATTGAATTATAGCAAAGTGTGTACACTAAAATGCCTATAACTTTTTGATTTTTCATTTTTTTAAAATAAAATTTTAGGAGAATATTTCTAACACCTTAAGGAACATAATTATGAAGAAAAAATTATGAAGATTTTTTTTTAGCGATCCTCTTAATTACAGACATTAAAAAAAAAATGTATTTGTAGCTAGTTTGGAAGTTACTTAAATGATGAGATCAAATTTCGAAAATTTGCAGTAACTTATGAGATATGATTCAAACTGATGTTTATCTTATTAAATTAAACGCCCATATGTTAAGTGTTCTGTATTTAGAAATGGAACCCTATTCATAAGTCAAATACATGGTATTTTTGTTACGGCTGTATTTAAAAAATGACAATACATGTAAACACGAAAGTTACTGTTAATACGACACTCTATATATAACACGCACAAAAATTATCTTTCAGTTTAATAGTTTAAGAAATAAATGAAGAAAACCTATAATTATGAAATAATTTCGAAATCACTGAAAATACATAGCGGTAGGCACACATAGAGGTAGCGAATATATCATGTAAAATCGGAAATAATTTTTACCTGTTTTGGGGTAAGTTGCTTTGTTATATTTGAATCATTTTTAACTGGTGTCAATTCAGTTGAATCAATATGGCTGTCTTTACTCTCTATTTTATTGAAAGATGTATTTAAATCATCATTCAGTCCTATTTGTTGCAAAAAATTTACTTTAGCATCTTCGTGAGCAGTATCTAATTCTTTTATTGAATTTACATCTTCATCTTCAAGTGTTAGATCGAAAACATTATCATCACTTTTTTCTGTAGTTAATATATTTTCTTTATCTTCAGATTTCAAATTAAACACTTCTTTAATACTAGAATCAATTTTTTTATCACTTGATTGACTGTCTATTTTTGTTCCATCATGAGATTTTAAATTAAATTGTTCATCTACTTTACTATTACTTAAATCTACATAACACTTGTTAATTTTGTCATCAAAAGCATCACTACTTTTCGAGTGATCATCATTGTGTGTTTTGAAAAAGTTTGTAATTTCAGGTTGATTTACATCTCGTTCTTGTGTTTCAAATAGTTTTTCAGAAGGTGATGATGAAATTATTACTACATCTGGGCTACTTTCTTCACTATTAGATCTAGAATATTTTATGTATTTACTTTCATCTGCGAATACGGAATCCGATAATTTTCGCTTTTTAGCGGTATGTTCGCCAATTTTTATTTTTGGATTAACAACTTGAAAAGGTAAACGAGTCTGTTTTAATTTCTTTTTAGGTTGTACTTTATCCACATCTCTCATAATCACATCCATTTTTTTAATTTTATAATATTTTTTATTAAATAATTATTAGTTTTTCTATCAGACGTATTAAATGACAAATTATAAATAAAACAGAATGAAAAAAGTTGGCGGGAATTTTACCCTACACATTTTTATTATAGAGAAGAAATGACAACTCCGGAATTTACGTAATCTATGATGCTTGAAACAGGTGTTTACAGGCTTCAGATACACGAGACACTTTTGGTGTCTAGAGTAGGTCTATAGATGAAATGTCGGTGTGTATACAGCAATGAGAACAGTGTCACTAACAGTCTGTAATCTAGCGAGACTGTGTCGACACTGCTCTAGCTTAGGGATGAGCATCGATGGTCGATGTTTTCAAAACATCGATGTTTTGTTGTCGATGTTCGATGTTTTTGACATCGATGGTAGGTTGTCGATGTTTTTCGTACATCGATAGTAAGTCGTCGATGTTTTTATACACCGATGTTTTTATATACACTATGGGTAATATGAACTTTGTAGGAACAAAAATATTACATTACAAACTATAAAAACTATAAAAATATTCACCCTTATTCTAATTCCCAATTTACAGTTGACGATAGTTTATAACAGTTATTTTCTGTATTTATATTTTGCAGATCGATGTTTAAATAATACAAAACATCGATGTTTAAGACCGCAAAACATCGATGTTTCGAGATCGATATTTTTGATATATCGATGGTTTACGGTCGATGTTAACATGGATGGTAAACATCGATGTTTTTTTATCGATGCTCATCCCTACTCTAGCTAGTAAAATTGCATAGGTGTAAACACTGCGATAAATTTTCAAATCGGTTTGAAATTTTTTCATACACTCGCAGAAGAGAGATAGATTCATGGTACATAATTAAATTTACATAATTACCAACATATTTTTTAGAATTTTACTTTATGGTATAGAAATGAATTACATCACAACAAAGTTGATAACTTTTGTTTTCATTCAATATAAAAATGTTAATTGATAAATATTATCTAAATTATACTAAGTGTTGAGAAGTTTTTATTTAATTGTATACAACGGAGGATAAAGAAAGAATTATATTTTTTTTAAATTCCCCGCCTAAAATTTATTATTTTGTACATAGTACACTTGTATATTTGTCAATACAGAAAAATAATTAAATAACATTCTATAATATTTATGGTTTTATCTCATTTGCAAGTGTTTAAAAAATAATTTTATTACAAGTTTATTACACCTTTTTTCATGTTTCGCTCTTTTGTGTATCATATATGTTACTTGACATTTTGTCATTTTAAGGTTATTCACTGGGAAGGTTATCCATTAAAAATCGATTTTCGTGTGAACAGTTCAGACACATGTTGCGTACATTTATGTACAGACACTATCCAGACACAAAAAATTTGTTGAAGTGTGAACAGTAAAGAAATTTATGTCTGACATTTGTGTCGACATTTTGGTGTTTCGTGTATCTGCAGCCGGCTAAAGCTACACCAACATTTATACCGTGTGAGTTTTCTGAGAGCTGCCGTTTTAATTACAGCCAAACCGTTGATTTAATCGAAAAATTGTTCAAATAAGAGTTGTAGATATCGAGGGGGCAACCAATTGCTATAATCAGGAGCTTTATAGCTCTTATGGTTTTCGAGCTATGATACAAACTTACCTTTTTTTAAATGGAATAGTATACTTATTTGTTGATAAAAATTATTCAATAAAGCAACAGAAACATAAAATAAAAAAATATAAATTTTTATCTAAAGTTTTTTTTTTAAATTTTACAACTTTCGCGCTTAAAAATGATTTATTTAAGTGAATTTTGGTGAGATTAAGAGCGCCTAGGTTAAACAAGCCTCATAATTACGGAAAGTAGCTAAACGGTAATTGTATTTATGCTACATAGATGGCTTTACCGTATAGGTTTACCTAGAGTCCCTATAATAAATAAAATCGTGACATGTCATCCATTTTCTTTCCAAAACAGAGCGGGAAGCTTCGAAATTAATTGTCACATGTTTGTGTAAATATTTTTGAGTACGTAATTATTGTTAATAGGTTATGAATTTATGAACAATTAAAAAAATTTAATTTAATTATTCTTTCTAGGTTAAACTAAATGGTTTTTGTTAAATATTTTTTAACTTATTTTCAATTTATTTTACCCAACGTTAGACAGAAAATGCCGGAACCAATTAGTATTCACCACACATGTCATAACTCTATTTATTATAGGGACTCTATTTTAGTATAAATGAAAATGGCCAAGTTAGAAATTTAGAATTTCAGCTATTTAACTATGCAAACTTTATTAATTTTCATTCAATTTTTGGTGTTCATATAGATTTATAACTAAAATGTACCTTCCTGGAATGTAATTAAATCAAGTAAGTACTTCATATTATGTCTTATCATATTAATAAGTATAATTTTTAATTTTAAATGGAAATTATTTTATAGGTTAAATGTAAATGACAGAAAATTCCAATAAGGAAACGAGAATAAAATTTATTTAGGAATTTAGAAATTTTAAATGCCTGTGGAATACAAAATCTCCTTTATTTAAAAAATAGAGTCATGCGGGAAACGTCCTATAAAAAATTCGTAGAAGAATTGATCATATCAGGTGTAACAGAAGTCAAATCTAAAATGCGAAATTTACGTTCAACTTATTATCAGGAAAGAAGAAAAATTGAAAAATCTATGAAATCCGGCAATGGCACCGAGGGAAAATTGTAGAACACGTCAACATACTATAATTTCGATGTTTTCCGGAAAAAATAAACAATCTTATTCTATGAAAAATATATTTTATTTTATATCCTGAAAAATTCTAAATAATAATTAAAACGAAATAATTAACAATAAAATGACAAGTGGTCATCCAACAAATAAAGTATACCAAGGAAATGATCCATAATCATTTGGTTACAAACTAAAATAAAAAAATTTTGCAGTTTTGTAAGATACTAAAATACAGTGGACTTTCGGAGATTGTCCAATCAAAAATTGTCAATATTGCAGTGATAGGGATTTAAACACCGCATGTTTACGTCACACGAATACTGCAAACATACAATTTTTGTGAATACAATGTTCGTGTGACGTAAACATACGATGTTTAAATCCCTAACACTGAAATATGGACAATTTGCGATTGGACAATCTCTGGAAGTTCACTGTACGCTGCCAATGGGGTGTGGCACACAGCTTTCTCGTACTCGTAAAAGCACCTTGGTAATTTAATGCCCAATGTATCTTTGTGTAATTTAATATAGGTACATAAATTAATAAAAATAAACAAACCGATTCATAAAAAATTGAGCGAAATGGGACTAGCAGTAAATAAGATATTGACATTTAATGGGACTTCATGGTAGTGCCGTGGATACTATTACTCCGAATGCAATGAAATTTGTAGGGGACCATCTAGGAAGCAGACCGCATAATTTCTGATAATTTCATAAAAATGAATTAAATAATTCAGAAGTTATGCCACTTGGTGCAATTGAGTATATTAATGGAATGACATGGTAACGACGTAGCTACCGTTACTGCGATTTCGATTAAATTCATAGGGAACCATCTAAGAACCAAACTGCATAATTTCTAAAAATTTCATTACAAACAATCGAATAGTTCAGAAGTTATGTCACTTGGTGCAAACTGGTGACACACAGACGGACAGACACCAAACCAAAATTATTCAGGAAGCTCTAAAACGTAAAATGTGCATAAAAAAATTTATTTTGGAAGGGAAAATTTTTTATTTTTCAAAACTGATCACAGTGTTTCCACTGCTTTAGTAGGTAGTCTCGGAAGCAATAAAACAATTAGGCAATTTGATTACACACTAAAGTAATTAGAATTAATAAAATTATACTTTAAGTATATTTATTTATTATATTTTATTTAGGAAGTGGTTGTAATTAAATAAAATTTATGTAATTTTATTAAAAACTTTATTAAATACTGTCGTTTTCATAATATGGAGAACCGTTTTAACACGGAACAAGTTTTAAAGATGATAAAATTGTAATAAAATCTGCGATTATTTTGAACTTTGAACAACCTTCACTAACGGCGTGTTTAACTAATTCACGCGGTAATAATAAATGCTTTAATTTTAAAAATTTCATAAAATGAACTTTGCAAACTTTTACTGATTCTTGATAAAAGAAAAAAAACGCCGTGAGCAGCGGGGCCCCATCACGGTAGTCGAATTTTCCCCTTCATCTTCGGTATTGAATGTCTACAAGCGAAATGTGATTGAAAGTCTACAACCGAATTGTCATTTTGTTGGTTTCAAAACTGGTGATGAGTGTTCGGCTGATCGAGGCTTTAAAAAAGGTTTTAAGTATTTAAGGGCTGTATCTCAGTAAATTTCAATTTTGTGCCGAAAACAGGTAGCAGAAAAAAAGCCAACACAATTCGTACGAGGACATTCCTGCCCATGTTTATCCGCTAATTGCCTTTATGTTTTAGTTTTAAATATTAAAAAAGGACCTTCAATAGTAAACTGGAAGGCCTTTATAAAGATATTTTTTCTTTCCAAAAAAATCCAAAATTTCTATTTTATAAATACTAAAAATCCAAAATTCCTAATTTATAAATAAACAGTGACTTTAATAACATTTTTAAATTACTTAATATGTATGTATTTCATTTGTCATAAAAGTAAGTTCACTTTTTTTTAAATTTTTTAAAATTACTATTCGCCTACTTGTATTTAGAATAAACATAATGCTTTTAAAACACATTTAACAATAGCATTCAATTCCGATGTAAAAATGGGAGAAGTGGGGGGAAAAGTGATGCGGACTCCCTACAAGGTACTAGCTGGATACTAACTGAATACACGTACAAAATTTCAGCCCTCTAGGTTTCCTTATGGAGTCTCTAGACGTGTTAGAAAACAAGCAAAAAAATTAAGGAAATATTGGCGTCAAAATCGTGGGGGTAAGGGTTAAAAATTGAAACCTCCAAAAAACAGTGTCTGGCTATTAGCTGAACCTGTACACCAAATTTCAGCCCTCTAGGTTTATTTGGGGAGATTTTGACCCGAACGAAACTGTTAAAAAACAAGAAAAATCATGTTCTTTTGGGTATAAAAATGGTGGGGGTAGGGGTTAAAAGTCGAGACCCCCAAAAGGCACTCCCTTGATACTAACTCAATCCGAATACAAAATTTCAGCCCTCTAGGTTTATTCGGGTGACCTGTGCGAGTGGTACAAACTTCGAAAACGTCGAAAATGCATGAAATTGTAGCTTAAAAATGAGGGGGGTGGGGGTAAAATATTAAAACCTCCAAAAAGCACAACCTAGGTACGAACTTTATCAACACACCAAATTTTAACCCTCTACGTTAATTCTGGGGGGCTGGGGGCCTGTTAGATCCAGCGAAAATCGTTTTTCCCCCCTCTACTCCCACCATATCATCCTAGGAAGCTGAATTTTGGATATGTTTTAGATAATTGACCGAAACATTATTTAAAACCGGTTTGAAAAAGTTTTATTACTTTTCCGCCCCCCACCACCCCCTTAAAGGTCGGGTCAGAAAAAAAATTAGCCCAAAATTTGACCCCACTTTGATAGTATGAGGTGCCTCGAAAATGAGCCCCATTTACCAAATTTCATCTCTTAACTTCCATAGGGGGGCCCTACACAAATTAAAAGGTGGCGGGATATATATATATATATATATATATATATATATATATATATATATATATATATATATATATATATATATATATATATATATATATATATATATATATATATATATATCAGGCATTTTTTTTTACATATTCGTGTTCTACGGGTCCGAAAACGGATAGCGCCCCTACTCCCGCCTCTCGCAGCTCTTATCGTATAGACTGTATAAGTCTAATTTTTCGGAGAAAATTCGACTAAAAATTACTGGAAAAGAAATTAAGATTATATAAAGATATGTTTAAAATACATGTCCTAGAGACATATTGTTAAAATACATACTGCAATCTTGAAAAATGTTGTATTAAAATATTTTTTGGACAATTATCTTACTTTTTTTTTTAAAATCGTTTAATAATTTGACAAATGACATCTGTGCCTAATCTATGTCCGCCATCATTTAGTTTTGAAAAGATAATAGGTAATGCCGGTTTCACACGCACGGAGTATGGAGACACAGCAACTATCTCTATCATGAAATCTGCAGTGTGCATTTTTATGTACCTAAGGCTACTAAATAGTCACTCTGTCAGTGGCACTCACTGAGTGTAGGTCAGCCAGAAAACAATGGGTTTGATTGTTATGTTGGTTGTGTTGGCATTGTTACATCCCCACACATAGCGTTGTGGTATTACACATATGTCTGCGAGCACGGTCACGTGGCGGCCACCACTATCTTGGATTACGCACACATACGCAGTTTAGCGCGCCAATACAACGTAAACACCATGCACGTATATAATATATTTTCAATCTCTTACTGATTACACTGGTTCCAGTAGTATAGAGATAGATATGTTGTCTCTGCCTTACTCTGTGTTCATACGTAAGCAATTTTGACTTCTTTAATCTGGTGTAATATTAAATATTACAACCGCAGTTGTAATTTAATAACCTGTTTATTAAATATTAAGTTGACTATTTCAGGAAAAACTACAAATTATTTTGATAATTAATGTATTTAATTAATAAACTTTGTTTTATTGTAACAGCTTAATGCGAACATACCATCACTATAAATTATCCGTATTTTTTGCATTCGATTAAATAAACTTGACCACGGGTTTTGAAAGTTAACACTTAAAAATGCAATTTCTCAAAGATATGAAATAAAATAATGAAAATTTTAGTATAATTGGTAATTTGAAGTAATAAACTAATTTTTAAAAAACAACATATGTTTCCATTTGAAAAAAAAAATTTTCTATTCCGAAAAAACCGTAGGTCCTAGAAGTCTCGAACAATTTTTTGTGAATGGCCCCCTCTATTTTGAATATTTTTTGTATAAACTTTTTTCGATTAGTACATATTTTAAGAATAAATCCAATGGCAACTCTCGGAAAGCTCACACGGTATATGTTTATGAGGTTCGCCAATCAAATTATGGAGGGTAGATATCAGGAGGCCGGAAAACGATAGAAAAATAGTTCAAAAAGTGTCCCGTTTTAAGTACTAAGTAACAGTTCAAAAACTTGTCAGAATAGCGTCAGAGGCGTTAGAGTAGCAAAAGAGTATGAAATGAACATTATGTGTGTTAGTGATTTTTTTGTGTTGAGTTTTATAGAAATTTTTAAAATAATAAAACAGTTATACCTATGGGCTGTTGCTAGTCGTCCGCTAAACGGACGAATAAAATAACTTAGTCGTCCGCTAAACGGATGAATAAAATAACTTAGTCGTCCGTAAAGTATTGATTTTTCGGGTAAGTATTGATTTTTAATAATGTTATTAGTTCTTAAATAAATGAAAATAATTTAGAATCATATTTAAAAAATCGAACTGAAAAACTAGGTGGTGAGGTTGGTTTTGGTTAGGTTAGTTTAGTTAGATTTGACAATATACCTCGATTTTTGATATAAAAACTAGGTGGTGAAGTTTCTTTTGGTTAAGTTAGGGTATTAGGGCAAAGGGTAACCTTAACTAACCTCACCACCTAGTTTTTTTCAGCAAAATCAAAATATATTGTCAAAAATAACTAAACTGACCTAACCTTAACTATATTTACCACCTAGTTTTTATATCAAAGTTAAAGTATACTGTCAAAACTAACCTAACCTTCGGGCAAAGGATAACCTTAACTAACCTCACTACCTAGTTTTTGTATCAAAAATCGAAGTATATTGTCAAAATTAACCTAACCTTCGGGCAAAGGGTAACCTTAACTAACCTCACTACCTAGTTTTTATATCAAAGTCGAAGTATATTGTCAAAACTAACCTAACCTTTGAGCAAAGGGTAACCTTAACTAACCTCACCACCTATTTTCATATCGAAGTATATTGTCAAAACTAACTAAACTAACCTAACCAAAACCAACCTCACCACCTAGTTTTTATATCAAAAATCGAGGTATATTGTCAAAATTAACTAAACTAACCTAACCAAAATCAACCTCACCATCTAGTTTTTCAATTCGATTTTTTAAATATGATTCTAAATTACTTTCATTTATTTAAGAACTAATTAGTCCAGTGCATTTAGTCATTATAGATAGAAAATAACTAAAAACTTACATTTGGCACAAAATAACAAACAAAATGTGAAAAATTAATAAAAATAATTATATTAAACTGAATTTTATATTATAATAACTAACAATTATTCAGAAATAATACTTTAAAATTTAAAAATGACAGTTCATTTACAAATATTGTTGATGATCAAGTGACGATCAGTTGACGCTATAAACAGCTGATTGCAGTCGAAAAGCAATACATTTGTAACATAGGGATTAAGTGTACCTCATAAACTATATATAAACCTTTAATCACAGTTATTTAGTCGCGGCACCTTTTTAAATATCTGGACTTATCACGAAAGTAACCAATTGCTAAGAAAAAATCCTATATTTAAGTGAATGCTTTTCTACATATACATAGAGTTATTCTCTTTGGTGGATCCGCATTTAAGGTTTAATGATCGTGTTCCATTAGCAAAACACAAACGACACTGTGTAGTGTAACACAGTGCATAGAAGAAAAGTAATGCCAACAAAATTTTCGTGATTTTTGTACTTTCTTTTTTCACAAAAAAACTATTTTTTTTTTAAATTTTATTGCAAAACTAACCTTTTATCTTTAATCAACGTAGTTTTAATTGGGATTTCAAGAGTTTAATGATTTCGTTTTAACCAATTACCCAATGATTTAGGAACCGGATATTCAGGACCCCAATAATTAGAGTTGAATTCCAGAAAAACAATTTATTTTTTCATTAGTCAAATGTACATTTCGGAACATATGTCCCTTCTTCAGTGACCTATTTAACAATTAAAAATAAGTAAGTTACAATTGTGTTAGGTGTTTTGTAAAAAGAAAAAAAGATTGACAATGTATTTTTCTTTTAGTCTAATACATACATGTTATGAACATTGCATAAAGAATAAACATTTTATTTGAAATCTTAAAGGAAAGAATTTATTTAATTTCACAAAATTAACTATGGAAAATATAATAAGGTATATTGAAAAATTTTTTTGTATGTTATAAATATTAATATTAATCGATATTTACTTATCAAATTTTATTTTATTTGTAGTGGAGGTATACACTATATGGTCTATCTATATCATTATCGATGTATAAGGGAAATTAGCAGAAAAAACCAGCTTATTTTCAGTATTAGGAATTAAAAAAAAAAAAGTTTTTGTTTTTTAATTTAAACAAACATCCGGACAGACAATAAGAATGTAAGTCAAAAAAGACAGAAATTATAAGAGAAAAAAAAAAAAAAATTATAATAGAAAATTCAAGAGTTTACTCACCAAAATTTTAATTAATTATATTCAAGTTCCTTTCATTTAAACTTTTTGCATATACATTTCTGTATATTTTTGTCCAAATATGCATTTCATAAGAAAATTGTCAAAAATTGATAAAAAGAAAAAACAAGGAACTTTTTATTAAAAAGTTTTATATATATAATAATTGACTTTAAAGATATTAAACTTAATAATTAAGTCTTAAATAAAATAATATTTTTTTATAAAATTATATTGTGAGTACATTGTAATTGTACTGTTGTTTGACAGTAACTAACTGTTGTAATTGGTTCTATTGTTAAAGAAACTATCGTAGAAAATTCTAGACATTAAAAGTTTTTGTTTGATGTTTTTGCTTTCTTTGTCTGTCCATGTTTTCTAGAATAAACTATTGTTTACTTTAAATATATTATTGATTATGTAATGCTGTCCGTGTAAACAATGCGATCAGTTCAAATGTTTGATGACTGGTAAATAAGATTCGTCCAAAAAGGAAGACTCAATTTGTTTATTACAGTTAGTTTTATTGTTTAGTTGGATGAAAAAACTTTCACTTAGCAATCTTTTCCTGTAGTTTGCTTCCTTATCCAAAACTTTAACTTTTTCAAAATCAAAGATGTGATCATTATTAATTGAATGTTCCGCTAAGCCTGTGGATTCTTTTCCTCTCTTTATGTCATATTTATGTTGAGTTAATCTATTATTTAATTTTTGACTAGTTTGTCCAAAATAACAAAGGTCGCATTGTTTGCATGGAATTTTATAAATTACATTGTGCATTTGTTTATTTTCAATTTTTGATCTTTTTTTATTATATGTTGATTCTATTGTGTTTGTAAAAGAAAAAGTTACTTTGTTATCACTAAATTTTTCTATAGCTGGTTTAATTCTTTTTGTGAATCTGTTATATGGAAAGCATATTAGGTTATTATAGTTTATTTCTTTTTCATTGGAATTTGAATTAAAATTATTTGTTTCTGTAGAATTATATGCTTTATGAATAACTTTTTCTTTTATTGAATTTATTAGATTTAGTGGATAGTTGTTTCTAGTTAGTATTGATATTGCTTTTTTTATTGCATATTTTCTGTTTTTGACACTGCTTAGATGTACAGCCCTATGAAACATATTTTGTATTATATTGTTTTTTATATATTGTGGATGATTGGAATGGAAATTAATTAATCTATCTGTATAACTAGTTTTCCTGTGCCAAGTGGTATTTAAACAATTGTATTTATCTTTCTTAATTAACGTATCTAAAAATGTAATTTGATTATTTTCTTCAATTTCGATAGTGAACTGTAGGGCTGGATGGTAATTATTAAAAGTGTTTTTGATTTTTTCAATTAATGTTAATGGGGCACAAGAAAGAATATCATCTACATAGCGAAAGAAAAAAGAAGGGTCCCATTCTTTAATTTTATTTATGCTGATATTACAGAGATAGTCCATAACATAAGATGCTAAAACAGGACTCAGTGAATTTCCCATTGGACAGCCAAAACATTGTTTATAGTATTTATCTTGAAATTTAAAAAAGTTATTTTCTACTATCAATTCTATTCCTTCAATAAAAGTTTCTTTAGTTAAGTTAGTGAATTCTTTAATTTTATTCCATTGTTTTTTAATGATTGCTGTTGCTAATTTAATCGGAATGTTAGTAAATAAAGATTTTACATCCAATGAAAATAGTTTTTCTTCAGAATTTTTTAATTGTATGTTTTTAATTTTATTGACAAATTCATATGAGTTTTTTATGGAAAATTCACTGTGTTCAGCTTCGCTAAGTATTTTAGAGAAAAATTTGGATAATTCTTGAATTGGAGATTCAATTTGACTTACTATGGGTCTTAAAGGGATTCCCTCTTTGTGTATTTTAGGTAGAAAGTAAATTTCTGGTAATGTTTTTCCTGATTTAATTATTTTAGTTTTTGTTATGTTGTCAATGTATTTACATTTGTATAATTTTTCAGTGAATATTTTGACTTTTTTAGAAACAACTTCCACAGGGTCTTTTCTTATGTTTAAGTATGTATTTTTGTCATTAAGATGTATTTCTGCTTTTTCATTATATTCAGATCTATTTAAAATAACTGTGCAATTTCCCTTATCTGAGACTGTAATGATAATTTCATTTTTATTATTTTTTATAAAGTTTTTGGTCTTCTTGTAACAGTTTCCAATGTATTTTTGTAATGGATCAATGTATTGGTTTTTGTTTATGTTATTAAGTAATATATTTACTATTTTTTCCTTTAAGGGTTTTTGTTTTTCTTTTGGAAATTTATCAATATTAGCTTCAATGGCTTTTAAAATATTTAAAATAGTATTTTTATTATCTTTGTGGTTAAAAATTTTATCGTCAATAACAAATTTCGGACTTATGGCAAGTATTAGTTGGACTTCATTCGGAATAATTATATTTGAATAGTTTTTAATCCATTCTTTATTGATTGAAATATTATCTATTATTTGGTTTTCAAATCTATTGATTTTCTTTAACTGTTTCCGCCTGAAGCGTACATCCGTTTTGTCTATTATGCATTGAGAATCTGTCACAAGCAGACCAAAATCCTTTGTGTTCATCAAATTTATAAGGTTATTTTTAATTTTATTGATCTGTTTTATCAATTTATTTTGTTTTATGTATAAATTATTAATAAATATTTTTGTGATTGAAACTAAAAATTTTCTTTTTGCAGATGTCAATCTTTTATTACACCCTACATCCTCTAAATATGGAAGGGATAACCTAATATTATTCTTAATAAATTTGGGAATGAAATTTTTTCTTTTACAATTTAGTAGAAAAAGAATATGATTTTTAATTTTTGTAAGTTTTACATTTATATTTATATATTCATTAATAATTTTATTGGTATAAAGGCTATACTTCCTTTTTATGTCTTTCAGGTTTGACATTTTAAATTTAATCAACGTAGTTTTAATTGGGATTTCAAGAGTTTAATGATTTCGTTTTAACCAATTACCCAATGATTTAGGAACCGGATATTCAGGACCCCAATAATTAGAGTTGAATTCCAGAAAAACAATTTATTTTTTCATTAGTCAAATGTACATTTCGGAACATATGTCCCTTCTTCAGTGACCTATTTAACAATTAAAAATAAGTAAGTTACAATTGTGTTAGGTGTTTTTTAAAAAGAAAAAAAAGATTGACAATGTATTTTTCTTTTAGTCTAATACATACATGTTATGAACATTGCATAAAGAATAAACATTTTATTTGAAATCTTAAAGGAAAGAATTTATTTAATTTCACAAAATTAACTATGGAAAATATAATAAGGTATATTGAAAAATTTTTTTGTATGTTATAAATATTAATATTAATCGATATTTACTTATCAAATTTTATTTTATTTGTAGTGGAGGTATACACTATATGGTCTATCTATATCATTATCGATGTATAAGGGAAATTAGCAGAAAAAACCAGCTTATTTTCAGTATTAGGAATTAAAAAAAAAAAAAGTTTTTGTTTTTTAATTTAAACAAACATCCGGACAGACAATAAGAATGTAAGTCAAAAAAGACAGAAATTATAAGAGAAAAAAAAAAAAAATTATAATAGAAAATTCAAGAGTTTACTCACCAAAATTTTAATTAATTATATTCAAGTTCCTTTCATTTAAACTTTTTGCATATACATTTCTGTATATTTTTGTCCAAATATGCATTTCATAAGAAAATTGTCAAAAATTGATAAAAAGAAAAAACAAGGAACTTTTTATTAAAAAGTTTTATATATATAATAATTGACTTTAAAGATATTAAACTTAATAATTAAGTCTTAAATAAAATAATATTTTTTTATAAAATTATATTGTGAGTACATTGTAATTGTACTGTTGTTTGACAGTAACTAACTGTTGTAATTGGTTCTATTGTTAAAGAAACTATCGTAGAAAATTCTAGACATTAAAAGTTTTTGTTTGATGTTTTTGCTTTCTTTGTCTGTCCATGTTTTCTAGAATAAACTATTGTTTACTTTAAATATATTATTGATTATGTAATGCTGTCCGTGTAAACAATGCGATCAGTTCAAATGTTTGATGACTGGTAAATAAGATTCGTCCAAAAAGGAAGACTCAATTTGTTTATTACAGTTAGTTTTATTGTTTAGTTGGATGAAAAAACTTTCACTTAGCAATCTTTTCCTGTAGTTTGCTTCCTTATCCAAAACTTTAACTTTTTCAAAATCAAAGATGTGATCATTATTAATTGAATGTTCCGCTAAGCCTGTGGATTCTTTTCCTCTCTTTATGTCATATTTATGTTGAGTTAATCTATTATTTAATTTTTGACTAGTTTGTCCAAAATAACAAAGGTCGCATTGTTTGCATGGAATTTTATAAATTACATTGTGCATTTGTTTATTTTCAATTTTTGATCTTTTTTTATTATATGTTGATTCTATTGTGTTTGTAAAAGAAAAAGTTACTTTGTTATCACTAAATTTTTCTATAGCTGGTTTAATTCTTTTTGTGAATCTGTTATATGGAAAGCATATTAGGTTATTATAGTTTATTTCTTTTTCATTGGAATTTGAATTAAAATTATTTGTTTCTGTAGAATTATATGCTTTATGAATAACTTTTTCTTTTATTGAATTTATTAGATTTAGTGGATAGTTGTTTCTAGTTAGTATTGATATTGCTTTTTTTATTGCATATTTTCTGTTTTTGACTTAAAGGAAAAAATAGTAAATATATTACTTAATAACATAAACAAAAACCAATACATTGATCCATTACAAAAATACATTGGAAACTGTTACAAGAAGACCAAAAACTTTATAAAAAAATAATAAAAATGAAATTATCATTACAGTCTCAGATAAGGGAAATTGCACAGTTATTTTAAATAGATCTGAATATAATGAAAAAGCAGAAATACATCTTAATGACAAAAATACATACTTAAACATAAGAAAAGACCCTGTGGAAGTTGTTTCTAAAAAAGTCAAAATATTCACTGAAAAATTATACAAATGTAAATACATTGACAACATAACAAAAACTAAAATAATTAAATCAGGAAAAACATTACCAGAAATTTACTTTCTACCTAAAATACACAAAGAGGGAATCCCTTTAAGACCCATAGTAAGTCAAATTGAATCTCCAATTCAAGAATTATCCAAATTTTTCTCTAAAATACTTAGCGAAGCTGAACACAGTGAATTTTCCATAAAAAACTCATATGAATTTGTCAATAAAATTAAAAACATACAATTAAAAAATTCTGAAGAAAAACTATTTTCATTGGATGTAAAATCTTTATTTACTAACATTCCGATTAAATTAGCAACAGCAATCATTAAAAAACAATGGAATAAAATTAAAGAATTCACTAACTTAACTAAAGAAACTTTTATTGAAGGAATAGAATTGATAGTAGAAAATAACTTTTTTAAATTTCAAGATAAATACTATAAACAATGTTTTGGCTGTCCAATGGGAAATTCACTGAGTCCTGTTTTAGCATCTTATGTTATGGACTATCTCTGTAATATCAGCATAAATAAAATTAAAGAATGGGACCCTTCTTTTTTCTTTCGCTATGTAGATGATATTCTTTCTTGTGCCCCATTAACATTAATTGAAAAAATCAAAAACACTTTTAATAATTACCATCCAGCCCTACAGTTCACTATCGAAATTGAAGAAAATAATCAAATTACATTTTTAGATACGTTAATTAAGAAAGATAAATACAATTGTTTAAATACCACTTGGCACAGGAAAACTAGTTATACAGATAGATTAATTAATTTCCATTCCAATCATCCACAATATATAAAAAACAATATAATACAAAATATGTTTCATAGGGCTGTACATCTAAGCAGTGTCAAAAACAGAAAATATGCAATAAAAAAAGCAATATCAATACTAACTAGAAACAACTATCCACTAAATCTAATAAATTCAATAAAAGAAAAAGTTATTCATAAAGCATATAATTCTACAGAAACAAATAATTTTAATTCAAATTCCAATGAAAAAGAAATAAACTATAATAACCTAATATGCTTTCCATATAACAGATTCACAAAAAGAATTAAACCAGCTATAGAAAAATTTAGTGATAACAAAGTAACTTTTTCTTTTACAAACACAATAGAATCAACATATAATAAAAAAAGATCAAAAATTGAAAATAAACAAATGCACAATGTAATTTATAAAATTCCATGCAAACAATGCGACCTTTGTTATTTTGGACAAACTAGTCAAAAATTAAATAATAGATTAACTCAACATAAATATGACATAAAGAGAGGAAAAGAATCCACAGGCTTAGCGGAACATTCAATTAATAATGATCACATCTTTGATTTTGAAAAAGTTAAAGTTTTGGATAAGGAAGCAAACTACAGGAAAAGATTGCTAAGTGAAAGTTTTTTCATCCAACTAAACAATAAAACTAACTGTAATAAACAAATTGAGTCTTCCTTTTTGGACGAATCTTATTTACCAGTCATCAAACATTTGAACTGATCGCATTGTTTACACGGACAGCATTACATAATCAATAATATATTTAAAGTAAACAATAGTTTATTCTAGAAAACATGGACAGACAAAGAAAGCAAAAACATCAAACAAAAACTTTTAATGTCTAGAATTTTCTACGATAGTTTCTTTAACAATAGAACCAATTACAACAGTTAGTTACTGTCAAACAACAGTACAATTACAATGTACTCACAATATAATTTTATAAAAAAATATTATTTTATTTAAGACTTAATTATTAAGTTTAATATCTTTAAAGTCAATTATTATATATATAAAACTTTTTAATAAAAAGTTCCTTGTTTTTTCTTTTTATCAATTTTTGACAATTTTCTTATGAAATGCATATTTGGACAAAAATATACAGAAATGTATATGCAAAAAGTTTAAATGAAAGGAACTTGAATATAATTAATTAAAATTTTGGTGAGTAAACTCTTGAATTTTCTATTATAATTTTTTTTTTTTTTCTCTTATAATTTCTGTCTTTTTTGACTTACATTCTTATTGTCTGTCCGGATGTTTGTTTAAATTAAAAAACAAAAACTTTTTTTTTTTTAATTCCTAATACTGAAAATAAGCTGGTTTTTTCTGCTAATTTCCCTTATACATCGATAATGATATAGATAGACCATATAGTGTATACCTCCACTACAAATAAAATAAAATTTGATAAGTAAATATCGATTAATATTAATATTTATAACATACAAAAAAATTTTTCAATATACCTTATTATATTTTCCATAGTTAATTTTGTGAAATTAAATAAATTCTTTCCTTTAAGATTTCAAATAAAATGTTTATTCTTTATGCAATGTTCATAACATGTATGTATTAGACTAAAAGAAAAATACATTGTCAATCTTTTTTTCTTTTTACAAAACACCTAACACAATTGTAACTTACTTATTTTTAATTGTTAAATAGGTCACTGAAGAAGGGACATATGTTCCGAAATGTACATTTGACTAATGAAAAAATAAATTGTTTTTCTGGAATTCAACTCTAATTATTGGGGTCCTGAATATCCGGTTCCTAAATCATTGGGTAATTGGTTAAAACGAAATCATTAACCTTTTATCTGCTTTTAATTAAATTATACATGTAATTGGGAATCACAGAAAGTATTCCAAGCAGATTGAATCTATTTTTTTAAAAATCTAGTAACATTATCTATGCTTCCCTCTCCAGAAACACAATAAAAGTTCATGTTCCATTAGTGAAAAAAGTAGACACACCGTAACACAGTGTCATGCACTGTGTAATATTTTTCCTAATGGAAAACGGTCATTATGTGTTACGTCAGTGTAACGTTTATTAAGGCTAAGCGTGCACTACGTTTTTTTTCCGCTCGGCGTTTTTCCACAAAAGCTGAAAACGCGTCATCAGCGCACACTACGTTTTTTTTTTTTCAGTAGCGGAATTGGCGGGACTTAAAATTATTTCGGAAATGAACGTTCGTTAAGCTTGTTGCACTGGTGCTTTACATTAGTAATATGATGTTATAAAATTAAAAATAATTTTAAATTATGTAAGATTTTGAAAGTTTTAAAAATGAAATAAAAATGATTCAATATTAATTATCAAAATATGTCAAACTTATGAACACATTTCCATTTTCTTCCACCATTTATATATTTTAGATCCACTCTTCTTTTTAAATAATAAATTTGTAAAAATATTCATTTACCAAGATCTAAATTATCTTTTTACCTATAATGCAGTCAAATTTATTAAATTAACTATTTTATCAAATGCAGGACGTTCGTTAAGCTTCTTTTACTGGGACTTTACGATGGCATTGATGGTAACATAACATTATACAATCAAAAATATTTTTTGTACGCAAAATTCTGTATAATTTAATGACTAAATAAATAAAAATACAAAAAACATATTAAAACATTTTATTTTCAAAATACATAATTATTATCATTATAAATACAAATAATTCAAAATTAATTATTATTAAAATGTCAAACTTATGAATGGATTCTCATTTTTTTCGGCTTCTTCCATTTACATATTTAATAAGGGATTTAACTAATCTTTTTTGCAAATAATTATATTTGTAGAAAGATTTATTTACCAAAACCTAAATTACGTTTTTTATCTGTAGTGCAGTCCAATTTATTACTATTTTTTAACAAACTTCTCGCTAAAAACATGTTATAATGTTCTTACCTTAATATTAGAATTTTATCCCATAGGGGGGCTTTTGCCTATTTCATATATAATTTTCTTCGTCAAATTTTCCATAAAATTCCAAATCTGACGATATTTTGACTAAAATATTACTTTACATACATTTCTGTTCTGTAGTAATGCATCATAATATGATACATAACCACACTAATCAAGAAAACCGCTTGCTTATTTACGCAAGTGCGCATGTTGTCATATATTATTTATACGTGTTACAAAAATGACGCGTTTTTTTTTTCAGCAAAAAAAATGTAACTTTTTGCGTTTCCTTTTTCCACCGCTGAAAAAAAAACGTAGTGCGTTCGCTCATATGGAGTATGCTTTACATTTTTTTGCTGAAAAAAACAGCGGCGGAAAAACGTAGTGCGCGCTTAGCCTAACTCCAGTATCTTCCGTAAGTGGCCGAATCCGTATAATTAATTATTATTAGACTTATGTTTGTTATTATAAGTTTGGCGCGCACTGAAATTGTTTTCAGCAAAAGCCTGGTAAAATTGTGCAGTTTATAGACCACTGAGCATCCCACCCTCGTGCGAATAGGCAACATAAATTTAAAAAAATGAGATTTTTTTATTTTTACTTCGATCAATCGTTTGTGAATGTTTGTGACACTATTATTTTCGTTTGTGACTAATTAGTTAATTAATTATTAAATTGTTAATTACGAGTGTGTGAATAGCCAACATTTTTTAAAATTTATTGCAATATTGACTTCCGGGCACTTAGTCGATCGAAAATCCTTTGTGAATTCCAAATATACCATTAAAAACATTTGTGACAGCGTATTTTTTAAAAAAATAATAAAAAAATTCTTTATACTGCTGTCATTTACAACACTAGAGGGCATTGGAGTGCAACTTCTAACTAAACAGAGTGGCCAATATAAAAAAACTTCATTACTACAAAAAATAATTGATTTTTTAAATTATTTTTTTTAAAAAATACGCTGTCACAAATGTTTTTAATGGTGTATTTGGAATTCACAAACGATTTTCGATCGATTCAGTGCCCGGAAGTCAATATTGCAATAAATTTTAAAAAATGTTGGCTATTCACACACTCGTAATTAACAATTAAATAATTAATTAACTAATTAGTCACAAACGAAAATAATAGCGTCACAAACATTCACAAACGATTGGTCGAAGCAAAAATAAAAAAATCTCATTTTTTTAAATTTATGTTGGCTATTCGCACGAGGGTGAGCATCCCATCGAGTTTAATAAGGCCCATTTCACACCAAGCCAGTCGCGTCCAGTCAAGTCACGTCAAGTCTGACGCATCTTGATTCAACATACACCGATTCAATGCAATTACAACATAAACTGTATTTTTGCTTTCAAATATAATCAGTTGCGTCCAGTCAAGTCACCGTCAGTCCAGTCAACGACTCAACAAGTTGAATGTTTTCATCAGTCAACGTAAGGCTCATTTCAGATCAAGCCAGTCAAGTCATTTCAAGTCTAGTCAAGTCACGTCAAATCCAGATGCGTCAAATCAAACCAATCCAGGTGCTTTCGAATAGACCAAGTCAAGTCAAATCAGTCAGTTTAAATTATTTATTACTTGATATTTGAAAATGGATGTTGTATTAAATGCAATAATAATAATGCTAAGATCATAAATTTCTGGCTAATTTCTAACAAGTAATATTAATTGTTCTAAGTCCATGTTTAAGAAATGATTTAAGGATTTAACGTTTGAATAACGTATTATTTGAAAAAATAATAGTAATACATATACATACATGATATATTATACCAGAAATAACATAAGAAATATGCTCTGTGATTTGATTGTTCACAGCACATACCACACATACATATAATATATGTATTGCATCTCTTAATACGCATGTACAGAGAACAAAGAGAACGAACATTACTATGTCTATACTAGGGAAACGAGCGTAACCACAAAGGATGGAAAATAAACCCCCACTATGTTATATATGTGCACGCGGAGTTGTGTGTGTTAGTCCGTTGGATGTTGTGTGTATTGGTGTCTTGCATACATATATACATAATGTGTACGTGGTGGTGGTATGTATGATGTACGTATACCACGTACATACACGGTGTTAATACGAGAGGTAACAATATGACAACAATTGAAACATACCCATTGAGTGCTGGCGAATGAATGAAGACTAAGTACCCTAAGATGCACATAAATGCCCATAAGTGATTGCAGAAAAGAGATAGATGTATTCGTTCTATTTGTTCTGTGCGCATGTACACTGGACAAATGACTTACCTAGACTTATGGAGGGTAGAGTTAAAGGAGAAGTATCTCATACGGGATTTGAATCGAAAAAGTGTGTTGAATTTGATGAAATAATAGTTCAATAATTACCCAGAACGGCGCTGATAAGCAATTAGGGTTCGATCTGAACCATCTGAACTTAGCAATTATAAGTGAAGTGAAGTATGCCAAAGGGAAATACTAACTGTTAAAAACTGTTAAAAACAATAAAAATTGAATTAAATATAAAAACAATAAAAATTAAATTAAATATAAAAACAATAAAAATTGAATTAAATATAAAAACAATAAAAATTGAATTAAATATAACAATTAAAAATGTTAAAAACAACAAAAACTCTTGTTTCAGTTTTAAAATTTTCAGCGCTTAATTTTAAATTTATGAATTTTAGTACACTAGTGTCATCTTAATTTCATTCACTTTTGGGGCCACTTTTTATATATGAAGATACTTCTCCTGATACTCTACCCTCCATACCTAGACTGATGAAAAAATTCAGCTTGTTGAGTCGTTGACTGGACTGACGGTAACTTGACTTGACTTGACTGGACGCGACTGATTATATTTGAAAGCAAAAATACAGTTTATGTTGTAATTTCATTGAATCGGTGTATATTGAATCAAGATGCGTCAGACTTGACGTGACTTGACTGGACGCGACTGGCTTGGTGTGAAATGGGCCTAAGGTCCGTCCACACGCTCAAGCTTTACCACCGACTTACTTGCGCAAACCAGGTTCGTGCATGTAAACATGTACGTATTTTCCCGTCCATACGTACATGTTTACTTGCACAAACCTGGTTTGCGCAAGTAAGTCGGTGGTAAAGCTTGAGGCTGGTCGCACATTGGATACGATTTTGTACGTACGTATTTGTACGACTCTTGTCGTACGAATTGAGCTCGCACACTGGTTACGTGTTTGTCCGACACTATTAGTTAATTATTGGCAGTTCTTTGATAACATTCATTCGAGATGAATCTATATCTTTTAGCAAAATTGTCTTCTAACACGTAAACTATGCCGTCGTCATTATCCTAGAACCGAGTGGGTAAATGAATTATATGCAAAATGGGATGAATTTGGTGAATTTCATCATGTAATGATAGATTTTATGTAATTTAATCGTACGTGAACGTAAATAAATTCAAACAAAATTGAATTGTGTCGGATGTCGTAACTGTACGTATGTATACATACGACTGAATCGTATACAGTGTGCGAGCTCCCATAATACATTATCTGTCAGAAACGATCGTACGTACTCGTATGTATACGTACAACTGAATTTCGTACGTAATCGTATCCAGTGTGCGACCGGCCTGAGCCGTGTGGATGGACTTTAACCTCTTTAGCGGATTGTCATTTTATTTTAACCTGACAAAAAAAATACCATCCAAGTTAACCACCTTATAGATTACTTTGCCAAAAGGGTTTGATTCTAGGATAAATAAAGCTCTCTATAATGTATTCTTTTTTTTATTCAAATAGGTGGCAGCACAAACAGTTACCGACATGAGGACGAGTCTCACTCGTCGTGTCCGCTAGTTGTTAGAATCATAGACCCGAGTGAGACTCGGGGTATCCGCTAAAGTGGTTAAGCTAATTTCAGACATATTATGTAGTTCTAGGTAGGTTATGAATGAATGTGTTCCATTTAAAAAACATAGACGTCACTCTGGGACAGTATATGTTTTTCATAAATAGCTAATTTTTTTAAAATTTTATTGCAAAACTACCTTTTAATTGCATCTAAATTTTAGATGCAATACCTTAGTTAAAAGGTTAACTTTGCAATGATATTTTAAAAAGAAATGCAATGCGTTACACAGTGTCATCTGTGTTTTCTTAATGGAAGATACTCAATGATAGACATGATTGACATAGGTAAGCTGTCAGTTTTATTAACAAGAGGTTAAGGTAAAAATATATATTAAAAATAAAAATCTGAAATTAAAAATGTTAATTTGGGGTCTTTTTATATCATTTAGCATCATATCACCATTGCAGTGTGTACGTTACATAATTTACATTTGTTTTTATAAGTTAGGTAATTCGGTTTTACATATTTCTGTATTTTTTAGGCAAATGTCGATTATGATGGTATTGTTCGTATAAATTTGTATCATGATTTACTTGGGGAACTAAATCCATACTACACGGAACGTGGAAATATTACTGTAACGAGCTTACGGTCGGGTACTTACCGCACTGAAAATAGCTTATTAAGTGCCATTGAAAAAGACAACTTAAAGGTACATGATTAAAGTAATTAAAATACCAACAATCAAAAGTTTTTGTTGTGATTATATCTTTAAAATAGCAACACCTAGAGTTCTAAATTTTGCGATCAAGTATCCCTTTTATAGTTTAAAAATTTAATGCAAAAAGTCAATAAAATTATAGAATTATTGAAGTCCATTCGACAGTGGTGTTCCGTCGTTTTTAATACGCTAGTTACTTTGTTTATATTAAGTTTTTCAACGATCGATCCTTATATATACCTAGTTTCAGCTAGGCGTAACTACAATTGAAGAGTAAGAGTAGTCACTGAAATCACTCATCGATCACCTACACACCTACTGTCAAGTGTCAAACGTCTACCAAATTTTTTCCAGACTGTCCTATTCGAAATGGCACTTTACATTTTAAATAAAATCACAAGGAATACAAGTCTACATCTCCCGAAGGGATATGAAGACAGTAATGGTAGTGAACAATTCAGTCCGATAACCAAATTAACTCCCTCCAACGTAAGAATACTTTCCATACAAATCACGTATCCTTACGTTATTTTACGTTATGTTATACGACATATTTGTCGCATGCGCGAAAGGGATGTTCTAGCAAAAATAATCAAAAGATTCATAACCTACATGTATATGAATGTATTGCAATATTTACTGAGCATTTAGATAATTATAAACAAAATATTCGTAACAAAATAAAATAGTTATAGGTGAATTTATCTAAGGTTGGTCCGACGTCATTAACGAAACAAAATTAGACGTACAATTTTATATTACTATAGTTACTCATACAAAAATAATAAAAAGGAAAAAAGACAGAAAATTTTGGTACGTCTAATTTTGGTTAATTTGTTGTATTTGTTTAATGACGTCAGACCAAGTTTAGTTAATTTTACTTATATATAGGTATAATGAGTATATAATGTTAGAACATTATTATGCATCAGTAGCGGTTATTTAAATTAAATAAATAAAATTTTACACAAAATAATTAACTACATGTAATTTGAAATAACGCTACAATATTATAATTAAAAACATACATTCTTTTAATTACGTCATTTCGAGTTACGTAATAGTTATTTATGCAATAAGTTGAAAAATGGTGTTTTTTTCACCAGTCGTAATTTTGTCAAACGAGGCCATAGGCCGAGCTGGACAATTGCGACGAGTGAAAAAAAAAACACTCATTTTGCACGTGTTATATATTTTACTCAAATTATTAAAAGTTTCACATCTAAAATAAAAAAAATTATTTTTTCTACTCCTGTTGAAGAACACACTCATTACATATCCGTTAACTGTTGAGAAAGTTAGGCATTATTCAAAGGTGTGGAGGAATAATCATTACTCAATACCTTTCGACTAATGAGATCACCGTATTAACGATTATTCAATGGGCTTGCGATTGTTTTGTGAATAACATATTACATCCAATTTCAAATACAATTGAGCATGAGCCATCGTTAAAAAATTATAAATATTAAAAATATTTAAAGTTTTAATAAATTTGCAGTTTGTTTTTAGAAAAGAATATAAGATTGATTTGTTTCGAATATAAGAATTATTTAATTTTTTAACTAATTTACTGTTGAGAGGTTTACTTTGTGAAATTTCATTTTAAATATTAAAAATATTTAAAGTTTTAATTACTTTGTCAATTTCACTAGAATTGAGTAGAATTTACTAAACGCGTTTTCAATCTCGCGATCATCATCAGAGTAATTACTCTGATGATGATCGCGAGATTGAAAACGCGTTTAGTAAATTCTACTCAATTCTAGTGAAATTGACAAAGTAATTAAAACTTTAAATATTTTTAATATTTAAAATGAAATTTCACAAAGTAAACCTCTCAACAGTAAATTAGTTAAAAAATTAAATAATTCTTATATTCGAAACAAATCAATCTTATATTCTTTTCTAAAAACAAACTGCAAATTTAAAATTTATGCATTTGCAACAATGAAAGAGATAAAGCTAAGAAAACGGGAATTCCTTGAATCCGTAAGTGATGAATCATGCTTAAATTTAAGTGAAACATTATAATAAGTTTTAATTTTATATACGTTGCGTAGTAACGTATAAGTAAACAAAATTTGAATTTTATTTTGATCATTTCCATAGACACATATACAAACATTTAATGAAATTAGAGAAAGATTAAAAATTTTATTCTTTTGGTTTAAAATTTATATTCAGTTTTATTTAAATCAAAAAGGAAGAAAGTCGTAGAAAAATTATAATATTTTACTCGCTTGCAATGGCTATTACTCACTCAGATGCATTACGATACTCGCCTCGTAAACTCGGCTCGTGTCGCAATTTCATCTTCGTGAGTAATAACTATCATTACCAGCTCGTTGAATAATATACTTTTAATATATTTGTTTTGAGTTATTCATGGATGACTATGACTTGTATTGTATCGTTACTATAGAAATGAATTTATATATTTATCTTTTTTTACTCGTGAAAAAAAATAAGTCATTTTAACACTATCACAGGTAACTATAAAGTTAACTTTTTAATTCAGAATTGTAAAATAGTTATTTTCGATACGTATGCGTAAAGAGAGGTATTCTAGTAGGCTTAAATTGGGGCACGAGTCTAAGGGACTGACACATACACAACGAGATCGAGTGCGCTGTATACCCCCACAAGCCGTCAGGCTAGTGGGGATAAGCACACGAGACCTCGTTGTGTATGCATCAGTCCCTTTAGCGAGTGCCCCAATTTCAGCCTACTGATACCTCACTTTACGCATACGTACTGAACAAAATTTTTTATAACGACGGCTTCTAAAGTTTAATAGAGAGAAAAAAATTAATTATTTTTAAGCAATTTTAGAAAATAGTAGGGTTAATTTTATTTTATAATAAAGTTATATGAAAAATTTTTTTTTATTAATTTAGGTATAGATTGTTTTTGTCTTTGTTTTTATTATTAATTTGTTGATCGTTTCCATGTTTAATTTGAATATGATTATCATTGACAAATGAATATCATTATTTTCTCGCACGGTACTGTACTTTTGCGCACAGTTACTATCGTTTCTTTTACAATGATGTGATACTTCTCTTTACGCCCACTACACAACGCTTGAATATTGAACTTTAGAAGCGGGTGTCCATGGAAAACTGTAGCGCGTATCCATGGGAGTAACGCTTATGCAACGCGAACATGAATGCTACGTCGATCTGAAGTGATGCCCACGGAAGCGATGAAAGCCCCAACGCGAATACACCCTTAGACATTTGAGGGATGTTTTCTAATACCATAATATATGTACCTACATGGCTACATGTAAAATTTCATTCACTTGGGATCACTTTCCATTGTTTTATTTGTTGACTGGACTATTATAATCATGGATTGTAGAATAGTAATAACTGCAGGGTGGCGATCGACCTAGAAAACCTGGAAAAGTCAAGGAATTTCGAATTTCTGGAAAAGTCAGGGAATTTCAGTCGTAGTCAGGGATTTTTTCAGTTTTCGCCCCAGGAGAGCGTTGATTGATAGTCGACGACCTTTTTCCTCTTTAGTGTATTTTTGCCACTGACGAGCAAAAAGAAAAGGTCGTCAAAAAACTTTATTTTTAGAAATTACTTTATTTTTAAACAATATTTTTTTCGAAGTACGTCCTGGAATTTTATTCAGAGTTAGGGAGAAGTCAGGGAATTTTGAAATTGGTTTTCAATCGCCACCCTGAACTGTAATAGTTTAACTTGTTTTAAATTGATGACAAGTTAATTATAACTTATTATACGGAATAAAGTAACAATAAGTTTGTTTAATTCGCTTTATCATTTTTCATCTATAATTATTTATTCTTTTTGTACTTTTTTAAATTTTTGAGAATAGAAAACAAGACAATTTAATTAATAAATAATATATATTTTTTTAATTTTTACAGAAAATGGCTTTAGAAAATCGATTTTATAGATTAAAAGCTGTTGTTCAGAATTATGACGGTAGTATTGTTGACTTATATTCATTTAGCAGGGCGGTAAGTTATATTTATTTTCAAAATTTTTAATTAAGAATTAAATATTTGAAATTTTTGTACTTTTATGTTATATAAATCACCGAATAATTACTAAATTAGCTTGTCAAGTAAAATAATTGGTATTTCAAAGCTGTTTTAAAAACGAACGTTAGCTTGGTACTTTGCACAGTACTCATTCTCTATAGTTCCGCAAAATTAAACGAGGGGAATAAATGTTTGAAAATATTGGAATTAGGCGAAAAATTTTTTTTTTTTTTTTTTTGGGGGGAGTGGATGATTTCTCTGCAAACTATTAGAGATAGGTGTAAGAGGGTGGTATACTTTTTTTTTGTAAAATCGAAAGATCTACAATTTTTATTTGAAAAAATTTTCCATATGTTGCACACTTCGCGAAATAATTGGAAAATAAACTTTTCAGGAGTTGTTTCTACCCTTGTCCGGGTCGGAGCACTTTTTTTCATAGAGAGAATTGTTCTTAGTGACTCTAAGAACATTCCCCCCAATTTTCATCCATATACCCCGATTTCCTGATTTCAGCCCTAATTTCACTGGACTAATATCTCATCTATTGTTTTACATAATGTAATTTTCCACTTATTTTATAATAACATATTATGTAGTTCAATTCTCTTTTGCCTAAAACTTAATTTTCTTTGCCTTTTAACAGAAATATCTTATGATTTAGTAAACGATTCTACGCATCACAATTTCCCTTCACAATTTAAATATGCGCATGCGTAGTTTGGTTTGTTCATTTATTTAAATATTGAGAGTCTTCGTTACCCTCATCACTTCTAAATGATGTAGGCACAATCGCACACTAATTAAAACTGCACGGGAATTGACATTGCTAATTCCCGCCAATTTGCGCGCAGTTTTTAATTGGTGTGCGCATGTGCTCCTACATTATTAAGGAATAAGTGCTCCTACATTATTAAGGAATAAGTCAATAATGAGGGCAACGAAGACACTCATTCAAACCCGGTCAACATTAATTCATATGATAATTTCATCGTTTTTTGTTTAATGCAATCGAATCTTTCAAATTTAAAATAGATATCGAATTAAGTTTATGAATAATTTTCAACATTAATAAAAATGATTTTGGTAACTGATAATGGGTTTTTACATTTTACAAGAATTTTTATTTTGTGTGCCTTAAAAAATTTTTCAGTGATTTTCTCTGTGATCACTACATTTATTGACCATATTATTCATTGATCGTTTAAGTTGAAATAGTCTTCTTTCATTAAATTGTGATTTTTCATTCTCGTCAATTGTTAGTTTTTACCTTTGAGGTGATAAATTCTTGAATTTGGTAGTTTGATGTATTTGTTTGTTGTTTTTGTGAAATTTTCGAGATTGATAATGGGTACCCTTTGATGATTTTTTCCTGGTGATGGTGCTGTAATAGCATCGAAACCGGTCGAATGATTTTATTTATTGATTTGATTCTATAAAAATCTTTATTTTTATCGCCAATTTAAGTCAGATATTACGAAGTATTATCAATAATACTATAATGTTTGTGGACTATACTGTAATATTGAACAATATTATTCATTGTGTTTTTATATACATATAATGTCCAATATTTTTATTAAGTTGATTTGTCAGTAAGATTATGTGTGAACAAGCGGTCTATAATTAGTATCTATTTTTTTCCATTTTTTTCTCTTGTCTATGGTATTTTGACGAAACAGTCTTATTGGCGAAATAGATTTTAAATTTTTCAATATTCGTATTCGGTTTCATAATTTTTATTGTGCATAATTTTAGTGTTAAAGAATTGCAAGTCATTGTTTTCTTCTCCATTCAGAAAACTAAATTTTGTAAATAAAATCAAAAAAATTATTGGTATTCATAAAGGGCCTTGGCGCATAAGGGTGGATTAATCGGAGTTTTAACTTTTTGAAATTTCACCCAGTTAGGTTTGTTGGGAATAAAAAGACGTAGGGGAAGGTCGCCCAAAGCGGGTAAGCGCTTGTATATCGTTGTATCGAATGTTTTTGTCAGGTCGTGTGTATATCGAGATTAACCGAATATCAACCAATGTCAATCAGTTGCACTTGAACGCTTGTGTCGTTTAATGTCCTAGTTAAGCTTCATTAAATTTTTTTGTTGGTTTTGTTAAAAATTTTGACGATAAATATTCTGTGACTAGTCACAAACCTTTTTATTTGTAATCTTTTTGGTATTACCATATTATGTTATCATCATTTGACTTTTAATGTAGAAAAAAGTAGACATGTATCGGCTTTCATTTTGAAATTATTCTAAGTTAACAAAATTACGTCTTTTTGGGTAAAGCGGGTATGGGCAAAGTGGGTAGACAAAATAGAATCATCTTAATGGAAAAAAAACTGTTGGAAGGGGAAAAAAAATAAATAATCTTCTTTTTACGACGGAATGAGGGGAAAGACTTAAAAAAAATATTTTTGCCTTGTTTGTGGTGATTTTGATGTGGAATCACCTGAAGTAATTTATTCCAATATGGAGGTTGTAAAGAAAGTTACAGTTAATTGTTATAAATTTATTATTTTTGTCATTTTTCAGTTTTTTTTACTTAATTATTATTATTGTTAAGTTCTGCATGATTAAGAAAGTTTATATTAAAAAATAACAACAGTATTTAAATACATAATGTACTTACCCGCTTTGCCCAAAGGGGGTTACCCTCTTTAGGATACCTATACGGGCAAAGCGGGTTTTTGCAGAGGTTTTGTATTTTCTTTATTAAAAATAAATATCGTATAAACATTTCTTAAGCGAAGTTTCATTTTAAAGTTCGATAACTATTCTATCTGATAATATAAAAAAGATCTGCTTATCGAGGTCAAAAGTCACTTTTTTGGGCGTTTAATCTTAGCTTATCCGCTTTGGGCGACCTTCCCCTACTCTTTCCCGTAATTTTATTTAGGTAGGTGCTTCAGAAACTGTTTTATAGAAACACGAAAATTTTTTGTTTTTCTCACATATCTCAGCCGTATTAAAAGATATTTCAGTTTTTCTGGTACCAAATTTTAAGGTTGTCAAAGCGCGCATAAAGTACAATTTTTTTCAAAATTTTTTGGCAGGAAATTCAAATTTTCCGAGGCTTGAAAAATTTTAAATATTTTTAGAACAAAACCTATTGAGTGTGAAAAACGAAAAAAATATATGAACTGCTAACTGCAGAAAGGTAACAAGTCCATAAAATAAAATTTTACAGGAGATGAAAAAAACGTTTTACTTGGAACCCTTCTTACAAACTAATGAAATTTTATTTTTTAAATATTGTTAGTCATTAGCTGATTTTATGTGTAGTTATTTAAAAAAAAAAATGTTTTGTTTTTGGACTTGTTCCCTTTCTGCAGTAAACAATTTAATTTTTTTTAAATTTATAAGAATATTTTTTCTTTCTTATCATGCTTAATAGTTAATAGTAATAGATAGGATTTATTTCTATTTAATAGGATTTATTTCTAACACTATCAACAGATGTCTAATAATAATAATAATAAAAATATAAACATTACACACATTCAATCGACTTTTCTTAAAACAAGTATTTATTTACTTAATTTTATTAATTAATTATTTTCCTGTCCTGCACTTGTTCCCTTTCTGCAGTAAACATATAATAATTTATGATTGAACTACTTGCTATTGCCGTAACAGATGATAGACAAGTTCTGTTTCTGTTGTAAATTATCCGTCTATACAGCATCTTTAGTTTAAAACAAAAAAACGCATTTTCAAAATATTGTGACTTGTTACCTTTCTGCAGTTAGCAGTTCATAATATTTTCCTGTCCTGCACTTGTTCCCTTTCTGCAGTAAACATATAATAATTTATGATTGAACTACTTGCTATTGCCGTAACAGATGATAGACAAGTTCTGTTTCTGTTGTAAATTATCCGTCTATACAGCATCTTTAGTTTAAAACAAAAAAACGCATTTTCAAAATATTGTGACTTGTTACCTTTCTGCAGTTAGCAGTTCATAATATTTTCCTGTCCTGCACTTGTTCCCTTTCTGCAGTAAACATATAATAATTTATGATTGAACTACTTGCTATTGCCGTAACAGATGATAGACAAGTTCTGTTTCTGTTGTAAATTATCCGTCTATACAGCATCTTTAGTTTAAAACAAAAAAACGCATCATTAAGGCGCATATAGCCTAGTCGCTGCGCGCCAAAACAAAACAAAAAAAAAAAAAACGCATTTTCAAAATATTGTGACTTGTTACCTTTCTGCAGTTAGCAGTTCATATGTGATGTGTGTTGACCACATCTATCTTCATGAATTTTTTCATAATTTTTGAGAGGGTGCTAGGGGGTCAAAAAATTCAAAATCAATTTTTTTCGCCATTTTTCGATATTTTTTCAAAAAAAGCTTTGAGTTTTATTATTATTTTTCTTTATTTTTTTAAAGAATAGAGGTTTCGAATAATTTTTAGATTGAAAAGATGTAAAATAAACCGGTAAAAACTTATTTTTTTTTAAAAACAACCTCTATTTTTTAGTAATATTTGAATTATTATTTTCTAGTTAATTTTTTTTATTATTTTTCTTGTTTATTTTTTTTTTAAATTTTTTTTCCACGCTTTTTTTTTGTTTGAAGTTATTTTTAACTTTTTTTTAAAAATAGAATTATAATGAAAAACATTTTAAAAATATAAAATATTTTTATTGTGAAAAAAATAAATTCGTGTATCATAAAATGAAAATACTCCTATTATATAAGCGAAACAAAGCAATATTATATTATTATATTGCTTTGTTTCGCATGGCGATCGGATTGTATCTATTCTTTAGCTATGTTAGTTCGGTTTATAACAAAAAGTTAGAATTCTGAAATTTTGACTTATTTCGGCTTATTATTAAGCGTGCGATAAGTACGTGTCAGCATAAATTGTTTGTAACCATAGATTTTGACATAAACTCATTAACAAGTTTATACTTTTATATTAATTATTACTTTTTAATATTAATAATTTTAATACATCAATATTAAACAAAGTAAGTATGGAGAACCTGCATTGTTACCATTGTCACTACCCGTGAAAAAATGATTGGATCTAATTTGATCCAATTGGATCTAATTGGGTCCAATATTTGATCCAGTTTGATCTAATTTGATCCAAATAGATCTAATTTTTAATCTCGCTTATCCAATTGGATCTGATGTTTTATTTTTTTTTAATTGGTCAGATCCAAGTAGATCCAATTAGATCTGGCATTTTATTTTTCTTTATTTTTCAGATCCAGTTAGATCTGATATTTAATTTTTTTGTTATTTGGTAGATCCGATTGGATCAGATAATTTAATTTTGATTAGATTAAACAGGTCCAGTTGAATTTGATTTTTAATTTTATTTGTCAAGTCCAGTTGTATCTGTTATTTTATTTCTTAATGAACGATCATCAAATCTAATTTGACATGCTGTTTTTGTTTATGAATTAAAATAGGACTTCAAGTTAAATAAACTACTTAATAAGAACTTTCAAAAATAAAATAAGGATTCATGAATAAAAGAAGGCTTTTTATCAATATAACATAATATTTTATTGCAAATCTAAAAGTTTATTTTTATATAGGTATATTTCGATAGAAAAACAATTTAAAGAGGTGAAAATGTCTTTCAAAAATTAGAGCGAAATTTCAAATTGTCAATCCTGACGGAAAAAAATCTATGAAAAACCATGAAAAACATAACCAAATTTGACACTTTTATTATCATATTTTTTCAGAAGAATTCATCGTTTGTCAGGAATTATCGTTAAAAAATTTGGGGGACAGGTCTACCCACACTGTCAACTTCCCATTGGATGTCCTTAAAGACTATTGCACATGAATAACTTTTTTTTTAATTCAGGGGACTCCTCCCTGGACCCCCGATAGAGGCTTTGCCCCTTGCACCACACCGGGGGCTTCGCCTTCTGTACCTAAGGGTGGGGGCTCCACCCTTATCAAACATATGATAACATCATTTGTTCTCAAAATACGCGGGACAAAAAATATTTCACAAAAAGTTTCTTATTTCGTTTTTCCGTTTAGTTTTTTTTCTTTTTTTTTTTTAAATTTGGCAATAATTTACAGGCGTTTTTAACATCACGGAAGGTTCTTAAGCCATTATATAATAATGCTATGGTAAAAAATCCATATAATCTATGTTATCTTAATAAAGTTAATTCCGTTTTTTACCACAAAAAACAAACCGCTAATCCGAATTTGCTGAAAACTTTATCCGGTCTTCATTTTTTGATTATGCATCTAATGAAATTAGTCCGGAGTTGATACCATCATTTGTTCTCGAGATATGCGAGACGAAAAAAATTCACGAACGAACTAACGAACGCACACACAGACATCACGCTAAAAACGATGGATTTGGATTCTAATGACCTTGAAACGTGGAGATATGTCGAAATTAGCGATTCGTAAAATCGGAGCCATTACAATAACTTCCTATGGGAAGTTAAAAACAGAGATTTTAATAGATTTTCAGGTATTCAGATTAGAGATGTGCCAAACAGTGATTTTTGTGTAACCGTTACAACCGTAACAGTGACATAAAAGTAACAGCTACAAGTAACTGTTCCAATATCTGTTACAAGTAACCACAGTAACTATTTCAATATTTGTTACAACTGTTACAAGTAACTGTTTTAATATCGGCTACAAGTAACCATTTCAATATCGATTACAAGTAACCTTTCCAATATTCCGTAACCGTTCCGTATACAAGCTACAAATTTGGCTTTTTAATTTGCCCCTTGAATCTGGTTAAGATACTTCCAGATAAAACTCGATTTAAATTTTCAACTCATTCTTTAATAAGAAGAGTCTAATTAATAAAAAAATCTAAATAAAAACTACACTAATATACACAAATTACACTTTTAGAGTTTTACACACTTAAGCACACTTCACTCCATAAAATATTCTTTGCACTAAATAAATTTTTGGATAACAATAATCATATAGCAATAATCAACTTCTTGGAGAATGTGATTACTGATTACAATTTTAAAATAAGAAGTTTAAAAAAAATTGTTTGGGTTTTATTTAAAATCTAGGAAGGCAATAAAACGTTCATATAATTTTTAAATCTAAATGTAGGGTAATTTTGTAAATAATACGTGACAATTCTAAAAATTATAAATTTTGGAAATTTTTGGCGGACATCTGTTAAATATTTAAAAAACAATCTTATTTTTAGAAAACCTTTTTACATTTTATTAGTTTTAATGATTTATGACATCAATTTATCCCTTAATACATATTTTCTTTGTGCGAAAGTCAAATTTGTTTCAAATAGTTACAATTTTATGCAAGCGGGTATGATTTTATGAGTAATTGAGTACCTACAAAATGTACACAATGGTATAACATTGTACAAAACAGATTTATATAAGTAACAAGATAACATTTTGTAATATAGTAACCATTGGCCTTAGTAGGTACATTTGTACTAAACGCTGCAGTAACTGCTTGGAACTGAAAAACAATTTGTAATTGTGTAACAGTATGTTGTTTGTAACTGTTCCATTTTGGAACGGTTACATTTTTGAAACAGTTACAAAGTAACTGTTACGTTACATTTGGCACATCTCTAATTCAGATGTAATAGATATTCATATTTTTTCATAGTTATTCATAACTCATAATTATAGTGTTTTAGAATAATGCATAATTTTTCATTAAAGCCGTGGTCATTTTTTATGATTTTCTATGAAAAACTATGATTTTTTAATAATTTACTGTTTCATAGAGTTCCATAATTTTTTATCGAACTTATCATAGTTTTTCATAAATTTTTTTCCGCCGGGGAAATATTTCGAAAATTGTAAAACATAGACTATATGGCGATGTTGCTCTTTTTTAAAGAGCTGTCAGAGGAGCTATCAGGGATGATTAGGGGTTAATTCTACGAAAAGAGAATAGAAAGAAATACTAAAATGTTGTTCGCAGATTTCAAATTTACTTTTAAAAATCGAATCGACCGCTAATTTTAACGAAAAATTAAGTTTATTTTCAACGGGTTGGTTGTTAATAACTTGAAAGCTGTAAGAAAACTAGGATTACCACCTTTTTTTTAAATATAAAGTGTACTTAAAAATTTTGAATAAAAAATAAAAGTCCACTCACACAAGAAAAAAAAACTTTTACAACTTTCAGGATAAAATTTTTTGGATATCAATTCCTGTTTTTAATAATTCCTGATAATTTCTGATATATAATAATTTATAATTGCTGATAAAAATATTACGGTGAAAAATTCTTATTTTACTTTTCAAGTCTAATAACAATGATTACATCTAAAATTTTGCCATTAATAAATTCATTGTTAAAATAATTTTTTTTTGTTAATATTGTGAGCGTATATTTGATTTTTGTAATTTTTTCAAATTTAGCGGTTTTTCTGAATTTGTTTTATAGGTCCTGTATGCGCTGTGCTCACTAATTTTAAAATAAAACTATTTATTATTTGTTCATATATGGTTTATTTTATTATTAGATAATTATTATTATACAAAAATATACATTGTTGCTGTTAACAAGTTTTACATTACGTCCATCTTATTACATGATTAAAACCGATCTTTTGGCACACATGCCCACTCATTCCAGCGTTACATCGCTTTCCCCCACCACCAATGATATCGCACACTCGTGCTATCTATCTTATGGCTCCGCCATCCGCAATATTAGATAATTACAGTACTAATTCAAATTATCATACCAGTAGTGCCATCTATCCATGACTCATATAACATTAATATCGCGGTTTCTTTGAATGGTGAGTTTTACCTTCACAATATTAACAGTAATTTTTTATTAGGTATTAATTTAAAAATATAAAGGTTATGAAAATTCTAACAATTTCTTAAGTTTACTAATTTATCAAATATAAAAATATACGTAGCATATGACACATATAAATAAGGATAGCGTAGCCCAGTGGGTAAGAAATGTCGATTCTACGTCATATTCTACGCACCTGCAGGATGAACAGTGACCAAATCCAACAACAGTCAACATTTAGAGGCAACATTTACAATAAAAAAAAAAAAATGGTACATAGTCCGTAAGGTATAGCCTTATACCTACGGGAATGTTATATAGTACCTACGTATAAAGATAAAGAAAGAGAGATAGTAGAAAAGAGATAATAAAAAAAAATTGCGTTCATGTTGGATCCAATTGGATTCAAGATTTAAAAATACACCCGGTAATTCAGATCCAATTAGATCCAATAATTTTTTCACGGGTAGTGACTCCTCTATAAGTCAATTTTTTAAGTTTCTTTACAAGTTATTGTTGTTGTTTTAAATACAACACACAAATTGACTGCGTCGAATGCAGCATTGTAACCGCTCAGATAAATATTTATTTACCATTAAAAATTTGAATTAAATCTTTGAAAAAAAAAACGCAATTAGCCACTTAATTTAATAGTTACATTACATTGAAGTTCTATATATTTGTTTGTCGCATAACTTTGGCTGTTATGACATTTTACACAAGTTTTTTCCTTTTTTGTAATAGTCTAAGATCCCGCAGCTGATTTCTACAGGTATCTGTTTTTTTAATGAAACTTAATTTAAATGAATCCTTAATGACAATGTAATACATTGCTTCCGGGTTGCCTATCGAAAATTAGCCGTAAGTACCTTTAATTAAGTATATTGTAATCCATTTTTTTGAACGAATTCCAACTATAATTTTTTTAAATGAGATCAACATCATTTGAAAGAAAATGATGTGAAAAATGTTAAAAAGAATGGTTGCCAGCTCTCAATCGGCCGCGACCTCTAGGTTGCCAGATGTTAACAGGTATATTGTTGTTAATAATTTGCGGTCATGTGTTTTTTGAGAAAATTAAATACAAAATTAAATCTTTAGTTCTTCTGAACCCAATAATATAATTATGGTTGCCTGTAAAAAAAAAATGGCCGCAAGTGATGGTTACCATTATTTTAATTAATTACTCTCTTATCGCATCTCAGCTGCAATCAATGTATTTTATTCATATTAAATTATTAACTACTTTAAAAAAATAACGATTTTAATAATTTTTTTTATTAAAAAAGTACAAATCATATTTTTTTTTACAAATACTTAATTTACCAAAAAAATCAATATTATAATTCAATTAAATTATTATTTATTTATCACCATTATCATCATTATTGCCATTCTATTCTTCCTTTGAATTAGAATCAATTTTATTCCGAATCTTCAGAGCTTTCGTCTGTGTCAGAAATTTCATCCGTGCCTTTTCTGTCTTCTTTTGACACGGATAAAATGTCTTCGACTGTCATTAATGCCGGGTCACCAATAAACCATGTCTTTTTCAAAATGCCATCAATTACTGATCAACCACAATCCTGTACGTTAAATTTTACACAACATGGGTCCGCTGCATTTAACCACATCGAATTGATAAAAATTGTTCGCAATACTTTCTGCTTTAAAGACTTCCAGCAAGGTGGAATCAGTTTAGAGTCAAAGCTAGTTACTTTTTTAAAAAAATTTTCGTTATTTCTTGTAGCTGAATATTTTTTGTTTGACACCCTACATGAGAGAAGTGAATTCTTGGATAACATTAATTTTTTTCATTAAAAACGTCAATTAGAGTAAAAGCCCCTATACCGAAACGCGATCATATGTTCGAACAGTTTTTACATTTATATATTAATAAAGTTATTTCTGAAAGAAACCTCTGATAACAAAAATTATTATTAATAGAATGATTATTTTCTCAATTTAAATTCACCTCGCATTTAATGTTTCCTTACTTAATTAAAGAAATACATATATATGTATATTAAACAATTTGAATACAGTATTTTGATCCTTTATTTACGTCTGATACTTAAACCACTCTGTTTCCTGCATTGACGTCTAAATGTCACTCTATGTGTCATATTACTCATATTACACGGTTGTTTGTATATCGGTTCCCAACTTCTAGTGTCATTAATATTTCTTTGTTTGGATATAGGTAGATGTCAACATTTTGTAAAAGAAAAACATTAATAAATAAAAATTTTTGGGTTGTATTTTTTTAAAAATATATTCATTGGATTAAAAAAACTTTCTTTCATGCTTATTAAGAAAAAAAAAATGGATGTTTAATTTATTTGTCAATTTTTATAAGCCAGTTTAATTACACGCCTAAAAATAGTGGTTCGGTATAGGGGCTTTTACGTTACATCAGTCAATGAAGATTCGGAAGAAATTGATTCTAATTCAGAAGAAGAATACAATGACAATAATGATGATAATGGTGATAAATAAACAATAATTACTGAATTAAAATAATGATTTTTTTTTTTTTTTGGGTAAACTAAGAATTTGTAAATATGATTTATATTTTTTTTATAAAAAAATTACTAAAATTGTAATTTTTTTAATGTAATTAATATGAATGAAATATATATTTCATTGCCTTGATTGATCAATAAGTATAAATTTTTTTCAATGGTTGCAGCTGAGATGCGATAATAGAGTAATTAATTAAAATTATGGCAACCATCACTTGCGGCCATTTTTTTACAGGCAACCATATATTATCGGGTTCAGAAGAACTAAAGGTTTAATTTTGTATATAATTTTCTCAAGAAACACATGACCGCAAATTATTAACAACAATATACCTGTTAACATCTGGCAACCTAGAGATTGTGGCCGACTGAGAGCTGGCAGCCATTCTTTTTAATATTTTTTACATCATTTTCTTTCAAATGATGTTGATTTCATTTAAAAAAAATATAGTTGGAATTCGTTCAAAAAATGGATTACAATATACTTAAAGGTACTTACGGGCTAATTTTCAATAAGCAACCCGGGAGCAATGTATTACAATACCATTAAGGATTCATTTAAATTAAGTTTCATTAAAAAAACAGATACTTGCAGAAATAAGCTGCGGGATCTTGTACTATAACAAGAATCACATAAATCACCCACTTGGACATCTCGAAAACCGCTTTTTATAATAATTGTGTTTGCTATTTGACATTTTTCATAAAAATATAACAAACATTTAAATTCAAAACAGCCTACTTACATTAAACTCTTTCACGTAAAAAATGCTAAATATAGCCACCACTAACGCTAGTGTTGTAATTCAAAGATCACGCAGGTTCTCTATACCTGACTGACGGATACAATTCCTTTGATGCATTTTTGAATATGTGCACCTATGGTTATAAAATATTTTGGAAAATCCAACAATTTGTTTTCGGTAATTTTATTTGTTTGATTTGATTCAACATCTACACCTTCCGTCATAAAAATATACCACCCATTATTTTTGCTTATTAAAAAAATAATTTGGAATTTTGTTAAGGAGTTATAAAATATGGATATTATACTTCTAATGAAAATGTACCTATTTTTAAAATTGAATCATTCAACATAATGTCTAATTGTTTTGTAAAATACCTAACTGTTTTGTAAAATGTACAACAGATTTAAATATAAAGAAAAAAAAAAATATAAAAAGGACGTTTTATTATATTTGTACACATTTTAAAACTAATTATTGCATTGTGCAATTTTATTGTGTCATAGAATTTTTTATTATACATAGGTACACAATAAGGGGTAATCTGATTGTATAGATTTAGATTTAGGTTCAATATAATGTACCTAAAGAATCACTTTTATGAAATAAAATGAACTTACAAAAGTTTCAAAATATAGTGTTTTTAATTTATCGAATTAACCAGTAAAAAATCAGCGAATTACCAGTAAAAATTTTAAGGCATTTTTTATGATTTATACCTTTTCCAACAATTTTTGAGATGACTTTTCGAGAGGGTGTTATTAGTGACCATAAACTTTCAAGATGTTAAATTATTTTATTGCTTACAACAAATACCACCCTATGTTCACTCCAATTGTATTTAAATTTGTTACCTGTTTCACAAGCAACGGTTTCTTTTTGCATTCATACAAATAAGTAGGTAACATGCTGCGAACAATACTGCTGATTATTGCCGTACTTGAAAAGTCATCTCATTTAAATATTGAAAACCTATACCAGTAAATCGGTTTACCGGTATTACAATCCCTATTGCAAACATACCTATTATTTGTATTATACATACACATATAGAATTTGTAAGTCAAAGTTATCATTATGTAGGTATATTTCAAAATTTTTAGTCAAAAGGAGAAAGAAATATAATTTCATTTCTATTTTTATTCAAAGTGTATTAGTAAAAGAGCAATGTTTGTATTTATATTTGTTATAACAATCCCATAAAAAATAATCACAATTTTCTTTAAGAATTGATTTTTTTTTTCAACATTTTTAGTGTATGCTTGTGGAAAATAATTTATCTGATGCGATAACAATTGCATTAGATTATTTGGGATTGGTAGTTGGAGTAACACATAGTATACCGGAAAATGTTCTGTGTGATTTAAGTAATATAAATATTGAGAAAATAAATAAATTTAATACAACAATCATCGTGCAACATACAGAATCAGGTCCTATGTAAGTATTTGAAAAATTCAGTATTAACACCTTGATAGTCATAAACGATAATGACAAAACGCCCAACTAGCACACTATTTTGACAGTTAATACAGTTTATATGGAATTGTTGTCCTATGATGTGATGTGTGTTATTAAGGTTTCACTCGACATCTTATGACGTCAATGACTGTCAAGGTGTTAAGGATATAAAATTATAATTATTTTAGAAAGCATTAAACTATCACTGTTAATTTATCGGTACAGTCTTTTCAAATAGAACTTAATCTTTTAATTTCTGGGATATTTGTTAGCTTCTACTAAATAAAATTTTCCTAAACAAGAGCCAAAAGGTGACATTACAGATCATATAAAACATACAACCCCTGTTTGTATATATATATATATATATATATATATATATATATATATATATATATATATATATATATATATATATATATATATATATATATATATTTGCATATGTAGGCGTGTGGTAGTCGTCGCCCATACCACAGTTTAAATAATAGTGTATACTACGTATACCCTGTTTACTCACTCACTTTGCGCTCTCTGTCCAAATATGTAGGTGAATCAAATTTAAACCGACCTTTAATTATAACTTTTTATTAAGTGACTATTTTATTAAACAAACAGCAAATTATTTTTTTGTATACATTCCTTTTCTATTAATGCATTTTTACCATCGAATCGGAAGTTTGTTAATTCCGTCACCAAAGAAAGAAGAAGGACGTGTACGTAACCAGTTACACACTAACTGCTTACTTGTTCCTTACTCGGTAGTCTCAAAACGTCCAACAAAAATTAACCAAAATGCATTGGACTGTTCTCGAACACCCACCATACAGTCCGGACCTCTCACCGTGTGATTATCACATGTTTGGCTAGCCTAAAATCGCGCTGGGAGGACAACATTTTGAGACTAACAGACAAGTACAGCCATAGAACACAGTTGACAGTACAGCAGTTCGTGTGCAACTGGTTACGTACACGTCCTTCTTCTTTCTTTGGTGACGGAATTAACAAACTTCCGATTCGATGGCAAAAATGCATTAACAGAAAAGGAATGTATATAGAAAAATAATATGCTGTTTGTTTAATAAAATAATCACTTAATAAAAAATTATAATTAAAGGTCGGTTTAAATTTGATTCACCCTCGTATATTTAAATCGTATAAACCCATCTCTTTTCCTTACCATTTTCCCTTGAATATTTCCAACACACAAAAAATCTATGCTATGTACCTCTGAAACTCAAGCTTACGTGTAGGGTTATCCAAAAATAATTCAGTGTGATCGATTTTATTTTAATAAATAAATTGTAAATAAGTAAACTTAAGAATTAAAAAAAATATATTTAAAAAAATATTATAATATAATTTGGTTTTATACACTGTATGACATGTTGACAATTATGACAAATGTTAAATTTTGTTGATGTTATGTTGTCATACTGATAATTATATGTTGTCATACTGATAAAAATTATTTTTCGCCCATTATCAAGATCTTTGTATATATGAGAATGTATATTGCTAGTAGAATTATAATTTTAATTTATTAAAAATAATAAACGACTTTAAAGAAATGTATTTTAAAAAAAAATATCACTTAACAACAAATGTTATCCTCGTTAATATATCTCAAACTATTCTAATCATGCATCTTTGGGCCTCACCGAGAGTTTCTGTGCGATCTTTGTGTGCGACCCAAAAGTGTTGATGGATCAAAACTGTTTCAATGTCTTCTGTAGTTTCAACATTGTTAGTCAAGATGGTCGAGATGTTAAGGTGTACGTATATTGTCGTGACTACTTGGATTAGACGGTTGCTAATTTGACGTAAGTCCACCGAACATTAATGGTTTAGAATTGGCAGGGCTTGCTGTCACCAGGGCAGCCTTTATACTGGGCTCCGACAGTTGATAATCGTGCCGAACTAGGATGATGCTTCTGGTTGGCGCGATGGGAAACAAATTCCTTGATCCTGTTGATGTTGGAGGATTTCGCAGCTAACTTATAGACGGTGTAGTGTTTAAGAAATAATAAGATTTGTTTTAAATTCGAAATTAGATATTTTATTCACTAAAACGTTAAAATAGTTACAATGGTATTATTTAATTAAAATAAAAATATGTTACTTTTTATTTTTATAAGTTTATTAATTTTGATTAAATTTACAAAATACAAAAAATAGATAATGATATTAAATTTCAATCGTACATCCGTAGTTATTGCAGCGCGTTGAATTATGAAATTTGAATCCGTTTTCGTTTGAATCGGCGGCGGCTTTTATTTGTTGATACTGCTTGCTCAGCAGTTTGACGGTGTGACGTCAGTGATCATCCGATTATTGAATCTCGACAATATATGTATCTTTTTTATCTAATATTAGGCCAGTCAAAATAAACAAAAAAAAGTTCAAATTTCGGAAACATTTGCATAGAACTGAAAATTGGTACAAACTTTAACTACATCATTATAAACAAAATATGGAAAGTCCCCATCGGTTCTACATATGCTAAAAAGTTTATTTAAGGTCAAAGGTCAAGGAAATTGGTTTTTCGTAAATATCTCGCAAATGGTAAAATTTGTGGTAAAAATAGTTTAAATAAATTTTGTAAATTATGCAATTCTCTACAAAAAAGGTTTCAGTATTTTTTTTTTTCGTACCATCTATCCTTCATGAGATATCGCGAATTCAAAAACTGAAAAAGTAATATTCTACATAATATCGTGGGTATAATGCAAAAACTGGCCAAGTCAAACACGATAGTTTTCGGTAAAACGCGAATAAACATTGGAATGTTTCTATAAAATCACACACGTGCAGTATAAAATCACACACCTTGATTGGATTATTATTTCCTCAGTTTTTTAACAATGTCTAATTGTAAAAACGTTGGAATTATATATCTTACGTTCAGCGAAAAGGTTTTTATTTAAAAAAAAATATAGACTTGGTCACGTTTGATGTTGAAAAAATGTTAAATATTGATTTGGTCAAAATAATTTTATTCAATATACCTACATAAAATAAGTACAAAATTAATACATTGTAATGCTTATCCTACTAAAATCAGAATTTTACAGACAAATTATGATTCAAATTCTCAATCTGACTCAGATAGCGTAGGCTCCGGTGCTATATTTTTTTTTATTTTTGTCGACAGGTAAGGATTTATACCAGTGATGGTATTCTTCAGGGATATTATTACTTTTTATAGCTTTAATGAGGCTATTCTTTTTTTTTCTGAAATTGGTAGCATACTTTTGTATAATACTTCCAATTTCTTTGGCATTTCTACTGGTCTTCCTCGACCAAATACTCGAAAAGTGTGATATTCATTTTCACTGTAATTATATTTGAATAATATTCGTCCTGGTTGATTTTTCTCGTAACGCAATACCTTTATTTTTAGCCACTGGACTTGATTTCCCTCATTATCTTTACTTTTATTCTTTATTAAAATATTTGCTAGCAATTTTAAGTCATAAAAATCTCCATATCGCAATTCTTTAACTTGGTAAGGACTACTATGTTTGTTTCTTAATCTTTTTGATCGCGCTATCTTAAAAAAGGTCAATAAATCATTCATAGTGTAAATAGAAATATTTTTTTTGGCTTTTTCAATTGCGCTATGCATTGAATCAACCTCCATATACGAGTGACCTTTTTCTAAAAAATTGTGTTGCACAACGATTAAATGAGTATTGTGAACAACGTATAAAAAAAGCGCAGCAATATATTGGTTACGGTTTTGTCATCCACAAGTATCAGAAAATAAACTAATTTCTTTCACGTTTTCTGGAATGTTTTTAATCCAGTTAAGTAAGGCTGTATCTATTTCACAGCTACTCCTTTGTCCATTTAATTCTGTCCAAGCATAGCAATACGCATTATTTGGTGGCGCTGCTTCATAAATTGTAAAGTTATAAGCGCATAATTTCATTGTATAATACATTTGTGAAATTTCAGAAGATGGAATGCGAAGAACACTTTGCAAGTGAAATATTGCACTTAAAAATTCTTTATCGGTAGTAGCTCTAATTTTATCATTGTTTTTTTGCAGCATTAGCTTCATCCCGGCGCGCTAGATGTTGCTGATATTCTTCGTCTGTTAAAAGTTTATTTTTATATTTGTTACAAATCGCGCACTGATCTTTTTTTGGCTTAAAAAATGATAAATTGTAAGTGGAACAAAATATTCGGTGATATGTTATTTCCGAAACAGATTTCTCATTATCTTTGTGAGCATTCTTCAACATAAAGTTCGTACCTTTTTGAAATCGTTAGGGATGGATCTAAATACTGACGCTGGCTTGACTTACGACAGTAATGAGATTCCATTGTGGGAAACTTTTCAATATGATTTTTTACTTTTTTTATTAATTCGTCAGGGGTTTTGTTAAGTGGAATATTACGTCTCCTTTTATCAGGATCACTAAATATACCTACATTGTTAATACCTTTCAAAGCTTTATCTACAGGTCCATGATTAATGTGAAGGGTTCTTAAGAAAAATGTTTTGCATACTTGCAATTTTATATCCTTTTTCCTAAAATAATATTTTCGATTAGATAGCTTTTTTGTTCCTGTTTCAGTACGAATTCTTCGGCATTTAGGTGCAGCAGCTTCAACACAGCTAAAAATAAAGTCTTTTTGCTGCATATAATCCATTTTCCAATAACTGGAACATATTTCATTTCTATCATATTCAGAAAAATTCAATGAGCATTTAAACCTACAGTTTAGGCAATTAATTTCTCTAGGTTTTTTTGGTAACTTTTGAATCTTATTTGTGCAATAAAGTTTGCCCATAGCCCTTCGCTTTTTATTGAGATTTTTTTTCCCAGTTTTCAGGACGTGATTTCTTCCAACGACATTTCTTGACCTCCCATTCATTGTCACTTTCAGAAGTTTCCTCTGGCACATATTCATCACTGCTATCGCAGTCTATGCTACTGATCGACGATATACAGGGTGGGGCAGGGAAGTATCCCTAACTTTGAAGGTAAATTAAAAAAAAACGAAAAGTGTTAGAACAAAACTTTATTGTGGCATCAAAAGGGTACAGATGGAAGTTAATTCTTACTTTGTTTTAAACAATACATCATTCAAGTGATGTCCCTCATTGTCAACACACTGATCTAGTCTGGTTCTGAAGTTCTGCATAACTCTGCGAAGCATTTGTTGTGGAATGCGGGCAACTTCAACGCGAATTGCATCCTTCAAGTCTTGTAGGGTTCTGGGTCGATGTTTAAACACTTCACTCTTGAGATATCCCCATAAAAAGTAATCACACGGAGTTAAATCCGGCGAGCGCGCAGGCCATGGAATGTCACTGGAGAGTTCCACGGGAGATTAATCGCCCGGGGAACATTTCCCTCAAAACAGCCATCGAATGTCTAGCAGTATGGGCTGTGGCACCATCCTGCTGAAACCACACTACTCCAAAATTATTCTGTTGCAATTGTGGTGCAAGAAATTGTTGGAGCATGTTTACATACCGCTCGGAATTGATGGTAACACAACGATTGTCCTCCTCGAAGAAATAAGGCCCAATTATGCCTTCACTGCTGATTGCACACCAAACAGTCACTTTTTCACTGTGTAGAGGCCTCTCATGAACTACCCTAGGGTTTGCACCACTCCAATAACGCATATTCTGCTTATTAACAACTCCAGAAATGTGGAAGTGCGCTTCGTCACTAAACAAAACTCGTGCATCATGAGGCAAGTCAGCAATTAAAGTTTCACATGCCTGTACTCGTTGTTGCCAGTCCCGTTGTGTGAGTTCTTGAACGATGACCATCTTGTATGGATGGAAGTGGAGTTCTTCGTGGAGAATACGACGCACAGTGCGATTAGACAATGCAAGGGCGGATGCATGCTTGCGGGCAGAACGCTTAGGAGACTGCAAGATCGATCTTCTGACACGGTCAATGTTTTCTGGAGTTCGGACAGTTCTCCGAGCCCCAACTCTCTTTTTCACTACACTACCACATGCACGGAAGTTTTCCACCCACAACAAAATGGATTTGCGGTCAGGAACAGGGTTGCGAGGGGGAATCCGATAACGAGTTCGCAGCGCACGCTGCACTGCAACAATAGACTTATTCTGAGAAAAATACGTCTCGACAGCAAAAGCGCGTTGCTCATTCGACCAAGCCATGTCTACAACTGACAGCGCCACTATCGGAAAATTCCGTGGCCACAGCGTCATTCGAACCTACCCCCACTCCTCCAACATGTCCCCACTACTCACAATGCCACCTCGAAAGTAGGGATGTTTCCCTGCCCCACCCTGTATCTAACAAATCTGATTTATTTTCTTTTTCATCCTGCTGCCGATATTTTTTGAGCAACGGTTCATTTTCACTATCAGTATCAGTAACCTCTAAAATTAAAAAAATAAAATAAAATAAATAATTTAATCCCACCAAATCTAAAAAAAAAAAGAAAAAAAGAAAAAAAGACTAAAAATACCATAAATACCTTGTACACCTAAATTTGTTTTGCTTGCATTGTTAAACGGTTCTTCGACAATGGGTGGATTTTGTATTTTTGAAGTAGTCATTCATAGTCAAAAAAATAAAATAAACATTAGTCAGACTATTAGAAAAAATAATAAAAATGACGTAAAATTACTTATAAAAATTTATAAAAAATCCATTTTACTTCTTTTTTAAAATATGCTTAACCTAACCTAACCTAAAAAAAATTTTATAAGTTTATTCATTCAGCACCAACGTGTCTGACACGCCTGTCGTACACCTTCAGCATCAACGTGTATTGTACTATTAGTACATAAAGACATCAGATATCGTCCTCTAGAAGTCATTACTTTATTTTTTTTTTTACCAAAATTATGGAAAATAGCCCTTTCTTTTAGCGCAAACTAATATCAAATTGCAGCACAGAAAATTATCAAATCAAATCAGATCAAATTGAATTCAGAATACTACCACAAAAAGTGACCAAGTCAAGATAAGCATTTTTACCTGATAATATGTATGTAACAGAAAAATGAAACAAGTCTAGTTAGTCGTTTTTTCCTGAAACCAAGTCGGTTTTATGGACTTGAACATATTTAATACTTTCAAATTAAACTAAAAAATCTTTGAAATAGACTTGGGTAATTTTTCTGAAAAAAATGTGGCTTTTTAGAGTCACTTGATTAGAAAAAAAGAAAACCGTCAAATCTTGGCTTGGTCACTTTTTGCAGTATACCCACGATATACATTCTTTCCTACGCCACCATCAAGATAGACTTGATGCATTTTATGTGGTTTTTCTTGTAGGTATGATACACAATTTGTTTTAATGATTTGAATGAGCTTTTATCGCGAAATTTTTTGCTGAAAGAATTTTTTTCGATAAAAAATAAATCAGTAACACCATAATATCGTAACCAACACTCTTAAATATGTCACTAGGGGTATGAAGAGATAATTTTGAGCAACGCAATACAAATTTCATGTTTCTACCATTAAAATTATGATTTTAGGAGCTTCAAAAACTTTTTTATTTGTGATGACCTCGTCAAGTTTTTTTCTTTAATTTAATAGCTACATAAATGATACGAATAAAATCTGTAGCTGAAATTTCGGTAACTTGAGTGTCAAATTTTTGTTTTTTCTGTAAAAATGGCCAAGTTTGTTTAGAGAATTTGACTTATTTTGCGGATGAAATTTTTCTGTCAGATTTCGCAGCATAAGTACATGTGCCAATATGATAAGGTAGCAGGATATAGTAAAATAATTTCTCAAAAAATCAAAATAGATCGTGGGTTATATCTACAATTGAAACAAAAAATGAGTTAAAAGCACCTTACTCCGACGGTTGTGTGGAAAAGACGTATATTATGCAAAATATTACTTTTTAAAATTTTGAAATCGCGATATGTCTTGAAGGATAGATCGTAGGAAAAAAGTATTGCAACCTTTTTTGTTGCATAACCTACAAAATATATCTAAACTGTTTTATCACTAATTTTGCCATTTAAGAAATATTTACGAAAAACCAATTTCCTTGACCTTTGATCTTGAATAAAATTTTCAACACGTGGGATTGATGGGGAATTTTGACATTTTATTTGTAATAACATAGTTGAGGTCTGTACCAATTTTCAGCTCTATGCGAATTTTTTCGAAGTTAAATGTTTGTTTTGACTGGCCTATAAGCGTATACATACATATAAGGTATAATTATACGGTATTTACCGTATTGTATACTGTATATACACACATCGGCATAATTAGTAGAACATACAAAATATCTCTAAAAATCAAACAAACCATTTAATTTTAAGAAACTATTAGTCTTATTTAATTATTCACTTAAAATTACATGTTCACAAGTCGATATACCTTTATTTTCGTTAGCAAAAGCAACTAACCATATGAAATACCAAATTTTTAAAATCTTATGTTGTCTAAGAATCATTTAAGTTAAAGATTATTTAACAAATAGAAAATGAAACACAGCGTTTTGATACCGCGTGCTTCATCCCGTGCTTTTGTCAAAGCTTCCATTCGTCTTGCTATACTCAGAATGATGTTATCTATAGTCTCCTGAGGCAATCTTTGCCCTTCTTTAATTACGGCAGTCTGAAGCTCGACCACATTGAGAAGGAGCGGCATTTGAGTTAAAAAGTGACAGACCTCTTAAAAAGATTTGCATCAATAATAAATAAGAACAATTCTATGAAAAGTCAATTGATCCATTATCTACTTCAATATTATTTTAAGTGAAAATGAAAAAAAAAACAGTCAACTTTGTTTAATAAATAGGTTTTTATATTTTTTTATGTTCCGTTAATTATGCCGGTGTGTGTAGTATATACGATACTATAAGAACTTCAAATACAATTTTTTGGTAATTAAAATATCTTTAGATTCTAACATTAATCGAGTCAACACCTGTGATTGTTGTGAATAAATTATTATAATTGTTACCAGTTTTAACTATCTATTTTGTTTTTCTCGAGCGTATTACATAATTATTATTGTCATATAAGTGATCCAGTTATAAAATAAAACAGAGTGATAAAACTTAACCCTGACGTAAAGTGCTGATCTAGCTACCATGGAAATGGTGACTGGCAGTCAACATAATCTCCATAGTGAACAACAGTTACCGTTACATTCTGTATCTGAACAACTACAAGTACCTACTATGGATAATACAACGACAAACATACCGAAACAAACATACTCATCTGTTACAAAAACTAGTAAATATTATACAACCCAATCTACCGTACAATCAACATCAAAAGCTATCGATAATACTCAAAACGAGAATATACCAAGTAAAGAACATGCAATAATTCTTCAGAAAGATGTAAATCTAAACATTCTTGATTATATCGATGCGATCGGCAATATTAACGGAATCAACAATATAACGGACTCATACTATATGTCATATAACCGAGTATGTTTAATGCTATCAGACATAAAATTAACCGAATATTTAACAAATAACTACAAACAAATTGTTATAAAAAACATTCCTATAACAATACGCAAATTATTAACAAAAGAAAAAAGGATTATCATATCTGCACCAGCTTACATACCCAACAATATTATTGAACTCGTATTACAATCATTAAAACTACAACTAAAAACTAACATCATGTACATTCCGATAAGCAAAGAGAAGTGGGCGAAGAAGTGTTCTTATGATCTCAGAAGAAGAAACAAGTTTCCCCGACAGCTTTATACTCAATTACGAAAATGAAAATATCCGAATATTCATTAACTGCGACTCACCTAAATGTGAAATATGCCATTATTATGTACATCAATGTACAGTTGGCACATCACAAGTAAACATAATACAGTCACCAAGTACATAAGAATTGATTGAAAGTACTCACGAAACCGAAGCAACTACTGCGAATCAGCCAGATAACAGTGATGAAAAAGAACTAAACAACACCCCCGTACTGAGCAAATCGAGCGACAATAACATTATAAACTCTGGAACACAAAAACGTAATCTCTCTATATCTAGCACAGACGTTGTAAAACATTCACGAGAGGAAGTCGGTGACAATACAGGTAACTTAAAAATAATTTTACCTAATAAAAAAACATTAAAAAAGACAAAATTAGGGAGAAGTCCAGTAGCCTTAGAAACACTTCTGGAACCAGTAAAAAATATAATTAATACTGCCCCGAATGATTACATTCTTACCTATGATTAACTGAAAGTACTTGTAACAGAAGCAAAAAAAAGATAAAAAAAATACTGGAATTTGTAGCAAATAGTACTAAAAACATAGCAGATATCATTAATACACTAGAAGTTTTGTACAACCAGCTAGAACACAGAAGTATTAAAAAAAAATTTACTCAAATCCTAACTACCCTGAGAAAAGAAAACGATAATCGACTAACTAATACCGAAACCGACGAAAGTAGTATTCCTGATGAATTCTAAAATATTAACCTAGCAGAATATTACCACCAAATAATCTATCTCTTTTTTATTTTATTTACTTTATCCTAATCCTTTTCTTTTTTTACTCCTGCTCTAACATGGATACAAAAATTATACAATGGAATCTAAACGGCTACTATCCTAAACTCCCTGGACTACAAAACTTAGTAAACAAAATACAACCTACTGTAATATGCTTACAGGAAAGTAAATTACTACCAAAAAATAATTAATGGTTATAATATAACAAAACGAGACGGTGTCGACGGGAGAATTGCATGTGGAGGAGTATTGACACTTACAAAGAACAATATATTAACAGACCAGATAAAACTGAACACCAATTTACAAGCCATTGCCAACCGAATATATTTCTCAACCGACAATAAAATAACAATCTGTAATGTCTATAGACCACCATCTTATCATCTTACATATCAAGATATAAAAGAACTTATCGAGCAGTTGCCCAAGCCATACATTATAACAGGGGATTTAACTGACTTTCCCCAGTGTGGGGAAATATATTAACAAATAGTAAAGGAAAAATTATTGAAAGACTTATAGAAAAAATCGATGATCTTATCCTCTTCAACAACGGGAGACCTACACACTTTACTATCTCTACTGGTAGCACTTCGGCAATTGATCTAACACTAGTTAGCTCATCTCTTCTAACTAAACTAGAATGGGAAGTATATGACGATCTCGGCCACAGTGACCATTTTCCAGTTATTACAACCATTAAACATCGTGTTTTTCCAATATTTAATCCAGTAAACAACAACTTTAGAAACTGTCACGGAAAAATAAAATAAAAATTAAAGAAATTAAAGAATTACTATTGTGCCACATGAGTGTGGTTACTTTCGTAACAAAACCTAAACAATGGTGATTGGGATAAATACAAAAAGCTATCTGCGTTCAAAATAGTAGAAGAAGATGTTGAAGAAAATACAAGACTCTTATACGACACAATACGAAATGCAATTGAAGTATCTGCTCCTCTAAAACAACATTCAACTAAATACCAAAATGTTCCTTGGTGGTCAAAGGAAATAGCTGTAGCGATAAAGGCAAGGAAGAAATGCTGGAAAACGTACATAAAACACAAAACAATCGACAATCTTATTAAATTTAAAAAACAACGTGCAGCTACCCGAAGACTAATATCATGTAAAAAAAGTTCGTGGGAAAAATGTCTCCTCCATAAATAGTAACACCCCAATAAAAGAGATATGGAACCAAATTAAAAGATTAAATACCCCACGAGCATTAGTCGTACATAACATACTACATGAAGGGAAAATTGTAACCAATCCAGACGAAATAAGTGAAATATTTGCGGATCACTTCTACTTAAACTCCAGCTGTAACAATTATAATCGTCATTTCCTAGAATACAAAAAAAATAAAGAAGAAATACAATTAAACTTTGATACAGACGATAATTTAACTTATAATGCCTTATTTAGTATGCATGAACTAGAAACTACACTTAGCTCTATGAAAATCAGTGCGCCAGGACCAGATGGAATTAGTATCAAACTAATAAAGGAACTTGATAACAAGTCCTTAAAAGAAGTTTTAAAATTACTTAATCTATGCTGGACAAAAGGAGTCATACCCAAACAGTGGAGCCATTCAACAATAATACCAATACCCAAACCAAATAAAAACCATCTTTACCCAGATCACTATCGACCAATATCTCTTACATGTACGCTCTGTAAACTACTTGAAAAAATGATCAACTCTAGGTTAATGTGGTACCTTGAAAAAGAAAATCTTTTAGACGAACACCAGCATGGGTTTCGACACAACAGATCTACCATGAACAATCTTACAACTATAACAACCACAATATTAGATGGATTTATCAATAACCAGTATACCGGAGCCATATTTTTTGATCTAAAAAAGGCATTTGACATGACTTGGAGGCAAAAAATTTTGATACAAATTCATAAGTGGGGGATAAGGGGAAACATGGCCAAATTCAATACAATACAATACAAACATTCCTGTTAGATAGAACGTTTAAAGTAAGAGTAAACAATGTCTTCTCTACAATTAGGAACCTAGAAAATGGCACACCACAAGGATCCGTATTAAGTACTACCTTATTTATAATCGCGTTAAATGACATTGGAAAGAAACTAAAATATCCAATAAAATATAACCTCTTCGCTGATGACTTAGTAGTTTTCGTATCATCATCCAGTAAAAACTACATAAGAAGTACATTACAAACAGTAATAAAACAAATGGAACTTTGGTCCACTAAAAATGGTTTGGAATTCTCTTCCAACAAAACTGTTAGCATAATATTCCGAAAGAACAAACCCAGATTTAATCTAAATCTTAAGCTATGCGGAGAAAACATACAAGTTAACCAAGTCTCTTACCTCGGAGTGATACTCGACGAAAAACTTATATGGAGACCTACTAAAAACTCTTGCAAATAGAAATTGGGGAACTGACCGTAAAAGCTTAACACTTTTGTATAAGACGACTGTATTGTCTGTCATCGACTATGGTAGCTTCTTATACGACAACGCGAAGAAATACATTGTTAGAAACTTGGATCTAATACACAACCAAGCGTTAAGATTAAAATAATAACGGGAGCCTTCAGAACCAGCCCAGTAACAAATATATACGTAGAAGTAGGCGAAGTCCCACTAAATATACGGAGAAAACTGCTAGCTAACAAGTATTATAGTAAAACAGTTGCACAAACCACAATCCTACCTCTATCTTATTAGAATTTTCCCGATATCAGAACATTTACCAGAGTAAAGTACACTCCCGATTACCATTTTTCTTTGAAGCTGAAAACTGTCCACGTGAATACAAAATAGCCAAGATCCCAATTCTAGGTATACCTCCATAGTTAACAATACCACTAGTCTCTATTAATACCTCTTTAACAAAGTTCAAAAAAGAAACAACTATCCCAGATATACATAAAATGGAACTACGACATATACTTGAACAAATGGATGATTCAATAGTAATCTACACAGATGGATCAAAGAAAGATGGGAAAGTTGGATGCGGAACAGTAATTGGCAATAACCACTTTAAATACAGGTTACCGGATCAATACTCCATCTTCTCAGCAGAATTATATGCAATAAGCCAGGCTACCGAATACATCAAACACCCCTTAAAAACGTGTGGACGCAAAAAATAATATTATATTTATTATTAGAATTTCGTATAATGTGTAAAAACAAAATATCATAAATTTATAAATTTTTAAGTACACATATGAAGGGGTGGTTTCAACCCCTGAAGATTTATAGATGCAAAAAATAATGTTATATTTATTACTAGAGCTCTATCTAGTATATATAAACAAAATATCATCAATTTTTAAATTTTTAAGTACACATATGAAGGGGTGGTTTCAACTAGAGATGTCGATTTTAAATCGATTAATCGAAGCTTAAAAAATCGATTTTTTTTCGATTTTTTTCATTTGAATCGATTCATGAATCGATTATTAAAAGTAAGAGATCGACAACCGATTTTTTTGAAAAATGATTTCATTTTTATTTTAATTCTACAAAGAAACATGTATTAAAAGGAAACACCAAAAATGTTATTGTTAGTTATTACTTTTTACCCGTTGTGATGACAATGGGTAAAACTCCCCATGTGGCTATACTCGTATGTATAACTATATACGCATTATCTTTCCTAATTAGTTCCAGTAGTATCCAATGTGCCAATAGCCAATATGTATACCATATAACCATATAACATATATGTACCTACCATATGTACTACTTGGAGTAGTGTACTACTATGAAGACCATGAATGCAAAAAAAAAGGAAGACCACCCATGTTCCAAGTGATTCCTCTCCTACAAAAGGACTTACATATTTAGAAAACGTTTTTTTGTCAGTTTGTTTGAAATTTTTAAATAAACTTGATTCATTCCGTGATAGTGGTTCTATACATTCAGTTACATCATTCCAACTTTCACCAATCCACGTTAGCTCATCGCCTTTACAAGTATAATATAAAACGTTTTTACATAGTATATAGGGATGTCGTTTTTTAATCGATAAATCGAGAAATCGATTAATCGGAAGTATGAAAACCGATTTTTAATCGATTATTGATTTTGAGATCGATTCACACATCGATTTTTATTTTACGGAAATCGCGAAACGATTTTTTTTTTTCAAAACATAAATTGCTTTTTTATTTATACGTTGCTATTTATTTATTAATTTAAATTTAAAGTTATTATCGGTACTACGATTATTATCATATAATCAAATTTCTATGCTTTCTATGCATCAAATCAAATTGTCAAAATTGACAATTGTACCATGTACAAAACAAAGTTTAGGCGGGAAATTTAAAACAAAAAAACTATCATAATTTTTTTTTATCCCTTAATCTATAAAAAACTTTGTATCCAATTAAATAAAAACTTCTCAACATTTAGTACAATTTAGATAATATTTATACAATTACAGAGAAAGCAACGACAACTCTAAATGACTCATTCTCATAAATGTATCTCTTAGACAGACTCGTAATATAGCTATCTCTCACAAGATCTACTATCTAATATATCGAAAAAGGATAGTAAAAATTATAATATCTTTTATATGTGACAAAACTTTATTTTTGAAATGAGTCATTTTTTTTATATATAAATTTGACTTTAACATTTTTATATCAAATGAAAACAAAAATTGTCAACTTTGTTGTGATGTGATTTATCTCTATACCATAGAATAAAATTCTAAAAAAATGTTGGTAATTAAGTATGTACATGCTTAATATTTTTCTTCTTAAAAGATTTCGAAAGTTCATCTTTCTGAATTATAAATTTTTACTTAAAAATTACCGCCACTTTTGCAACAGCAAGTTTGAATCGATTTCTTGGAATCGATTTTGAATACAATCGATAATTTAAGTATCGATTCTTTTGTTGGCAATTACGAATCGATTCAAAAATCGATTTTTTTTTAAAAAAAACGACATCCCTAATAGTATACCTTCCATGTACTATCAATTAAATTCCTTAACAAACTGTCAGTTAATTTTTTTTAAACTTTTCAAAATTTCGATATTTTAGATCGATCTTACAGAATCGATTTTTTTTGGATCGATTTTTTTAATTTCGATTTAAATCGATCCAAAAATCGATTTTTTTTTTTTTTGGATAATCGACATCTCTAGTTTCAACCCTTAAAAATTTGTAGATGCAAAAAATAATGTTATACTTATTATTAGAGCTCTGTGTAGTAATTATATATAAACAATATATCTTCAATTTTTAAATTTTTAAGTACACGGTTGAGGGATGGTTTCAACCCTTAAAAATGTGTAAATGCAAAAAATAATGTTATATTTGTTACTAGGACTTTTTAAGGTACGTATAAACAAAATTTCATCGATTTTTAAATTTTTGAGTTCCAACTTTGAGGGGGTGGTTCACCCCTTAAAAAAGGTTTTTTAGCAGCAACTGATATTTTTTATGTTATTAGGTAGCCATTCTCTACATACTGACAAAGTTTCAGATTTTTTTGAATTTTCCGACTTCTTGCCCTTTCCTTGTAAGTAACAAAATCAGAAATAAAAAACAAAAACAATTGTCTATTAAATCAATCAATGTTCAATTTCAATCAAATTGTCTAATTTACAATATCAAAATCTTTTTAACCAAAACAAGATACTCAATTTTATTCCCTATTGTTCTTCTTTGGATTCCAAATTGTTTTTCAGTGTATAATGTTGTAATTTGTTTACCATATCAATTGCTAGATTTAACATTCTGCAGAATAATTTTTGTATGTCCTCGCACCAATTTTCTTCTTATGATGTTTACCAGACATTTTGTATAAATGTAAACCTGTAACAATGTTTTTCACTTTAATATCTCAATTCGTGTAAAAATATAATGTAATTCGTATATTTTTGACAACCCTGACTGTTGGCGGCGCTGACTGGTAAAGTTGGGATTTGTTAAAGGACTCTAATTTTACCGAATATGCTATAATATTACCTAAACGAATTATTCGATAATGCACAAAGAAGTAAACTTAAAAATCATTTTATATACTTACGAGGTTATGTAACTCTTCATATGATGAACTTATCTATGTCACTTGTATATTTTTTCAAATACCAACTAAAGTTTGCACACTTGCTTAAAACCAAAATGTACTATAAGAACTAAAAAAATCCAATGATTTGAAGAAATTGCGGCTGGCAATGCCAGAAAAACTTATATAACACCAGTAGTTTGTTAGAAATATCTCCATCATTAAAAAAAAAGTGCTACAGAATATATAAACTATGAAATTTTAATTTTCTTAACGTAAAGTGCGGTATGATAAAGTTAGGTTTAATAGGTAAAGATAGGGTGTTTTACGGTATTTAAATATAATGTATTTACATACATATATGATGCCTATTGTCTATGTTACATGTGTATAATACAGGGCTTTCATTATATATCGAGACCCACGTGACCAAATATAATTTCCGCCATATTTGTGTGTATGGTAATTATTAAAAAAAAAATACCCTAAATGCGGTATTATTTAAAAATCTGTTATATAACAGTACTATTTTATATAATAAGAACTTAATTTAAGATAATTTATTATATTCTTTAACTAAATATTTAATGTAATAATTACAGCACTGAAAAATACGAATGATTTCGGTTATTTATTTTTAGTGTTTTCAGCTAGCAACCATGTCCCTGTCACTCTTCATTTAGTCTATTATTAAAAAAATGGACCGTTTTCTGACGTCGCTGTAACTAATATACCAGATGGCGTTGATTTACTAGGGGATAAAATTAGAGTCGAGACATCAGGTTTGATAGTTCGCTCTTTTTCATCTAAAATAAATTGGAAATAAATTACATATTTAAAAAATACTTTAATTCAACCTAGAAAGATTAATTAAATTAAAAAATTTTAATTCTTCGTTAACACAGAACTTGGTGACGATATTTTTGTGCTCAATCATATGGTAATTAATTTTGACATCTATTTGATGAAAAATGCTCACATGTCCCAACTCTATTTAGTTTACCCCCTATACCATTAGCGCCACGTAGCAAACGTAGCAAACTGTGACATGAAAAGGTCCGTCCTTGAAAACAAGTGGCAGGGACATGCTAGCAACTAACTTCACTACAGTGCCACCAACATAAACAAATTACCAAGCGCCCTAAAAAAATGTTGTCTATCATGTGATAGAAAGCTATGAATAACTGAACCAGACAAGCAATAAAATAATAAGTAAAATGATGAAATTGAAAGCGAATTATAGATTTTTGAAGATGTCTTTTCATTTTTACCAAAATTAGGCACGAAGTAACCGTAGAAGCAGAGGCTTGCTGTATTAATCATATTTTTAAAAACCATTTCGTCATTTTGATTGCAAAAATAAAAAATTTGTACCAAATTATTCAAATTCAAATCACATCCATAATTTTTCCTCTAATCAACCAGAAGGATTTTTTTTTAATTTGATGATGTTATCAAGTTTACTAAAATTTTTCAGTGCTTCAGAAATCGCAAGTATAATGGTAGAATGATAAATTTTGTCAGTTTTGCTTATCATACATATTGAAATTATTTTTCCAAGTAACGTAAAAAGTTAAATATTATTAGAATTATAAAAGAAAAAATTACTAAAACTATAATTACCAATAGAAAAACAATTATTAATAAAAACACATATCAATAAAATTTAACACTATCAAAAATTAAAATTTAAAAACAATATTTGAACTGCTACAGCTCTGAACAAAATCGAAAAGAATAAATCATTTTATAAATTTATATGTACACCCCTTGTTTCTAATCAGCAAAAGCCTACTATATATGTACAACTTCCAACACATACTTCCAGAACAAATCAGAGTGAGGCTACTGTATGTAATATACGTAGTATATTATCTACAATTATTTATACTGTGCCCATACCACACACACAGAGATACATACACACGTACCACACAATTTTGTATTTACTTTCGTTCCATATGTTCTGTGGGTGAAATTATTTTGAAAAAGTTAATAATTTTAAAGATTCCATTTATTTTAGTATAAATTCTGAATACGGGGCTTGAATACGCAAATAGGCCGTTGATTTTCGTTATAATTTGTGTATATCGCGCGTACTCTTTCTCAACCTCGTATCTGAAAATTCCCAATTTTTGGAGACACAAAAAAAACGTATTTAAATCTGTTTTAATCATTATGAACTTAAGATTTATGCTAATTATACCGTTTGATGTTGGCTACCTACATATATATAAATACAATATTTAATGTTTTTTGTGTGTCCTAAAACATGCAGTTTTTGATATAAGAGGTTGGGAAAGAGTACGCGCGATATGTAGGATTATTTTTAGTAAAGTATATTTTTTTAATTGTGTAAACCAGTGTTTCTAAAACTTTTCTCGACGCGAAACACTTTTTAAGTTTTAAAACATTTTAGGAACACTGTTGGCTTCTGTTGCTTATTGGCGATATCCGGGTTTGTCCAGCCTTTTACTTTGGTCCCTTCTTGAGGCCGTACGGAGTAATTTTAATTTTTTGTATGTAACTTGTATTAGAACATAGAGTATCACCTGTTCACCAATGAAAGAATTTTTAAAATCAGTTGCGAAGTTCTCGAAATTCTCTTATACTCACAAACATTACACTGGTTATTATCTATATTCTATGACTATTTGTAGTTACATATTTATTTTTCTTTTTTTTTTTTGGCAGACCTGATACAGCTAGTTATATTCAGAAAATTGAGAGGGAACGTGAAGCTCGAGAACGTGGTGAATCCAAAGACAACAGATCATTTTTGGCAAAATATGTAAATAAGACTTTCGAGTAAGAAAAAATTTTAACATACTAATTACTTTTTTCCGTTTTCAGTGGATGTATATAATTCCGATTGTCGTATTTATGATAGCATCATCAGCCGCTAATCCTGAAGGAGCTGCGGGAGGAGGAAATTCTGGAGGGCGATAGTTGAATAAATTAGAAATAATACAATAACTAGTTCATTTATTTATTTAAGTAAATTTATAAAATTCTAATTATAAATTTGTTAAAATAAAATTATTGTTTTGGTACATTTATTTTATTACTTTCATCAGTTTTATTACTTTCTATTTGTTGTTGTAACTTGGCTAGCATTTTCAATTCCTTTGCTTTCTTTTTGGCTTCTTTTTCACTCTTCTTTTGTTCTTTTTCTTTCTTTTCCAACATTTCCTTAAATCTTTCATCCCGAGGATCTACTGTATAACCAAAATGTCTTCGCACCTCTTCTATTAAACGATCTTTTCTTTCCTACATTTAGTAAATAAAATTTCATTAAGTTATAGTACAAGATCCCGCAGCTGATTTCTGCAGGTATCTGTTTTTTTTAATGAAACTTAATTTAAATGAATCCTTAATGGTAATGTAATACATTGCTCCCGGGTTGCCAGCTCTCAATCGGCCGCAGTCTCTAGGTTGTCAGGTGTTAACAGGTATATTGTTGTTAATATTTTGCGGTCACGTGTTTTTTGAGAAAATTAGATACTAAATTAAAGTTATTTTTTCTGAACACGATAATACATGGTTGCCTGTGAAAAAATAGCCGCAAGTTATGGTTGCCATTACTTTTAATTAATTGCTCTCTTATCACATCTCAGCTGCAACTATTGAAAAAAAAAATTATACATATTGATCAATCAAGGCAATGAAATATGTATTACATTGTACATATGTAATAATATTTCATTGCCTTGATTGATCAATATGTATAAATTTTTTTTTCAATAGGTGCAGCTGAGATGTGAAGAGAGTAATTAATTAAAAGTAATGGCAACCATAACTTGCGGCTATTTTTTCACAGGCAACCATGTATTATCGTGTTCAGAAAAAATAAAACTTTAATTTAGTATCTAATTTTCTCAAAAAACACGTAATCACAAATTATTAACAACAATATACCTGTTAACATCTGGCAACCTAGAGATTGCGGCCGATTGAGAGCTGGCAACCCGGGAGCAATGTATTACATTACCATTAAGGATTCATTTAAATTAAGTTTCATTAAAAAAACAGATATCTGCAGAAATCAGCTGCGGGATCTTAGACTATTATATAAATATAATAAAATTAAATAAAATAATAATTGTATAACTGCAGAGTTGGTTTGAATTTTATAAAATTTTAAGACAATTTTCTCTCTCAAATACAAAATTTAAGCTTTTTATTTTAACCATAGAGAAAATTTGTTTATCTCAAAATGCCGGACCTTTTACTGCAGATGACAAGTACAATAGATAAGGTTACAAAAAGGAAAGAAAATCAGAGATGCCAACATCAAAAAATGTCAACCCAAGGAATTTACAAAATAGAAATTACACTAAACCATGTTAGTGAAATTGAATATTACTTACAATTATACCGTATTTCGAAAAATCTGTCACAGATGGCGGCACTTGTACCAGTGAATTTATACATATCAAAGCATTTTAAGTCGCTATATTGCATGACGAGTTAACTCGTCTTAGTCATTTAAAGAGTTAAACAGAATAAGCTATGAGCAAATTTCAAAATTCACGCCACGAACCTCCTTATTAATATTTTCTCACATATATATTTATTGTAATTTGAGACTATTTATTAATAACTATTCTAACAATACTTATAACAACAAATATAACATCAATAAATATAGAAAAATTTTAAATCTAACCTTGTTTAACCGCCATATTCGTCAAAACTTTAGTCACTTTTTTGGCTTTATTTTTATATATATTCTATATATTATACCTGTGCTCCCTCTATTTATTCAATTCTCAGAGAACATAGTTTTCACAGGTAACGTGTGTACCTTAGAGTTCTTATAATAAGAGTTAGAACATCGTGTGGGTTCGATTTTTGATTGGTCGTTTGATCCACCATATGTAATGGGTAAAAATAGAGGGAATAACTGAACAGAAAGTATTAAAATATAGTTATTCAGGGCCGATCTTAGCGGTTGTTCATTTTGTTCCTAGAATAAAGGCGAAATAGAAGGGCGGCATTTCCATGATTCCAGTAAATTTTAAATTATGCAGCAATTTATATATATATATATATATATATATATATATATATATATATATATATATATATATATATATATATATATATATATATTGTGGGAGAAAAATGGAATAGGCGGCATTATTGTATCGTACGACTTATAATACAAAAGCATAAGTATTGAAAAGAACAAAATTCCCAAAATATTATGAAAAAAGGCGGCCACCATATTTATATAATTTATATTATACTCTTCGCAAATATGAATAGTCGAAAAACAAAACGTCTCTCTGGCTGGCAGTACAAACAAAAAGAAAATTACAGGAAGAGGAAAGCGAAAAACTTAGGGGATCATTAACGAAATTTATAAAAATTTCCGAAGCGGAACGATTACCATCAACTAGTACCAATGCTACTGTTAAATATGTTCGCGCTATCAACGTATTCAACGTACTGGCTTGGGTATAGTAAAATTTATTTTATGGTTCAAAGCTTCAATTAAGTAGCGTCATATTTAAAGTGACCAGATGTCCCGCAAAATTGGCCAATATACAGACGAAGACGAAGTACGCCTCTTTCTTGCAGTATAGAATTTTGTAACGACATTTCAAAAAAATTAAAAACTTTAAAAAAAATTTCAGTATTTTTTTTTTAAGTTGCGGCATTTTTATTAGAAGAACAAAGGCGGCCAAGTGGCCTTGATCGGGCCTGTAATTATTAATTAGTAAAATATTTTTTGATAAATATCATGCAGCAGTGCAAAAATTTTTATTAATTATTTAATATTTTAATGTAATCTAAATGGAATATTGATAGATTTTGCATCGAAGAAAAATTTATTCAGCTTTTTATTCAAATTTTCAAATTAATTGAATAGGTATCTTATGTAATCTATGGATATCATATTTAATCATTGAGGAGAGAATCGCTGTGTATTACAAAATACATTAAGAAATTGAAGCAAAAAAATGACTGATGTGATTACTTTAATCGCGGTCAAACCATTAATTTAATGGTTTATCTAATATTTATAAACAAGTCTCCGTGGTTGGGTTTAATAAAATGGAGTCATGCTTCACAATTTAATGCCTGTGGTACGTGACCATCTAAGAGAAAAAGCTGCTCTCGAGAGTCGTAATTAGAAGTGGACATAGGACTGAGAGTACTATCCGACAGTTCACGCAAAAACTCTCGGAGAGTAGATAAATTTCTAGTTCTCTCAAGTGGACAAGCATAAATTCATCTCTCCGACAGTTACTCTCAAAATTCCAAACATGTTCGTATTGTGACAGCTCTCTTAGCTATATTATATTGATTTTGTACGTTGTTTCTATTTATACTAATTTGTCGTATTTTGTTATATGTTATATATGTTGTTATAATTATACCTTATACTTTTTATTTGTTCAATAAAAAAACTCTTAAATTGAATATTAAAAAAATAAAAATATCAGAGTTAATTATTGAAATTAATTTAAAAATGGATAGGAAGGAGTGAATTAAAGAAGAAGATACAAAATTAATTAAATATTTGTCAAACAACATTTTTTTTAATGGAAAATATAAAATTATAAAAACTGTGAACATAAAAATAAAATATTGTTCAATAAGTCCAACGTAAACTGAATAATTTGAAAAATCACCAGAAATTTTTTTAAACAGTTATTTCTTTTTTAAAATTTAAATTTGACTATAAAGTGAAGCAAAGCAAATTTTTCTGAAATAAAAATTTTTTTTTTTTTTTTTGCTTTACTAATACCACTTTATTTAAAGTCTTAATTGTCTGTGACATGTTTCGGCCCGTATGGCCATTGACGAACTGTTCGTCAATGGCCATACGGGCCGAAACATGTCACAGACAATTAAGACTTTAAATAAAGTGGTATTAGTAAAGTAAAAACAAAAAAATTGTCTTTTTATTTTAAAATGGAATACCACAAAGTAACGCTCAAATCTATCAAACAAATTTTTCTGTCTCCATAACTTTTTTTAATGATTATAGCAAATAAAAATCACATTAATGTTTCTTAATCAAAATTTGACATTACCTGTCAACTGTTGTATGTCGACACGGATTTCAGAGCACTATCGGAGAGTTTTGCTATCAGTTTTCTGGAGAGTGAAAATTATTGAAAGTACTCTCAAGTGGACAATGAACTATCGACTTTCTGAATAGTTACTTCTGCTAGTTACTCTCAAATACACATACCCTAAGAAACATATGTTAATATGTTCGATTCAGTACTCACAAGGAGATGCACCCAGAGTGAAATTCGGGATTTTGATGAAACTTCGCTGGTGTGTAGAATAGGCAAAAATAAGGGACCCGTCTTTTTTTTTATCGGCCATCTTCCACGTTTACGAGGTGAAATCAGCCCCTAAAGTTGGGGGTTCAAATCGTGTTTCTTAAGATATCTCGAAAACTATAAGAGATAGAGGAAAACTTTAAACTGACGAAATGTTACTCTTTGAAAGACCTATTCACCTGTATAGGTTAAACCAGGGCTGGGTTCATAAGAGGGGCTGGAGGGGTGAAAATGGGGGTAAATTTTTTTGTACACCCTGAATGGTTCAATGTATCAAATTTTGGCCATCATAAATAGAAAGAGCACTAAAAATTAGGAGATACGTGTTTTTGCGTTTTTTCGAAATATGTGTGGTATCCAAGCCATATAAGGAAGGAAAAAATAGGATAGATTATATTCCATTATTATTGATTGCAAATACGTTCTATATTTTTTTATTTTTATGTTTATTTTCATCATTATAATTTTTTTTATTCCAACCCTAATAAATGTCATTGTTTGACAAATACAAAGGCGTCTAAACATATTTTTGTAGCAAGTATTTTTAAAGGAAATGAAAAGTTTTTTGTGAAAAAACTTCTTTTTAATTTGATTTATAATAAAAAGAAAATACTATCGAATTTCAAATATTTTTACACTATTTGAGTTCATTTATTAATAATATTTTCGTTCCCAATTAACCTCACTTTGCTACTATTAAGAAATGTCAGTGTCATTTTGATTTGTATTGGTTATGTACATTTATTTCACCTGCCACCTGTTGTTCTATAAATAAATAAAAAATAAATATATTTTTCAGTAAATTAATGAAATACTTCAAATTATTTTTGAATTAAGTTACTTTAAATACTAATCTTTTAAAATAATTTGATTTTATTATGCTTGAAATAGAGCTCGAAATCTATACTCCAAAAACTACCACTTGTATTACAGAGAATGATACTAAATAAGGTTCCTTTCTTGGATGTAATAGAAATGTTAGCCGTCTAAAACTCTGTCGATTGAAACAGCCTCAAATACATATTCATATTTCTACCGCCTAATTGCTAAATTAAAGAAAAATTCAAAAAATTATCTTGGGTAAAAAAATTTTTTTTCTTCATTTATATTTTTAATTGATGCATTAGATCAGTTTTATCGAAAAATTAACATATAGTCTCATTTAAAAATATATAAGTTTGTATCATAACTCGAAAATCATAATAGCTATAAAGCTTCTGACAGTAGTAATCGGTTGCCACCGTCGATATCTACAACTCTTATTTGAACAATTTTTCGATTAAATCAACGGTTTGGCTGTAATCAAAATGGCAACTCTCGAAAAGCTCACGCTGTATATTAAATTCTTTCGTCACTGACTTTATATTATTAGGCTAGGAACTTACTCTTAAAAAGATGCTTAGAAATTGAAAAAGTGACTACGAGCGTTCTAGTGGCTGGTTTTTTTTTTAATCGATGCAGAATTTAAAATAAAATATAAAATTCAAATACTATTTTTTGATTAAATGGCTTCAATGCTAAAAATTGATAAAAATAAATAATTTGACAAATATTCTTATATGTAAATGTTTAATTTTAGTCTACGTATATTTATTCTAAAATAGCGTATTTGTCAATAGTTTTTTTTCTCTGTAAAAAAAATGTTACAATTTTTTTTTTTTATATATCAATTGCGCTTATAGCATACTACTAATACAAAATTTATACATGTATCTTACCGATTATTTTCATTAATTTCAACTTTTCAGAATGACATTTGATAAAAAGTAGTATTGGAATTTTTTTATCCTTTCTTAAATTTGAATCGATTAAAAGAAAAATCAGCCACTAGAACGCTCGTGATCGCTTTTTGTTAAAAATTAGGGTCAAGTTCCTACTCTACATGTTTTTGTAATCCATAAGGATCTCACATAATAAATGTCGTAACACGTAAGATGCTTTGCCTTTTAGACGAATTTTGCCTTGAAAAAATTAGACTTATACAGCCTATAAGATAAGAACGGCGAGAGTAGGGGCGCTGTCCGTTTTCGTAGAACACGATTCTGTAGAAAAAAAATGTCATATATATATATATATATATATATATATATATATATATATATATATATATATATATATATATATATATATATTTCCCGCTAACTTTTAACATGTGTAGGGCCCCCCCTATGGAAGTTAAGAGCTAAAATTTGGTAAGTGGGGCTCATTTCCGATGCACCTCATATTATCAAAGTGGGATCAAATTTTGGGCAAATTTTGGATCCGACCCAACCTTTAGGGGGGTGGTGGGGGGCAATAAAACAATAAAACTTTATCAAACCGGTTGGAAATGTTTCGGTCGATTATCTACAACATATCCAAAATTCAGCTTCGTAGCATGATTTGGAGGGAGTAGAGGGACCCCCACCCCCACCATTTTTAAGCTACAATTTCATGCTTTTTCGACGTTTTCAAAGTTTGTACCACTCGCACAGGTCACCCAAATAAACCTAGAGGGCGGAAATTTTATATTCGGATTGAGTTAGTATCAAGGGGGTGCCTTTTGGGGGTCTCAACTTTTAACCCTTACCATTTTTATACCAAAAAGAACATGATTTTTCTTGTTTTTTAACAGTTTCGTTCGGGTTAAAATCTCCCCAAATAAACCTAGAGGGCTGAAATTTTGTGTACAGGTTAAGTTAATAGCCAGCCACTGCTTTTTGGAGGTTTCAACTTTCAACCCTTGCCCCCACGATTTTTAAGCCAATATTTCCTTGATTTTTTTTGCCCTTTTTCTAGCACGCCTAGAGAGTCTCTGAGTAAACGTAGAGGGCTGAAATTTTGTACATGTATTGAGTTAGTATACAATTAGTGCCTTTTAGGGATTCCCCATTACTTTTCCCCCCACTTCTCCCATTTTTACATCGGAATTCAATGGTATTGTTAAATGTGTTTAAAATGCTTTATAAGACAAGTAGGCGAATAGTAAATTTAAAAATTTAAAAAAAATGAACTTACTTTTATAACAAATGCAATACATACATATTAAGTAATTTAAAAATGTTATTAAAGTTAATGTTTATTTATAAAGTAGGAATTTTGGATTTTTATTTAGAAAATAGAAATTTTGGATTTTTTTGGAAAGGAAAATTATCTTCATAAAGGCCTTCCAGTTTACTATTTAAGGTCCTTTTTTAATATTTAAAAATAAAACACTTGGCGGATAAGCATGGGTAAGAATGCCTTCGTACGAATTGTCTTGGCTTTTTTCCTGCTAGCTGCTATCGGCATAAAATTGAAATTTACTGAGATTCAGCCCTTAAAAACTTAAAACCTTTTTTTAAAGCCCCGATCAGCCGGACACTCATCATCAGTTTTGAAACCACCAAAATGGCAAATCGCTTGTATACTTTCAATCACATTTAGATATCTTGAAGATACCGAAGATGGAGAGAAATAAAACACAAAGGCAATTGGCGGATAAGCATGGGTAGGAATGCCTTCGTTACGAATTGTGTTGGCTTTTTTCCTGCTAACTGCTATCGACACCAAATTGAAATTTACTGAGATTCAGCCCTTAAAAACTTAAAACCTTTTTTTAAAGCCCCGATCAGCCGGACATTCATCACCGGTTTTGAAACCACCAAAATGACAAATCGCTTGTAGACTTTCAATCACATTTCGTTTGTAGACATTCAATACCGAAGATGAAGGGAAAAATTCGACTTCCGTGATGGGGCTCCGCTGCTCACGACGTTTTTTTAACTTACAATTAGTAATAAAAAAAAAAAATAAAAACAGATATTGTGTTTCAAGTAACTTTTAGTAATATATTAAAAAATACTATACAAAGCTTCATCGAAGGTCACTAGATGGCAGCAACTACTTACATTTTACGTCTTACGATATTTATTGTATGAAAGCCCCCTATAAATGGCTGATGTTCTAACTCTTATTATAGAAATTCTAGTGTAACGTGTCCGTGTATAACAGCAGTGGACATGTCAAAACACACATTGGTCTTAAATTAAAAGTATATTATGTAGTTATAAAAATGAAAAACAACCTTTGCCTTTTGTGCTTCCATTTCTTTCTTAGCAATTTTAGCCTTTAATTCTTCTTTCCATTGTTCTAATTTAGCAGCTTTTTGGATGATATCTTTTTCTCTCTTTTGTAATTCTTCTTCTTTTTCAGCTTGTTTTTGTTGATTCATTCGCTTCATATCTTGTATAGTATGCGGATATGCTATCTGCTCATAGCTCTTCATATTTACCAAATCTTCGTTTGTAGGCCAACAGATTCCTATTGCATTTAAAAAGTAATTCGGCAATATGAAATACTTGATCGAAAAAAATTTCTACAAGTGCAAATGTTTCTCTTTTTGGGCCAGAGTTCTTTATTTGAGTAACAATTATTAACAGGTTATTAACTTATTACTAAGAGCTTATTGCTTTTATTCTGAAAAGGATGGACTTAAAAATTTAGTAAATGGTATTGTTCATTTCAGTTAAATTTAACCATGCTTCGTCACTTTGAATTTAAATAATTTCCGTTTTCTTGGTTTTATCTCTTTTATTATTGCATTTAAGTAAATTTTAAATTTGCAGTTTATTTTTAGAAAAGAATAGAAAGATTGATTTGTTTCGAATATAAGAATTATTTAATTTTTTAACGAAAACTCATGATCAATTGTATCTGAAATGAGGTATGTGTTGCTGAAACTAGCAACAGCTAAAGTGGTAAGATACCGTCATGGATGGACACATTGGAACACATTTGGTAATTATACACTTTCACGGTCACCTGGTTTTTTGGCTATAAATAAAAACTAATGGTCCGATTTTAAGCTTTTTTCTTTTTTTTTAAATATTTTTGCCATTAGTTAAAAAAATACCAGAACTTGATACCGATACTGGAAAGGCTGAGAAATCTGAAAAAAGTCCGTATATTAATAGAAATAAATGGACGATGAAGCATCACTCTCATTTCCCGGCAAAGGGTAATTATTTACAACTGGGGCTCTTTATTACCCTTTGCTCGAAAATGAGGTTTCAGTGGTGTTCCTCCGTCCACTTATTCCTATTGATATACAATTTTTTCCAGATTTCCCAGCCTTTCCAGTATCGGTATCGAGTTCTAGTATTTTTTTAATTAATCCGTCGTAATGAGGAAAAAATATTTTAAAAAAATTAAATCATATTCAGTTTGAAGCAGGGCTTTGAACCCAAAATTTTTTTTTCGTTCCGGTTCAACACAAAAAAGAATAACGGTTTTGGTTACGGTTACGGTTATAAAGTACTGGTTATTTTCGAATTCAGTTCTGGTTTCGGTTTTGGTTTTAAATAAAGTTTAAATTTTTTGTGAGCTGTGAATATATTACTTATATATTTTATAGAAATTACCCTTATAAAACATAAATCAATGTTTGAAGAATTCAATCTTAATATTTTTCAAAATGCTTGAATTTATTGAAACACCATTTTTCCTTAGTAGGTGTATACCTTGGGCCTGGGAAAGCTCTTTCGACACTCGCTTGACTAGCTGGGAATATAAATTTTCATTTCTAATCCAGTAACCTGTTCTTTTTCAATCTCATCTAGAAATATCGTCGAAAGCAGATATCATATTATCATGTCTGTTAATTCTAATTAATAATGAAGCGATCCAGTAAAAAAAATTAATTAAAATAATATATATATATATATATATATATATATATATATATATATATATATATATATATATATATATATATATATATATATATATATATATATATATATATATATATATATATATATATATATATATATATATATATATATATAATATATTTTAACGACCATATGTACGAGCGTTAGAAAAGTTTATTGCACAGAACAAATAGAACGAATACATCTATCTCTTTTCTGCAATCACTTACGTGCTTTTATGTGCATCTTAGGCTGCTTAGTCCTCATTCATTCGCCAGCACTCAATGGGAATGTTTCAATTGTTGTTATATTGTTACCTCTCGTATTAACACGGTATATGTACGTGGTATACGTACATCATACGTTCCACCACCACGTACGTATTATATATGTATGTATGCAAGACACCAATACACACATCATCCAACGGACTAACACACACAACTCCGCGTGCACATATATAACATACTGGGGGTTTATTTTCTGTTCTTTGTGGTTACGCTCGTTTCCCTAGTATAGACATAGCAATGTTCGTTCTCTTTGTTCTCTGGTTTATTGGTTACTGTCTCTGTAAAATTTTATATTTAGATCCATGAGAACTTTTCAAATGTTATTCTTTATTTTACTCATGTACCTGCCTATATTATAGAAACATCAGTTCATTAAAATTTGAAATTTATTGTTGATGACTAGAGAATAAAATTAAATATTGAATTTCAGGTATGAACCGGAACGAAAAAGGTAACGATTTCGGTTAACGGTTTTTTAAAAAAATAATTTTCCTCCGGTTAACGGTCACACTCCAACAAAATCAATCGGTTTTACCGGGACTATGACAGAAATTTGTTTTGAGGCCTCGAGAAAACGAAAGTGACCTTCACTAAAATTTATATATACATTAAAGACTTTCCACAATTAATATATATACCCTTTCAAAATGATTGAAGTGCAAAGGTCATTGCTGAACACAAAACTTATTTCACGGTAACTATATAGTACATATTTTCTATAAAACTACATTCCCTTTTCCAAACAACATGCCACGCTACCCAACGTTATACGTATACATAATTTTGATCATTTTTACGAAGAGCGGCAATATTTCTGTTTGTACACATTTTTTTGTGACCTTGGCACGTCAACCATTTTGAAAGGCTGAAAGGCGCTCTCTCTCTCGCTCTCTCTCTCTCTCATATATATATATATATATATATATATATATATATATATATATATATATATATATATATATATATATATATATATATATATATATAACTGTATGATATGGCCAATGCTGGATTTACACTATGGGCACGCGGATCAGACAAAATTTGGAACGCACGTGACAATTTGGCTTTTTTTTGCTGGTCAGTTATTTTTTTATAGGAAAAAGGAAAAAAGTGGTGAAGTTATTAAGAAACTTATTAAAATTTTTGTTTTACGAAAAAGCAGGGGCAGCATTTTTTACAGTGCCCCGGGGGGCACTTAGGGTAAATCCGGTCTTGGATATGACACATTTTTTAAAAGCAACTTATTGTATTATTTATTTATAGAACACGATAAAAATAACAGAACAATGCGAAACATGAGTGAATGAGGAACTTAAATGATTAATTGTCGAAACGCAAAGGCCAAAAATCTTTAAATAAAAAAAAAAAAAATACAAATAATGGTGTTAAATTATCAAAACAGTAATATTAAAAGTGTGATAATTAATAATAAAATGCAATTATTTTTAATAAAAATATGTGTGCTGGGTTTAACTCTTTAAATACAATAATTCCGCATTTGTTTCTTTTTTCGGGTAAACATCGAAATTATTGAATGACAACGTAGACTGCATTTTAGCCATGATATAATATTACCTACCACTTTTTTTTTATCAACTACGGAAAAGCTTGAATTTTCCTGCTTTGAATTGGCAGGTAAAAAAAAAGTTAAAAATATCAAAATTTTCCTACAAGTTAACCCCTTCACATCTACCCTTTCGGCCAGTGAAAACCTGCCATTTTTTCCAGTGGGTATTAGCGGTATTAGTCAGGGGCGTAGCTACCGCCGTATCAGCCGTATTAATGATACGGGGCCCCCGGGCTACAGGGGCCCCTAACGTGTGTAAGCAAAAATTAGTAAAATGTTATCCACAATGTCACTTAATCTCGTGCTTCCCAAAAAACTGTCATACGTGCCTATAATAGAGTTTTCACTTCAGAAATGACAAAAGTCAAAAAAGCGACCCTTTTTTTCCCGGGTTAAGCGTACGCCCAAAAGTTGGCAACATGGGTAATTTCAAAAATGAGACTTCGATGGGGCAGGAACGGCTATCAGACCTGTCACTATTGTCTAGAGGCAGAAATTTTAGAAAAACTGAAACCGTCTTCAGCTATAGATGATTTAATAAATCAATTTGTTGGAAAAAAGGCAAGAAAAGTGTATATTTAACTTGAATTGTTTGGCTAGGCTCAATTTCTAGGAGGAAGCGATAACTTATAATCAATAAATATTTATTTTAATTTAATGCAAGCATTTTTGTTTCTTTTGTGAGAAATCTTTACCCTTCATTTGCCCCCCCCCCAACTAATTTTGATACAGGGCCCCTCCAAGGCACGCTACGCCACTGGTATTAGTGCACCATTTCTTCCATTTTTAGCAATTGTCGTCGGTAAGAAAAAAAAAGTTAAAAATCCACAAAATGTGTTTGTAGGAAAATACATTTTTCGTTTTTGCGTTATCAAGGCAATGGTTAAGATTAATTACCACACATTTTTTTTAAAAAGTAATTTTAGATTTTTTGTATGAATATAAATAGATTGTTTACTAGGACATGAAAATAGTTTTAAAAAATTATTAGTCCACGGAACTCATAACTGTTAATAAATTAACTCATTCAACAATGATCATTAAGTAACGATAAGAACAGTTATATAAATAAATATAAATGGTTCCATGATGCTGGCACACCCTCTGAAAAAATGAACATTGAAAAAATTTTGTCTAGTAAGTCACAAATTGGTCATAGTTGGTCACTTAGTCTCACTAATTGGTCAATAATAGAAAATTTTTAAATAAGTTTTAAAAAATTTGATCAGTAATAGAAAAAAAAAATGATAGGGTTGGGCAGGGTAAAAAAAAGACAAAATCAAATCTTTTCATTTTTCATGTAGAAAATATTTTTGAATTTTTAGACAAAAAAAATACTGTATGATGTTAAATTGTTTGTATTTTAAGATTTTGCGTGTTTTTGCACTCAAGCTAATGGCATAAATCTATAAAAAAATAAAATCCTTGTCTTTTTTTTACCCGCCAAGTGGTGTAAAAAAAAAGACAGTGGAGGGTAAATAAAAGACAGACCTCTAACTATTAGGATACTGCAAGTACATGATTCGAAGGGTAAAAAATAGACAGCTTGGGTAATTAGCAGTACAACACTTTTTATTTCACAACTCTATCTCTACTACAAAATTTTTTCTAGATATATTTAAATTTTACGTATTTTACCAAAAACTTTAGCTAAGATTAAGCAGTAAGAAAAGTCAGAAAAAGTTAACTGATGCAAAAGCTTGACTCACAGGAAATTTCTTTGGACTTGAAATATTAAAATAATTTTTATTTCACAAACGTACAACTAACACAAAATTTATTGTAGCTCATTAAAAAACCAAATATGTTAATTTGAGGCTGTCTTTTTTTACACCACTTTACACAAAGTAAAAAATAAATCAAAATGATCTATGAATGAGTTAAAAATACTAAATGTGTGCAGTAAAGCATAGTTATACATTATAAAAACATAAATAAATTTTCATGGGTCAAAAATACAAATTTTCGAATGAGCTGAAATTATCCATGAAAACCGTCTGCTCACTAACAAAAAAATTGTTTTATTGAAGAATCAGTATTTTTTTAATCTATAAAATATACATAAACATGCCATTATCTAGTCTTAAAATGAAAATCCTTGTCAATAATTTTTAATTTTTCTAAATGTTAACCCCTTGTTTTGTCTTTTTTTACTCCACTTTTTTCTCTTTTTTTTAACATATAAAAAAAATTACAAGCAGTCGGACCATTTAAATAAAACTTTGTACTTTACATTACTAAAGCATGTAGAATAACAAGAAAAAAATACAGCACTCTATCTTATCAGATTTTTTACTTACTGAAAAAGTTTATCGTCGCGAAGTTTTTCTCTCATGAATAACAGAGGTTTGGGAGAAAATTTTTTTATGTTACAAAGCCCGTTCCAAAAAATAATTTTTTGGCCCAGACAGCTTAAAATACTAATGTATTTTGTTGTAATATTTTTGATTTTTTGAATTTAACACTGTTGAGTTTAATATGTCTTTTTTTACCCCGCTCGAGCAGTGTCTTTTTTTACCCCGCCCAACCCTACTTTAATTTCAATTTTGATTTAAAATCAAATTTTTTTCTTAATAAATGCCTTAATATATAAAAATAATGCTAATATAGGCTGGTCGAATACTGGTGGCTTTACCCTATTGAAAAATTGAACGTATCAACTATGGAGATTAGACAAGGAGACGAAACTCAATGTATTCAAAAAAAAAGTGTCCAAATCAAAGATGGCACTCGTGTTCGACGGATACGAAAGCGGTACAGTACTTATTCTCAAATGGAAACGCGGGCTTCTATATTATCTTTGTTAGCTTTTGAATAGAATCTTCTGGAATCTTTTCCAATGTTCAACTCAGTTATAAAGTGGGTTTTTCAATCGTTTTTAAAATAAACTTAACAATTTTTATTTTGCGTCGCATCATTTATATTGTATATTATATAATTCGCTGACGTCACTATGTAAAATCGGAGTCAGTACCATTGGATATCCGCCGTATAAAATAATTTAAACTATAAGAGTTTATTTCATACATATGTAATTTCTATGTATTTCCCTATTATTAAATATCATCAACCGACATTGGTGATTATCAAATGAAAACACTCACTTCCCCAGTCCCGACGTGTTTCCATTTGAGAATAAGTACTGTAGTTACATTCTGTTTTATCCGTTTTATGTTACTATATTCGCTATATTCACATCAGTATTCAAGCATTATTAACGCCGCGAGTGGTAAAAAAAGAAAGCCTTATATTTACCATTTTCCTGACCAATTTTGTCAATTCCTCTCATATAAGTAAGATCTCCATCTTATAATACTCCATTGTATCAACAAAATTTACCAGCTTAGAGATTTCGCGCATGCGTCACAGTATGAAAGAGCCTTTTTTAATTTTTTTTAAAATTCTGGGGACCTGACCAATTTTTTATTTTAACTGACCAATTATAATGGCTTAAAATCCTATCGATTGGTCTTATTATTTTTGTTTTTTTCTCTTTAGATGGTGTGCCAAAATTTTTGAGTGACCTTGAAATTTTAACGAATTTTTTAAAATTTATTTTATAATTTTCTATTGCTTACCCATTAGCGGGACTAACAAGTAAAGGTCCCGAGGCCGGACCTATCGATTTCGATGAAACTTAAATATATTGTAGAACACTAAAAACTAAGGGACACGTATTTTTTTTATCTGCGGAAAAACGGTTTGAAGGGGTGAAATCGCCCTCCAAAAATTTGGGTAAAAATTTAATTTTTCAAATATCTCGAAAACAGTAAGAGATAGAGCAAAAGTTTAAATTGGCGATCTTTTTTAAAGAGCTATCTATTGATATGCAATTTGTTCATATTACATCAACATGGGTGGTTGGGGGTTAATTTTGCAAAAAGGGGGTGAAAAATAAACAATATAAAAATTTTGTTTAGATTTGAAATCTACGTCAAAAAATCTAATTGACCTGTTTTTGCTCAATGCCCTAATATTAAGTCTAGGGGTAGTTAACTAGAGGGTGACTATGTCGAATAGTCGTACTATTTGGGTATTTCAAGAAGTTCTTCTTCATGGAAAATAGCTTAAGACAATTAGAATAACGTAGAAATGAAATTCTCGAATTCAAAATTGAGTTTGAGCAACATTGGAGAGGGGGTGAGTCACCCTCTTAAATTACATACTAATTTATATACACTAATTTTTGCTATTAACACACTGATAGTGGGTAAAATAATGTCACAATAAGTGGTTCTGAAGTTGCAGTTGCACAAATTGCATATCAATAGATAGCTCTTTAAAAAAGAGTAATATCGCCAATTTAAACTTTTGCTCTATCTCTTACTGTTTTCGAGATATTTGAAAAATTAAATTTTTACCCCAATTTTTGGAGGGCGATTTCACCCCTTCAAATCGTTTTTCCACAGATAAAAAAAAATTCGTGTCCCTTAGTTTTTAGTGTTCTACAACATATTTAAGTTTCATCAAAATCGATAGGTCCGGCCTCGGGACCTTTACTTGTAAGTGACCAATTATGAGCAATTTGTGACCTATAAGACAAAAAATTTTTCAATGTTCAACTTTTTAGATGGTGTGCCAGCATCATGGAGCCTAGGTTTATACACTGATATCTCTTTTCTGATTAATTCTTCCGTAGAATATTTCAAATTAACAGCGTAATAAAAGAAATCTTATGACTGAAGTCATAATGTTAATTAATATCGATTAGCTGCGACTGTCTAAATTTTTTTTTCTCAAAAATGTAGATATTTTTGAAAATATGATTTAGCTTAGAATTATTAACAATTAGATTTCTTTTTATTTAGAAGTTATGAGGGAACATATCTTTCGGTTTAGTTATTTAGCTATTTAATAAAAACTAACCAGGATAAACTCCACTGTTTTTCCCATATCGCCCGAACATAGTTCTCTGATATTTTACAGTTTCATGAATCCAGGACTGTGGTTCACTGTATGGAACTTTATTATGTAACATATTTCTATGTTGTGGTAATAATCTTGATTTATTCCTTTTTTGTTCTATATCTTGTTCACTGTATTTTGTATCATCTGTTAAGAGACAACAATAATTATTAAATCTCATTTAATATAGTATAAAATATATACGGAAAAAACATACCATTTTCATTTAAATTAATTATCGGGGATTCCTCATTTTGATTGGCTGAATTAACTTTGATTATATCACTTTTGAAACGAATTTGTTTTTGCCATGGTACTATTATATATCTTGTCGATTTTACTGAAATATTCATATTGTTTAATACTTGACCTAAAGATAATATATAACGTTCGTTTAGAAATTAAAGAATCAAATTTTTGGTTTTAAAATCATCTTAGTTCTGATCACTTCCGATCCATGTATATTTATAGTCAAACACAAAATCTATTAAAATTTGAGGAAATTAGTCAAAAAATTGTCATGTGTTATGTAGGTTATGTACATACAATGTAAAATGTAATATATTTAACCCATTATATTCCATTTCTATTTCTACCTAACGGATTTTGAGATTTTACATAAGGATGCAGGATGGGATTATTAAGTAAATTCTTAAAGATTCGTATTAATATAAATCCTCTAATTTCAAAACCCGCTATCTACAATTTAAAAAAAAAAATAAAAAATAAGATAAGAGTATTATATGCTTTAACTATTACCACTTTAATTGAATTTGTATACAAATTAATTCAAAATACGTTTTAAAGTATAAAGATATCAATTTAAGCTTTTAATGTTAGTTTCAAAACTCACTATCTACAATTACTATAATACATTTTGAATTCCCACCATGCAGTATTAACCAATTAGAAACTGTTATGTCTCCGAAATCATTTAAGGAGTCTCCACATTCTCGCCGAGGTTGCACGAAACGAGAATGTAGAGGGTCATTTCGCTGTGTCTCGCGGTTGGTGTTTTAAATCTTTAAATGATTATAGCGGCCCCTACACGCTCAATAATATTGTGCAATCAACTTGCGCAATTTATTGAACGCTTCTCCAGACAGTTCAATAATTTTGTTAAAGAAGTTTGTGCAATAAACTGAATGCAGGAATTGTACTTAATTAAACTGCTGTTTAATTTTAAATATTAAGTCACAAAGATGTTGCAAAGTAATAAATAATTATTCTTGCAAATTAATAATTCATACTGGTTCAAATAATAGCCATCAAATATGACTACAGAATAACAAACAAATAAAGTAGTATTGCGCAATAATATCTACACAGCCTACAGACGTTACAATATTCATTCATTGCACAATATATTTCAAACTATTTTTGATCAGCACAATATATTATTGTACAACCCTTCAATATAACCTACAGACGATCAATAATATTGTACAATCTTAGATTTTGTGCAATATTATTGAGCGTGTAGGGGCCGCTTAAGACGAGTTAACTCGTCCTGCAATATGGCGGCTCAAAATGCTGTCATATGTACATATCCACTGGTACAGGTGCCGCCATCTATGACAATACGGTATAATTCTAAGTAATGTTCAATTTTATCAACATAGTTTAGTATAATTTATTTTTTATAAATTCCTAGGATTCACTTTTTTAATGTTGGGATCTTTAATTTTTTTCTTTTTCTTTTTTTGTAGCCTTATCTATTGTACTTATCACTTGGCAGTAATAAGGCCGGCATTTTGAGACAAAAAAATTTTACCATATGGTTTGTTTAAAAGGGTTAATGCTATTCATATGGCTGAACCAACATCAGCGAGGAACTCGACGAGGAACCTCGTCCAACCTCGGCGAGAATGTAGAGTAGAGGGTCATTTTTTTATGGCTCGCGGTTGGTGTTTTAATGCTATTCATATGCCTGAGCCAACCTCAGCGAGGAACTCGGCGAGGAACCTCGTTCAACCTCGGCGAGAATGTGGAGACTCCTTTATGAAATACAAAAAGTTTTAATCACAAAACAAATTTTCTGATTGGTAAAAACAATGGAGTATTATAATATGTAGATCTAATTTATATGAGAGAAATTGACAAAATTGGTCAGGAAAATTGTAAATATAAGGCTTTCTTTTTTTACCACTCGCGGCGTTAATAATGCTCGAATACTGATGTGAACATAGCGAATATAGTAACATAAAACCACAGAGGATAGAGGTACAATACGTATCTCTATACTATTGAAACCTGTGTAACCAGTAAGAGATAGAAAATATATACGTGCACGGTGTTTACTTTGTATTCGTGCGATACTGTGTATTTGTGTTAAGCGGGTTCTACACGATGCTACGAACGTTCCTTCCAACGTTCGATCGAACGTTTGAGGCAATTAAGTTCGATAGTTGATGCGACGAATGTATCTGCTACACGGTGAATCGAATGTTTGATCCAATACGAATGATGATGTGTTGGTACTCAGTGGACGAAGCTGTTATCTGTCTGATGTTATCTCTAATGTTATACACTGATGTTATCTCTCTTGTATAATGTGTTGGGACAAACGTTTATTCAGTGGACGAAGATGTCATCTGTCTGATGTTATCTCTAATGTTATACACTGATGTTGTCTCTCTTCACATGAACGAGTCGTGAAGCTGCTGAGTCGAACCAACCAACGCAACCAACATTGACCTTCAAACGTTCGAAGCATCCCTTTGACTCGGTGCAAGAATACCGACATCGAGCGGGACATGGCCAAATGCGAACGTTTGACGCTCGACATTGGACACTCGTAGGTTCGAACAACGGCTACACGATGCTATGAACCATCCAACGTCGAATGTTGGAAGGTGTTCGTAGCATCGTGTAGCAGCGGCTTTAGTGATCCTTGGTGGTACTGGTCGTCACGTGACCATTATTCACATACATATGTATGATATCAGAACGCTCCGTGTGGGAATGTAACAATGCAAACAACAATCTAATCCATTGTACTGCGATTGACCTACACTGATCGACTGCCGATGAGCGTGTGACTATTAAGAAGCCTAACGGACACAGAAGTGCACACTGCAGATTTCATGATAGAGATAGATGCTATACTTCTGCTCTGTGCATAAAACAGATAAAACAGAATGTAACTGCAGTACTTATTCTCAAGTGGAAACACGTCGGGACTGGGGAAGTGAGTGTTTCCATTTGAGAATCACCAATGTCAGTTGATGATATTTAATAATAAGGAAATACATAGAAATTACATATGTATGAAATAAACTCTTAAGGTCCGTCCACACGGCTCAAGCATTACCACCGACTTACTTGCGCAAACCAGGTTTGTGCAAGTAAACATGTACGTATTGGCGACGCAAAGATTCTCATTCGCGCCTCTGGTGGTAAAATTAGAACTAGAATCAAGTAAAAATATATGTATACGATTACAGGACGATATAAAATCTAGTAATCTGCGCATAATTTGTATAGTACATTTTTCTATCGACAATTAAACGTATACAAAAATTTTTACTTGATACAGCTTCTAATTTAAAAAACCAGGAGCGCTCGCGTAATCTTTGCGTCGCCAATGGACGGGAAAATACGTACATGTTTACTTGCACTAACCTGGTTTGCGCAAGTAAGTCGGTGGTAAAGCTTGAGCGTGTGGACGGACCCTTATGGTTCAAATTTATACGGCGAATATCCAATGTTACTGACTCCGATTTTACATAGTGACGTCGGCGAATTATATAATATACAATGTAAATCATCCGACGCAAAATAAAAATTGTTAAGTTTATTTTAAAAACAATCGAAAAACCCACTTTATAACTGAGTTGAACATTGAAAAAGATTCCAGAATATTCTATTCAAAAGCTAACAGAGATAATATAGAAGCTCGCGTTTCCATTTGAGAATAAGTACTGTACCGCTTTCGTATCCGTCGAACACGAGTGCCATCTTTGATTTGGACACTTTTTTGAATACATTGAGTTTCGACTCCTTGTCTAATCTCCATAGGTAAAAACAATGAAATTTTTTAGAAAAATGAGTGGTTCAAGTCTTCAAGTAAAAACCTCAAAGTAATGTTGTAAATATAGAAGAAAGCGATTGTGGTAATTACAAAATTGAATTAAAGAAATAAACAAGACGAAAAGATACCTACGCAAGATTTTGCTCTAAAAGTTAAATTCTTTAATCAGGGTAGTATTTATGTACTTTACATTTTGGTAATATGTATTTATTTTACATTTGGTAATACCATTTTTTAAATTAATTTTACATACAATCATAATATTTAATTTACATTTACATACACTTTTTCAATCAAATTCCTTTTTTATACTACATGAAATTAATTTATTTATATATTTAAAATAAACATGTAATTAAGGTGAATCGATCAGTACTGACAAATTTTTTGAGAAATGAATTACTAAGTCTATTTTTTTTCTCTGTTAATAAATATAATTTATGTGTAGAAAAATAAGTTAAATTTTATAATACATGTAACAGTATTAATATTTGATTATTGTTCAATCTTCTAATTTTAATAATTTTAAAAATAATGAATTTGATTCTGGTAGGGATGTGTACGCACACATAATATATTACGGGTGTATTAGTATAAAATGACATTTTTATAGTTTTTTTCTATTTATTACAATAATTAAACGTCCAATATTAAACAAAATCGTTTTTTAATGATTCAAAATCATAAAAGAAAATAATTTTCAGTTTTTTAAATCTTAAAGTTGGTTTTCAATGACACAACTTACTTAAGTACATACCACTGATTCACTTCTAATCATTCTTTGGCATTTACTCGTACGTAAAAAATTCTAACTTTGAAAATTTATTTTTTCTAAACTACACGTCAGAAATTATTCAAAATAGTGTCAATGAATGCATCATTTCTTTCTCTATAATATACTAAAATTTTAAATTCTAAATTTGGAAAATTTCAAGTGATCGATTCACCTTAATATAGCTCTGTATAAATACTATTTAAGTAGTACCAGAAACTGTTCGAGCCTATTCAGTTAGTTTGAAAATCCCACAGCAAAATCCGCTATAATCACCCAAGGTCTGTAATAGATAAGGTTGGACCAACGCATCTATACCCCTGGCCCTAGTCTAGTGATGACTCATTGTAAGCCTTCAGACAGTGTCGTATTCACTTAAAAATTTTTAGGAAGTAGTTTAGTAATTAAAATATAATACTTGAGATACAAATAAAAAAAAAAAATATATATTCGTGTTTTATTTTTTAATATAATATGTATGTATAAATATATTAAATAATATTAAATAAAAAAGGAAAAAAGAAACAAAAATATTTTTAGAAAAAAAATTTATTAAAGGACCCCGCAATTATTAGGTTTAAATTAGGTTTCCGTCAAATTGTCTAACTTTTTGATATATTACTCTATACATCCTCCCGATCAAAAGTCCCAATGGGCATAACGTCCCAAGGACTCGAAATTTTGAGCTACTGACCTTCAAAGTTCAACGTCTTTTAATACTAAAGTAATACTTTAAAAACAATTGTACTGACAATTAATAACAATTAATACTAAAGTAATACTTTAAAAAAATTGAATTCAATCACGTGTAAAGACAAAATTGTAAAATTAATACTTACTTTAAGAAAAATTAAATAAGTCCTTTCGAAATTAATTTTAATAGAACTTTAACTATAACTATATTAAAATAATAATATAAGAAAATTTAAATTAAAAAAAAAAATACTTTTATTGAAATAAATTTTACTTATTCAATTTCAACGGAAATTTTAAATCTGTACCGCTACTGTGTAAACAGTAAACTGTATATAGGCATACGATGGTATACACGGTATACACTGGAATATAGCAAGAGATACGAAATCATGTATAACTGTGATGACTCATTGTATGCCCAAGCCCTTCCCCCACTGATTAAAATGGCACAATTATTTACATAAGCTTGGACCAACCTTCTATCTATACAAACCTTGATAATCACCTATGTCACATTATGTTGAATGTTGGGAACATGGTGACTGTGGAGGGTAGATATCAGGAGCACCATCTCTGTATCAAAAAGTGTCCATCGAAAGGCGTAAATAGTGGCGGCGCCACTGTAGCAAAAGGGTAAATTTAGAGAAGTAAACAAGGAAAGAAAAATATCCGCGTTGTTATGTAATTGTTGCTTTTTTTATTATAATTATTACATATAATAGGGACCGAGCCTGAACTATAGACGGCAGCACTGGCACCGATAGTGGCGCCTTTATACGTCTAAAAATGAAACATATTAATGCTGAATGAGAAATGGGGGAAATAAAAATGAGTGGTACTATGGTGTTACTTGATATGAATTTTTTTTTGCTTGTCAGTTAATAAAAATTAAAAGAAACTGAGGACTCTTGTTGAGAAAAAAGCAATATATCACCAAATTACACGTACATAAACTCTAATGGAAAATACGGAATTTCTGTTATATTTCAATAAAAAATGATGCTAAAAATTTAAAATTTTGCATAGAAAATAAGTAAATCTGTTTAAACATGTATACGAAACTTAAAAATAAATAATTAGAAAATACTATACTATCCGGCGCGACGTTGTTGAAAAAAAGTTAATTCTTGGAGTAAATGAATTATTAACTGAAAATGTGGTGACATCTGATAATGTCGTAATAACTGAAAAGCGTGGTAGAAAATCCAAAAATAAAATGAAATCTTATATCAAACAGTAATATAAAATGGAAAAATTGAAATGAACCCAATCTAGTACCGAAGTGTTAATTGAAAATTATTTACGGTTCTTTTTAATAGTTAAAATAAATAAAAGCAATAATTTTGAAAGTTTTTTATTGTCGTTCTTTTAATATGTAAAGAAATAATTATTTGAAAGTGAAATTTTAAATCTTAATTCTGTCGAATACCTTTTGTATAAAATATTTTGTCAGAATGACTCCTTTTAAAACAACTATAATAAAAGGAAAAAATTCAAACAAATTCAGTTATCGTTAAATAAAAGAAAAAAAAATTTAATTTCTGTAAAGAATTGGTAATTTTTTTTCTGTATATTTCTTCCAACATGGTATCCTTACACTGAAACAATTTTACAAATTTCTTCAGTTTTATTTGTTATAAAACAATCACTATTATGACCTCGATAACAATTGATGTCAAACTTATGAACCCTTCTGGCGAGATTGTGTTTCTACATTACTCATTTTTACATTAGTACATTAATACCTTTTTTTGCATTTGTGCATTTCAGTACAGTCTATGATTATACATGTGTCCAGAAAGTTTTGTTTAAATATTTCAGGCCTACAAGTCTTTATAGTTGCCTTTAACGGTCACACAATGAATTTTTTTGGCAAGATACATAACGTTGAAATAGTAACTATAAATATTTTTTTTATATACATATAAAAATACGATGAATTTGGAATATGTAATACAGTTAAAGCTGAATAATACAATCATGTTTTTTTTTTTTTTTTTTTTTAATTTTATGAGTATAATGAACAATCTTGTTTTTTTTGGAAACTTAACTTTTTACTTTCTGTAATAGCATTTAATAGCACGTATGGACTGACTGAGTTACAGCCTAGGGAGGTAGAATTGTAGTGGCTGCAAGTATTGTTCAAAAAATTCTTTAGGATTTGTAAATACCTCCGTAATACTACGACCCAAATGCGATTGAATTCTTCAATAGAAAGCAACTTGATGGAAAACAGACTATTCGGAGTTGCATCACAGAAAATAAAAGTTCTTAAGAAAGTAAGAGTATGGGTCTAAATAAATGCCTATTCTCAAGAAACGCTTTTTATAACATATTTTAGAACAAACGTGTGAAGAAATGCTGATAGTGGGGAGCGGTATTTGATTTAAACACCTCACTGGTAACGCCCATTATACTATTATATTTTTCTTCATTTTTTATGGCCTCTAACCCTTAAAAACCTGAACAAAGCGTCGTTTCGGAATTAATAACATACGGATCATAACTTCCATCTTTCATTTTATTTTTTGAGGTGATTTTAATGTTAGGCTCACAGATTGTATTTAAAGTTTTCTTCACGTTAATAGTAACTTGCATTTCCGTATATCTTATCCCATCTATGTTGTTTAAATTACACATAATTTGGATTGACACATTCTTCGAAACATTCTTCTGTATGACATCTACTATTATGATTAATTATTACTGGGATATTATCTGCTATGTTAAGTATGTTAAGCATGTTAAACACTTAATTCTCTGATTCCGTTATGGGCAGTTGTCGTACGCAGTTTTGCAATACTAACATCAATATCAATCACATCAGCAAAACGTTTGTACGTTTTTTATACTTACTTTTACCAAGAAAATTGGAACAACTTTTAATACAACAATATCTTATTATGAAATTCATGCTGATATTAATCCTACAAATAATATTATTTAATTGATAATTTAATTATCAGAAAGTGCATTTTACATATTAACAAAATTTAATTTGACATTTAATAACATTATAGACAAGATATCCAAAACTAAGAATAGTTATGTATATCTATGTCACACCCGAAATGCATCGCTAAATCTGACACCAGATGGCAATAATGTCGTCAAGATCGGTCCCTATAGTTTTATTATTTTAAAAATTTTTATAAAACTCATAAAAAAATTACTATACTCTTTTGTTACTCTAGCGCTATTCTGGCGAGTTTTTGAATTGTTACTTAGTACTTAAAACGGGACACTTTTTGAACTATTTTTTTTATTGTTTTCCGGTCAAGATAGTCCTCCTGATATCTACCCTCCATAATGGTGACTAGACAAGTGTACGACCTCCATCTTCGTGTTTGATTTGTGGTATAAAAAATTTCAGTGCATTTGCGCATGTGAATTACTAAACCGCGCTAATATTTTAGCAAAAATTTAAATATGTAACGTCTACAAGTTTCCAAATATGGTAGTATACGTCAAATAATTTGAATTTTTGTTTGCGCGGTTGAATAGTGCACATGCGCGAGAATTTTTTATACCACGAATCAAACACAGCCCATGTATGCAAAAAAGGGTCGAAAAATAAGAAGGCATTAGTATGATTAGTATTCCGTGTGTACCAAAGCGCGAAAAGAGTGAAACGGCAGTTTGAAATAGAGACAATAATTTAAAATTTATTATAAAATACGTCATTTAGGTTGTTTAAATGTAAATAATAGAAAAAAAGCAATAATTATTGAAAAATAGTTAAAAATAAAGAAGTAAACGATAATAATAAATTTAAAATTAGAGTGCAAAGGGAAATTAGAGCCACGAGTGGAGAAAAAAGAAAACATAATATGTACCATTTTCGTGGATAATTCTGGCAATTCCCCCCGTTTGAGTTCAGCCACAGAGGACAGAGACCCCGCAACTATCTCTTTTCTGAAATCACGAGTGTGTACTTCTGTGCTCATTAGGCTTCTTAGTTGTCAGTTTGTCAGTAGCAGTCGATGATTGAAGATCAACCACACGATAATGGACTTGATTGTTGTTGGTATGGTTACATCCCCTAGTACATGCGTATGCTGTCATAGCTATGTATGCAATAACTGAGCCACGTGACCGCCCTACTATCTGCGTTACTCACACAAATACACAAAATCGCACTAATACAATGTAAACCCAGTGTGTGTATACAACATATTGTCTATCTCTTACATGTTACACTGGTTCCAGTAGTGTAGGCATAGATATGTTGTCTCTATTACTCTATGAGTTCAGCCCTTGTGTAGTGCCCATGGTCTTAGTATATATAAAAAGTTTGGCAGAAAATTTGAAATAAACATATCAGAAGGATCAGAAGTAGAGATGTCGATTCTCCAAAAAAAAGATCGATTTTGGATCGATTTAAATCGAAATTAAAAAAATCGACCCAAAAAAAAAAATCGACTAAAAAAAATCGATTCTGTAAGATCGATCTAAAAAATCGAAATTTTGAAAAGTTTAAAAAAAATTAACTGACAGTTTGTTAAGGAATTTAATTGATAGTACATGGAAGGTATACTATGTAAAAACGTTTTATATTATACTTGTAAAGGCGATGAGCTAACGTGGATTGGTGAAAGTAGGAAAAAGTTGGAATGATGTAACTGAATGTATAGAACGACTATCACGGAATGAATCAAGTTTATTTAAAAATTTCAAACAAACTGACAAAAAAACGTTTTCTAAATATGTAAGTCCTTTTGTAGGAGAGGAATCACTTGGAACATGGGTGGTCTTCCTTTCTTTTTGCATTCATAGTCTTCATAGTTGTACAAATAGTACATATGGTAGGTACATATATATTATATAGTTATATGGTATACATATTGGCTATTGGCACATTGGATACTACTGGAACTAATTAGGAAAGATAATGCGTATATAGTTATACATACGAGTATAGCCACATGGGGAGTTTTACCCATTGTTATCACAACGGGTAAAAACTAAAAAGTAACAACTAATAATAACATTTTTGGTGTTTCCTTTTAATACACGTTTCTTTGTAGAATTAAAATAAAAATGAAATTATTTTTCAAAAAAATCGGTTGTCCATCTTTTACTTTTAATAATCGATTCATGAATCGATTCAAATGAAAAAAATCGATTTTTTAAGCTTCGATTAATCGATTTAAAATCGACATCTCTAATCAGAAGTAAACAAGTTTATAGACCAGGAGATAGTGACATAAAACTCCGCGATTTTTGCACTTATTCCTGGAGGAGTATTGAAAGATATAAAAGGGTTAAGAAATATAAGGAAAAATTTGAGTTCCGCTCGCGTGGCTTTCATGTCGAAAATTCAATTTTTTTTGTAAAAAAGATGTGTTTTGATATGATTTTCGCATTTATGCCATGTGTATTAACATAACTAGCCGTGGAAAACGATAGGCATAAATCGCATAAATGGCTAAAGGATTGAAACGTTAATGTGAACTTGCATAAGAAAAAGTGAATTTGAGACGATTTCCGCATTTATGTTTTTTTGAGTGCAGCTTTGAAAAGTTATTTTAGGTTCCTATAAAAAAAAGCATAAATCACTGGCATGGTCTTCGTTAATAGTGTTAAAGTTATAGAAAATATATGTAATAAATTGAGATAGGTAAAGTGGTATTAGCGATAGTTTTGTGAGCCAGACTAGGGTGTCCATTCGTCCCGGTTTTTTTGGATTTGTCTCGGTGTCTTGATAGATTCTTTCGGGACGACTATTTGTCCTGGTTTTTTAAACTACTTATTATCATCATCATATAAGTACACAATTTTCCAGTAAGTAAAATGGTAGTAAATAATTTAGTAATTATCACATTGAAATAACCAACTGTAAACATTTTGAGCGGGTAGGTTTTTTTTGGGACGTGTAGATGTCGGTCACATCTGAAAATAATGTTGAAATTAGTTTTTCGATTAGCTCTGTAACTGTGAATCTAATTGAATCGGTGAGTGCAGAAACCACATTAGTCAATAAAATTTGAAAATTAACTTTTTACACTCAATGAGTTTATCTAAGGTAAAGCGGGTTCTACACGATGCTACGAACGTTCCTTCCAACATTCGATCGAACGTTTGAGGTAATTAAGTTCGATAGTTGGTGCGACGAATGTATCTGCTACACGGTGAATCGAATGTTTGATCCAATACGAATGATGATGTGTTGGTACTCAGTGGACGACGCTGTTATCTGTCTGATGTTATCTCTAATGTTATACACTGATGTTGTCTCTCTTCACATGAACGAGTCGTGCAGCTGCTGAGTCGAACCAACCAACGCAATCAACATTGACCTTCAAACGTTCGAAGCATTCCTTTGACTCGGTGCAAAAATACCGACATCGAACGGGACACGACCAAATGCGAACGTTTGACGCTCGACATTGGACACTCGTAGGTTCGAACAACGGCTACACGATGCTATGAACCATCCAACGTCGAATGTTGGAAGGTGTTCGTAGCATCGTGTAGCAGCGGCTTAAACTGACATTGTGGAAAGAAACCACATCAGTCAGTGTTTTATTTTTGAAAATAGAAAGATTTGGTAAATAGTATTGAGTGCAGAAAGCATATAAGTCTGTGGCTTAGGGTTTGTGTCCATTTAAGAGTAACTAGCAGAAGTAACCATCCAGAAAGTTGATAGTTCGTTGTCCACTTGAGAGTACTTTCAATAATTTTCACTCTCCAGAAAACTGTCTGATAGCAAACTCTCCGATAGTGCTCTGAAAACCGTGTCGACATATAACAGTTGACAGCTAATGTCAAATTTTGATTAAGAAACATTAATGTGATTTTTATTTGCTCTAATCGTTAAAAAAAGTTATGGAGACAGAAAAATTTGCTTCATTTTATAGTCAAATTTATATTTTAAAAAAGAAATAACTGTTTAAAAAAATTTCTGGTGATTTTTCAAATTATTCAGTTTATGTTGGACTTATTATGCAATATTTTATTTTTATGATCACAGTTTTTATAATTTTATATTTTCCATTTAAAAAAATGTTGTTTGACAAATATTTAATTAATGTTGTATCTTCTTCTTTAATTCATTCTTTCCTATCCATTTTTAAATTAATTTCAATAATTAACTCTGATATTTTAATTTTTTTAATATTCAATTTAACAGTTTTTTTATTGAACAAATAAAAAGTTTAAGGTATAATTCCTACATTCTGCATATAACAAAATACGACAAATTAGTATAAATAGAAACAACGTACAAAATCAATATAATATAGCTGATGAGAGAGCTGTAACAGTACGAACATGTTTCGAATTTTGAGAGTAACTATCGGAGAGATGAATTTATGCTTGTCCACTTGAGAGAACTAGAAATTTATCTACTCTCCGAGAGTTTTTGCGTGAACTGTCGGATAGTACTATTAGCCCTATGTTCACTTCTAAATCTTCTAATTACGACTCTCGAGAGAAGCTTTCGATAGTTTTTCTCTCAGATGGACACGTACCCTTATATTGTTTTTGCGCTCAACGTTAATAATTGTCACTTTCTTCACGAGATGGCTGTCTATTATTTAGCTGTCATATCACAGTACTGAATTCTACAATGTTTTAAGTTTAAACTGTATTTTTTTTAAATTTTAGAATAAATTATGTTGCAATCATATGTTCTCATATTTAAAAGCAATTCTAAAATCAAGACAAAAATTTTAAAGTTTTCAGTTCTTTATTTGTTGAGTGCAGAAACAACACAAGTCAAATTTATTTTTGTTATTTTATAAAGAAAATTTTAATTGAAAATGAGAAAATAATATTGTGAACACATTTCCGTAATATGAATGTAAAGTTTAAGTTGAAAATTTTTTCCCAAATTCATATTTTGAGAACAGTAGGGTCAAGTAGGAGACAGTGGCTATAGCGACAACAGTGGCGCAGAGGGTATTACCAAGAAAGTGTCAGGGATATTTATCAATCTCAGTCACTTTTTGGAAGCCCTCAGCGCATGCACACTTTGTAACTAGTCGCATAGATAATTTATATAACTACGTTATATAGATATATATATAATATAAGGATAGAGAATATCACTTTATTTTCTTCCAGGCCGTCAATAAGGTGAGGTCGCTAGTGTCCAATGCTAGTGTCTGTCTTGTTTCGCTTGGTTTCGCCTGGTTTCGTTCCATGTAGATCGTTTATGTTTTGTTTCCGGTTTCTGTCATTAATAAAATAGTGGTTTGATAAATCTATCATATGTGATAAATATAGATATTTTGTCATTCGCGAGTTTGTGAATTTGTGAATTTCGCGAGTTTGTGAAACCGTGAAACACTTTGTGAATTTTAATTAAAATTATCTAATAAAAAGTCACTCAAAAATAATATTTCAGAATTTGATGGTAAAACTTACACGCCAAAAAACAAATCAAATTTTCATTCATTGTCATAAAATTTATTTGCACATGTTGGGTAAATTGCAATATGGCATGTGTTCAATAATTTAGATGTTTGCTGCAAAAAAGAAACAAACATGACTGGAAATTATTGTATCTAAAGAGTTAAAGCGCGGACACATGTTTTTATTAAAAATAATTGCATTTTATTATTAATTATCACACTTTAAATGTGACAGACATTTTTGATATAACAACTAATTTAACACAATTAATTGTATTATTTATTATTATTTACTAATAAGAAACCGTAAAAATATAGAATTGTTAAAAAAAACCGTTACAAACGTGTAATAAAAGTTTTAAACAAAGTTTTTTTTAAATAAATATAACCATTTAACCTTTTATTTTCAGCCATTTTAAATGTGTACGTCGTAAATTTTCAGAGAGAATATACCACATCAACAATATATGCGATGTATACCGTGTGTACACAGAATGAATCGTGGTTTATAAACTAGGACGCACAACGTTGTAGAATATAAGGTGCTTCACACCGTATTAAGATAACGCTAGACTTCAAATTTAATATAAGAATTTGTTAGCTTTAGATTATAGGTGGTGAGGTTAGTTAAGGTTAGGTTAGTTTAGTTAGTTTTAACAATATACTTCGACTTTGATATAAAAACTAGGTGGTGAGGTTGGTTTTGGTTAGGTAAGGTAAGTTAGTTTTAACAATATACTTCGACTTTTATATAAAAACTAGGTGGTGAGGTTGGTTTTGGTTAGGTTAGTTTAGTTAGTTTTAACAATATACTTAGACTTTGATATAAAAACTAGGGGGTGAGGTTGGTTTTGGTTAGGTTAGTTTAGTTAGTTTTAACAATATATTTCGACTTTGATATAAAAACTAGGTGCCTCTTATTTTACGATGTTACAACATATCAAAGAAAAAACAAAATCGGAGGGGTACACCCCCGTGATGCTCCTTGTATGTCCTATGTAGGGATTGTAAACCCCTATTTATCTTTTCCAAATTTTTACTCCTCATTTTCAACAATTTTACCTTCAATTCTTAATTAATATTTCTAAAATTATTTTAATCAGTCTGTATATATTTTTATGTTAGCCTTTTTTTTTTCTTTAAATTTGATAAAACAGTAACTTTTTTTTTGGGTTTGTTACCATGTTTTCTGCATTCCTGTATGTATGTATGTATAATTTATATGTCTATTTTCTCTATAGTGTAGATAAGTAAAAATTAATGTGTAATTTTTTTGGAAATAAGATACGACTTTTTATTATTTTTTTTAATTTTTTATTTTTTTGGGGTGTTTTTTTTTTTTTAAATTTACTTCTGTTTTTCATTGTTTTGTTATTTTTGTTGCGTTCTAGTTCATAAATACTACAATAACTTTCTTTAAAAATTGTGCAATGTCATACAAATGTCAGTATTAAAAAATTTGTAAAATATTAATAAATTTGAGTTTTTGAAAACAAAAATAGGCTTCCGCGCTTTAACTTTTAACAATTAAAATTTTCCACTAGCTTTGGTTCGTTTTTACCGGTTCAAAAAAATTTTTGGGCACACATACCATACTGCAATTTTCCCCACATGTTTTCTTAAAAAAATACATTTACAACTTAAAAAAGGAGACATGAAATATGCTTTATTAGTTCAGGTACTGTTTTCAAGAAACGTTTTCTTTTTAGCGAATTTCCAAAACTGGAAATTCAGCTTTTACGCCAGGTGTCATGCTGCGACCTAAGCCCGGGACCATATCAGAAATATGTTTTGAGGTCCCTAGAATACGAAAATGATATTCACTAAAATTTATATATATATATATATATATATATATATATATATATATATATATATATATATATATATATATATATATATATATATATATATATATATATATATATATATATATATATATATATATATATATATGTATCCGCGCGATAACTCTCGAACGAAACGTCTAACGCTTATGAAATTTTGTGTGCGGACTGGATTCTGAATTGGCTTGGCTAAGTTCGTTAGCCAGACACGTCGGATGCCCAGAAGTAGGTTTTCTGGCCATTTTTTATCATTCGATCCTATCATAAGGCAGTTCGATTTTTACATCGTTGAAAAGGAAAAAAAAAATTATGAAGAAAATATTCTTATAATTTTCTTTCTATTTTAAGTATTTTTCGAGAAAATGTAAATTTTCACTTTTATTCTTTCTTTGTTAGTCTAATAAGTAATTTATATTTATATCTCAGTTCTTTATGAAGTATAAAAATATTTCACTTTTTTATTAAAGAATTTTGTGAGAACAAGTGAAAACTATTCACATATATGTGATATAACACACATACATGTATAGAGTTTTGTTTCTCATTTATTGCATTATAATTAGCATGGTTCTATCCCATATTAAAAAATGTAAATTAAACAGATTTTCTAAGCTAATGTAATGAAGAATTTTTTTTTTTTTATTGAATTTTTAAGTAAACAAGAAATTGAAGATTATGTTATGATATAAATATTATTAAATATAAAACAAAACAAAATATGTACAATGTACATATGTATGTACGGAAAAATATTTTGAATCGATTTTGAAAATTTTTCCACTAATAATTAATAATGTTAAAAAATTAAACCATTTCAAATGGATTTAAGGTATTTTATGTGAGGTCAAGGTTTTCGGGACCTAAAAAGGCCAGAAATTAATTAACCAATCGATTTTAAAAAATTTTTCACAGTTAGTAAGTTAAAGTATTTGAATTAATTAATTAAATGATGTTCGCAAGAAGCTTACGGACTGCCATAAGTTATATGAGATCCTTAGAACCCTTTTCTTACTGTTAGAGTACTAGACTTGTATGAGTTTCGCCAGGATTTACTGATCCCATAATTGTAAAAAATAAACTAAAGGACCAATTTTAAAAATTTCTTCACTGTTACAGAGCTAAACTATTTTAGATAGATTTAGAATACATTATGTAAGGTCTGCCAGGGTCCATAGGATCCAGAAGTGTCAAAAATAAACTAACTGACCGATTTTGAAAATTTTTTCACTGTTACAGAGCTAAACTATTTTAGATAAATATAAATTAAGTTATGTAAGGTCCACCAAGGTCCATAGAACCCAAAAGTGTCAAAAATAAACTAACTGACCGATTTTGAAAATTTTTTCACTGTTACAGAGCTAAACTATTTTAGATAAGTATAGATTACGTTATGTAAGGTCTGCCAGGGTCCATAGGATCCAGAAGTGTCAAAAATAAACTAACTGACCGATTTTGAAAATTTTTTCACTGTTACAGAGCTAAACTATTTTAGATAAATATAGATTACGTTATATAAGGTCTGCCAGGGTCCATGGGATCCAAAAGTGTCAAAAATAAACTAACCGACCGATTTTGAAAATTTTTTCACTGTTGGGGAACTAACTATTTTAGACAGACATACATTACGTTATTTAGGGTCCGCCAGGGTCCATGGGACCCAAAAGTGGTAAAAATAAACTAACCGACCGATTTTGAAAATTTTTTCACTGTTACAGAGCTAAACTATTTTAGATAAATATAGATTACGTTATGTAAAGTCTGCCAGGGTCCATCGGATCCAAAAGCGTCAAAAATAAACTAGCCGACCGATTTTGAAAATTTTTTCACTGTTGGGGAGCTAAGCTATTTTAGATACATATAGATTACGTTATGTAAGGTCTGAAGTGTCAGTAGGACCTAAAAGTGTCAAAAATAAAATAACTGACCGATTTTGAAACCTTTTTACTATTACCGAGGTAAACTATTTTAGATAGGTACAGGTTGTGTTATCTGAGATCCACAACTGTCCTGCGGATGCAAATGCGGCGTAGAATGCTACACAACGGGTTTTGAATATATATATATATATATATATATATATATATATATATATATATATATATATATATATATATATATATATATTACATAAAGTCCGCCTAGAATATACGGTCGAGCTGATTTTTTAATAAGGTCCACCGGGATCTTGCAGATCCGAAAACGCCAGTAATAAGCTATCGAAAAGATGCTAAAAAATTTCTCACTGCTAGAGAACTAAATTATTTTAGATGGATACAACTATGCTGCACAAAATTCGTTCGGGTTCTTGGGTCCCCAAAAATACCAAAACTAATTACCCAGCCGATTTTAAAAATTCTTTTACTCTTAGAAAGCTAAACTATTTTAAATAGGTACAGGTCTTAGATGAGATCCGCCAGTGCCCAAGATTTGGAAATTCGCTATGTTATGCAGATGCTGCGACAGGGGTATTTTTTACTATATTTTATTTTAAAAGAATTTTCACGTGAATTTTTTCAAAAAGACATGACCTAGTTTAATTTACAAATTTGAGGAAGGTATATGTAGAATTAAAGACCATAATTCAAAATTGCATAAATTATTCAAAAATTACTGTACTCTACAAAAGTATTTTAAATGTCAGCTGCAAGTCAGTCAGCCTTTAGAGTGACTATTTAGCGAAATATTATTTTGAAAAATGAATGCATAAATCAAATAAAAAATAATAAAAATATATTAAATGTGTTTTAATTTTATTTCTGAAATCCCTTGTTAAAAATCCTTTTAAGATCGATTAACTTTGATTTTTCTGATTGATACTTGATTTAATTGAATATGTTGATTTTTAGTCGAATTTTCTCCGAAAAATTAGACTTATACAGTCTATACGATAAGAGCTGCGAGAGGCGAGAATAGGGGCGCTATCCGTTTTCGGACCCGTAGAACACGAATATGTAGAAAAAAAATGTCTGATATATATATATATATATATATATATATATATATATATATATATATATATATATATATATATATATATATATATATATATATATATTTCCCGCCACCTTTTAATTTGTGTAGGGCCCCCCTATGGAAGTTAAGAGATGAAATTTGGTAAATGGGGCTCATTTTCGAGGCACCTCATACTATCAAAGTGGGGTCAAATTTTGGGCAAATTTTTTTTCTGACCCGACCTTTAAGGGGGTGGTGGGGGGCGGAAAAGCAATAAAACTTTTTCAAACCGGTTTTAAATAATGTTTCGGTCAATTATCTACAACATATCCAAAATTCAGCTTCCTAGGATGATATGGTGGGAGTAGAGGGGGGAAAAACGATTTTCGCTGGATCTAACAGGCCCCCAGCCCCCCAGAATTAACGTAGAGGGTTGAAATTTGGTGTGTTGATAAAGTTCGTACCTAGGTTGTGCTTTTTGGAGGTTTTAATATTTTACCCCACCCCCCTCATTTTTAAGCTACAATTTCATGCATTTTCGACGTTTTCGAAGTTTGTACCACTCGCACAGGTTACCCGAATAAACCTAGAGGGATGAAATTTTGTATTCGGATTGAGTTAGTATCAAGGGGGTGCCTTTTGGGGGTCTCGACTTTTAACCCCTACCCCCACCATTTTTATATCCAAAAGAACATGATTTTTCTTGTTTTTTAACAGTTTCGTTCGGGTCAAAATCTCCCCAAATAAACCTAGAGGGCTGAAATTTGGTGTACAGGTTAAGCTAATAGCCAGACACTGTTTTTTGGAGGTTTCAACTTTTAACCCTTACCCCCACGATTTTTACGCCAATATTTCCTTAATTTTTTTGCTTGTTTTCTAACACGTCTAGAGACTCCATAAGGAAACCTAGAGGGCTGAAATTTTATACGTGTATTCAGTTAGTATCCAGCTAGTACCTTGTAGGGAGTCCGCATCACTTTTCCCCCCACTTCTCCCATTTTTACATCGGAATTGAATGCTATTGTTAAATGTGTTTTAAAAGCATTATGTTTATTCTAAATACAAGTAGGCGAATAGTAATTTTAAAAAATTTAAAAAAAAGTGAACTTACTTTTATGACAAATGAAATACATACATATTAAGTAATTTAAAAATGTTATTAAAGTCACTGTTTATTTATAAATTAGGAATTTTGGATTTTTAGTATTTATAAAATAGAAATTTTGGATTTTTTTGGAAAGAAAAAATATCTTTATAAAGGCCTTCCAGTTTACTATTGAAGGTCCTTTTTTAATATTTAAAACTAAAACATAAAGGCAATTAGCGGATAAACATGGGCAGGAATGTCCTCGTACGAATTGTGTTGGCTTTTTTCTGCTACCTGTTTTCGGCACAAAATTGAAATTTACTGAGATACAGCCCTTAAATACTTAAAACCTTTTTTTAAAGCCTCGATCAGCCGAACACTCATCACCAGTTTTGAAACCAACAAAATGACAATTCGGTTGTAGACTTTCAATCACATTTCGCTTGTAGACATTCAATACCGAAGATGAAGGGGAAAATTCGACTACCGTGATGGGGCCCCGCTGCTCACGGCGTTTTTTTTATTACATTGTATTTTCAGATACCTCATTTGCAATACTTTTCTAAAAATAATTTTTTTCAATGTAACTAAATCAAATATCAATCAGAAATATGCGTATAAGAGTAAAAATGTAAGATGAAATTTGAGTGTAGTGGCATTTCAAACGCGCGCTCCTAAAATTTTGTTTTCTTCCGGACCGAGAGATGGCATGTAAATAGTGGTTTAGCACCGTTGTACAGAGATAGTTATCTTTAGTGTATTTGATCTGTGATTTGATCTGTGACTAGTCGGCTTGAATCTACAGCGGAGTAATTTTGTATTGTGCATTGCTTACTATATTTTCAAGTAAAAAATTGAGTTGCAAGGTAAGAAATATTTTGTTTCAATTCTTTTATATTTCGCCTTTTTTTTAAAAATTGATATCTATGATAGAAACTAAGTTTAATTGAGATCACTGTCACGTATAATGCATCTCCTTATAGCTAATAATATTCCATTTGGTAGAACGAAAATTAAAAATGGCGACTAAGTACAAAGTGGCTCAGACCACTTGAGTACACAGTGGATCATGCGCCACTGTGTACTGTATAGGCAACAAACATTTAGATAATATGTATTCGTCTCTTATATTTGTATATTCTTTTATAGTACCGATGCCTCGTCCCGTGAAACCCCATAAAATCGGGAATCATACGGTTGATGATATGAAGAAAGCATTAACGAATATAAAAAACGGAATGAGTGTAAGGAGAGCTTCCAAAATTTTAGGGATTGCTTTCACTACGTTAAGACGCTATCATCTCTTCACCAGAAATATAACGATTGATGAAGCTCTTCTTACGCCAAATTATTCTGTTAATAAGGTGTTTACTGCAGAACAGGAAAAAAGCTTAAAAAATTATTTTCGCCACTACGCCTTTTAACGGATTAAGTTTTAACGAATGCCGAAAGGTTGCATACCAAATAACACTTGCCAATGACTCAAAAATGCCGAACTCATGGAAAGAGAAAGAAATGGCAGGAAAAGACTGGCTCCTTCTTTTTAGGAAGAGCCATCCAAAACAGGAATCCAGAATTATTATTCGATTGGCTGATTTCTAAGTCTTGTTTTATAATAGAGTTACTACTTTAATTAATTTAGTATTTATAAAACTAAACTAATGATTAATTATTTTTGAGTGATATATATCACTCAAAAATATAACCCATATATAACCCCATAATATATGATATAACCCCATAATATATATAATATAACCCCATAACCTATATAACAAATAACATAAATCGACTTATACAAAAATGGATGGATGAAATGGATGAACGAATGTTTTATTAATATTGATACGTCACAAAAACATAACAAAAGAGTCTTGATTGCGACATTTCATTAAAACAACATTAATACGTCGTTAAAACAACGTTAATTTTGTTACATATTAATTTAAAAATGAAACTTTTATGAAAATTTTTGTAAGGGCTTTATTTAGTATTTTGTGATATATATTAATATAAAAAAAACGCCGTGAGCAGCGGAGCCCCATCACGGAAGTCGAATTTTTCCTTTCATCTTCGGAATTGAGTGTCTACAAGCGAAATATAATTGAAAGTCCACAAGCGATTTGTAATTTTGGTGGTTTCAAAACTGATGATGAGTGTCCGGTTGATCGGGGCTTTAAAAAAAAATTTTAAGTTTTTAAGGGCTGAATCTCAGTAAATTTCAATTTTGTGCCGATAGCAGTTAACAGGGAAAAAGCCAACACAATTCGTACGAGGGCATTTCTATCCATGCTTATCCGCCAATTGCCTTTGTGTTTTATTTTTAAATATTAAAAAAGGAACTTAAATAGTAAATTGGAAGGCTTTTATGAAGATATTTTTTCTTTCCAAAAAAATCCAAAATTTCTATTTTATAAATAATAAAAATCCAAAATTCCTAATTTATAAATAAAAAGTGACTTTAATAACATTTTCAAATTACTTAATATGTATGTATTTCATTTGTTAAAAAATTGTATTCACTTTTTTTTAAATTTTTTAAAATTACTATTCGCCTACTTGTATTTAGAATAAAAGTAATGCATTTAAAACACATTTAACAATAGCATTCAATTCCGATGTAAAAATGGAAGAAGTGGGGGGAAAAGTAATGTGGACTCCCTAAAAGGTACTAGCTGGATACTAACTGAATACACGTACAAAATTTCAGCCCTCTAGATTTCCTTAGACAGTCTCTAGATGTGTTAGAAAACAAACAAAAAAATTAAGGAAATATTGGCGTAAAAATCGTGGGGGTAAGGGTTAAAAGTTGAAACCCCCAAAAAACAGTGTCTGGCTATTAGCTTAACCTGTACATAAAATTTCAGCCCTCTAGGTTTATTTGGGGAGATTTTGACCCGAACGAAACTGTTAAAAAACAAGAAAAATCATGTTCTTTTGGGTATAAAAATGGTGGCGGTAGGGTTTGAAAGTCGAGACTCCCAAAAGGCACCCCCTTGATACTAACTCAATCCGAATACAAAATTTCAGCCCTCTAGGTTTATTTGGGTGACCTGTGCGAGTGGTACAAACTTCGAAAACGTCGAAAATGCATGAAATTGTAGCTAAAAATGAGGGGGGTGGGGGTAAAATATTAAAACCTCCAAAAAGCACAACCTAGGTACGAACTTTATCAACACACCAAATTTCAACCCTCTACGTTAATTCTGGGGGGCTGGGGGCCTGTTAGATCCAGCGAAAATGGTTTTTCCCCCCTCTACTCCCACCAAATCATCCTAGGAAGCTGAATTTTGGATATGTTGTAGATAATTGACCGAAACATTATTTAAAACCGGTTTGGAAAAGTTTTATTGCTTTTCCGCCCCCCACCACCCCCTTAAAGGTCGGGTCAGAAAAAAAATTTGCCCAAAATTTGACCCCACTTTGATAGTATGAGGTGCCTCGAAAATGAGCCCCATTTACCAAATTTCATCTCTTAACTTCCATAGGGCGGCCCTACACAAATTAAAAGGTGGCGGGAATATATACATATATATATATTTTTTTTTTTCTACATATTCGTGTTCTACGGGTCCGAAAACGGATAGCGCCTCTACTCTCGCCTTTCGCAGCTCTTATCGTATAGACTGTATAAGTCTAATTTTTCGGAGAAAATTCGACTAATAACGATCGGAATAAATAAGTGAGTTTGGTCTAGTGGTTAAGACTGTCGATAATTTTAAGGATGCTTCAGCTTGGATAATGGATCGAATCCTGCAACAGTCAACAAAAAAAAATAAAATAAAATAAAATAAAATAATAATAAGAATAATTCAGGTGTATGTATATGTCAATAAGTTGGTAATATGTGTATGTAATGTTAATAAGAAACAAAAAAAGGGAATTTTGAATTTGCTTTTTGCAAAAGAAGGCGTAATTTTTATCTACAAGGTAACATCAAAGTTATATTTTCCTAAAACGTAACAAGAACATAACAATGTTACGTCACATTGTTACGTTTATAAGTGGGAAATTGTAAGTTACATGTGAGTCATATGTGACTCACATGTTATGTAACATGTGACTTTCAGTTCTGTCACTGTGACATAAAATTTACAGAAAAATGTTATATAATATAACCCTATAACCCATATAACAAATAACATAAATCAACATACAAAAATGGATGGATGAAATTTAATTACATCAGACGCCAACAGGGGATAGATTGAAAAACTGCAGGAATCTTTAAATGTATAATTCCTCACGAACTGATACATTTAAAATTAATATGGTAACAAAACATTTCACAAAAATGACAAGTGAAATGTTTTATTAATATTGATACGTCACAAAAACATAACAAAAGAGTTATGATTGTGACATTTCATTAAAACAACGTTAATACGTCACAAAAACATAACATAAGAGTACTGTTGTGACGTTTTGTTCAAAGTAACATTGTTAGGTCATCAGGACATAACAAAAGAGTCATGGTTGTGACATTTCATTAAAGTAACGTTGATACGTCACAAAAACATAACATAAGAGTCAGTTCTGTGAGGTTTTATCAAAGTAACATTGTTAGGTTGCGAAGACATAACATAAGAGTCACACTGTGACGTTTTATCAAAGCAACCTTGATACATCATCTAAACGTAACATAGCAGTCACAAATGTGACATTTTATTACAGTCACAATGGCATGTAACTGTTACGTAACATACAGGTAACAATTAGGTATATAACATAAAACTCTAATTTTATATAATTGTTATGTCACCCATAAGTCAAAAAAGTTACGTAACTTGTTATTTCCTTGTTACATCACATTTACATTCTATGTTCACTGGGTGTATATACTCCTTAGGTTTCGTAATTCCAATTATTAAGCAGTCAGGAAAGTTCCTATTTTATGCCATTATATTTTTTTATAATTAAAACCAAAGTGATTATTTAATTTCGATTTGTATGATCAATATAGTTTGTTACTATTTATTTTTTAAATAAAAGACTGATTAATTATAAGAAAAATGCTTACTTTTTCTTTTATCCTTATGATGATCCACCTTCTACCTAGGTGATTCACTGTAGTTTACAGGACGATTCAGTGTACCCGACCCCCTAGTACACAGTGGCTCATTTCCCACTTTTTAAATAAGGTTTTATATCTCCTAATACATCGTACTGTAAAAATAAATAGCGAAATGAAAATACATTAGTTGCACTACGTACTAGTCCCTTTTACAGCGCCCAGATTTTAATCTAGATCAAGTGAGAGTCTCCTAAAAAAAAAAGTGAGCCACTGTAGCCGCCTTGACCCTATACTGTTTTTTCGTTCTCCTGTAAAATTTCGAAAATGTGACTTACGTGATTTCTGCACTCACCGATTCAATTATTTAATGAAAATTTTGCTAAGACTTTTAAATAAATAATTTCACTTTTTAAAATCTCTACTTTCTTTCAACCTCATCTAATAATAAATAATTTTACGAAAAATAAGCAATCAATATTAACTAAATTAAGAGTAGAAAGAGGACGGAAAACAAAGGGATGGAAGATGCCAATAAACTTATAACTTTGTTCTACGAAAAACGGCCTTTTTGTGTCACTTCGAATTCGTGGTCTGCTATAAGTGAAAGTTCGAAAAATTATTCAGTGCAGAATTCCGTATCAATAGGCCAATTCCTATCGGCGTAAGCGGAAGCGGTTTGCGCTCAAGTGTAAGCAATATGTGCTTGAAAACAAATACATTTTTTGGCTTGCTATTGATATGTATGTATATTTCTGTCTCATTTTCCATGTTCTAGTGAGAAGGGTGAGAAGTATATAGCTATATATACATATACTTTTCACCGTTATTACTAGAACATGAAAAGTTGTTTAACCCGTTTAAAAACCGTTACAATTTTTGAAATAAAGGGCATAGCCGGGTAAGATAGGAAAAACGTCCCTTGACGCAAAATTGATTGTTTTTATAGGAAATAATACTTCTTAGCCGCAGATACATTCCTGCCAAATTTCAACCCTCTGAGGCTAATAGTTTATGAATACACAAACACACAAAAATTTTCAAAAAAAATTTTTTTTTACGAAATTACTGAGCCGATTTATTTGAGTTTAATATATATTGTGTACCCACCTTAAACAAAGTAATAAAAAAAAATTAACGTTATATCCCCTTATTATACTAATTTTTTTAAATTTTTAAATTTATGTAAATTTTTTTTTGGCACTTACGTGTTAGCGACACCCACCATTTTTTGTTCAATAATATGTCTCTTAGTACTCTATAACATATATTTTTACGGAAAAATTTTAGTTGGTAGAACATAGTAATATTTCAAAACAAATGCATGTCGTGTTCGGTGCTAGATATATTACTTATGTATAAAAAGGGCCATAAAGTAAAGCATCTGCCTGATTTCTAAAACACAGTAGAACTCTGAGGAGTGCAATAAAATGTTCTCTTCCCCCCTGAGTTGCAGTTCTTGGAGTTCCTGTGACGGTCTAAAAAAATTTATATTTTGACTTGTTATAAAAAATATGTTTCTGGTTGTTAAAAAATAATTTTCAAGGTTAATTTTACCATGAATTTGAATATTTGAATAAAATCAATAAAATTATCTCAGCATACTTACTAATTAAAATTACATCTAACTCAACAAAAATTATAAGTTTTAGAAACTTTATTTAAATAAAGATAATAATAATAACAATAATACGTCTTAAATGTTATATTGTTTTAATAATAATAAACATTAACTTAATAGATTGGAACGAAAAACTTCAACAATGTATAGTAATAACAACAGTCCGGCTAAAACTTGTAGTTATAAAAATATGTAGGTAAATTACATGTAGGTACATATAACTAACTTGAACAGACTCTCTCACTTGATGTTTTTGTTGCACTTCTTAAGGAGGTGCAGAAAGTGGATTTTTTTTGTAATAAAATTACATACGTTCATAACAACGACAAACATGCTTAGACAAACGTCTTCTTTTGTTAACACGATGACGGGTCATGGGGAATTATAACGAAATGACCAACTGGTATACTCTTTTGACAGCTAATAAATTTTGTATGAAATTGTTGACGTCTTAATACGTGGTGTATGAGCTAATAAAGTTTCACTTGAGGTCTTACAAAGAAAACAACTCTAACAAAACAGAAATCATTATCCATTTTGTTTTATTAATAAAAAAAGACAAACGGCAGAAAATGTTGGACTTAAGTAAATTTAAACTAGTTTATCGTAGTTATGAACGTATGTAATTGTATTATTTTAGAAATAGGGTCGATATTTTACTTTATAGCCCTTCTTATACATAAGTAATATATGTAGTACCTAACATGGTATGCATTTGTATTGAAATATTACTATGTTCTACCAACTCAAATTTTTCCATAAAAATATATGTTATAGAGTACTAAGAGACATATTATTGAACAAAAAATGGTGGGTGTCGCTAACGCGTAAGTGCTAAAAAAAAATTTACTTAAATTTAAAAATTTAAAAAAATTAGTATAATAAAGGGATATAACGTTAATTTTTTTTTATTACTTTGTCTAATGTGGGTACATAATATATATTAAACTCAAATAAATCGGCTCAGTAATTTCGTAAAAAAAAATTTTTTTTAAATTTTTGTCTGTTTGTGTATTCGAAAACTATTAGCCTCAGAGGGTTGAAATTTGGCAAGAATGTATCTGAGGCTAAGAAGTATTATTTCCTATAAGAACAATCAATTTTGCGTCAAGGGCCGTTTTCCCTATCTTACCCGGCTATGCCCTTTTAGCTTCTTCTTTATCTTAATTCTTAATTCTTAGTGTGAGTTAAACGTGTAAAATTTGTTTAAAAAGTGCAAACATTGGATAATGATTAATAAAACAGATTTAGAAGTATTTTTTTTTTTTTATAAAAAGAGTGTGAATATGGATGGATAACATTATTTGAATTCGAATCCGTTGAAAAGTATTTGGTGCAATTAAGCTTCCAGACTAATTAAAACGAAAGTAGTGATTACTATCAAACTTTTATTAAAGAATTTGTAAAAAAAATTTCTAATTTTACTTGCACTAATTGAATTGTACGAAAAACTTTTCCTTCATTAAAGCGGATCATTTATCGGAAAGTAGTTTGTCAACACTCGTCGTTCAGGAACATTCCTAAGTTTGCAAATATTTAATATTTATCTATAAAAATTTGTATGAATATACACACACCGGCATTAGCGGAACATAAAAAAAATATAAAAAAATATAGAATCCTATTTATTAAACAAAGTTGGCTGTTTTTTTTTTTCATTTTCACTTAAAATAATATTGAAGTAATGAATCAGTTGACTTTTCATAGAATTGTTCTTATTCATTATTGATGCAAATCTTTTTAAGAGGTCTGTCACTTTCGAACTCAAATGCCGTTTCTTCTCAATGTAGTCAAGCTTCAGACTGTCATAATTAAAGAAGGGCAAAGATTGCCTCAGAAGACTATAGATAACATCATTCTGAGTATAGTAAGACGAATGGAAGCTTTGACAAGAGCACGGGAGAAACCACGCGGTATTAAAACGCTGTGTTTCATTTTCTATTTGTTAAATAATCTTTAACTTAAATGATTTTTAGACGACAAAAGATTCCAAAAAGTTGGCATTTCATATGGTTAATTGCTTTCGCTAACAAAAATAAAGGTATATCAACTTGTGAACTTGTAATTTTAAATGAATAATTAAATTAGACTAATAGTGTCTTAAAATTAAATGGTTTGTTTGATTTTTAGAGATATTATATATGTTCCGCTAATTATGCCGGTGTGTGTAGTTAAATGTATACTCAATAAAATCACTTTAATTCAACCCTCATTTATCCACTCACATTTGCAAAAAACAAAAATTCACTAAAATTGACAATCGCTAAAGTTGGCTGAAGTCGGAATACCATTATAACACCAGCCACGAAGAACCATGAAATGACCTTCTACACTCTCGCACTCGGTCCACTTTGCGAGAATTGAGAGTAGGCATAAGGAATCTAATATGTTTTATGTTCAAAATGTAGACTCATTCCACATAGGAGTTTTAAAAAATAATAATCAGCTACGAATCAAGAACTAATTTTTTTCATTGCTTTTAACATACTTCTCAACTCTACAATTTTAAATTCACTGATGAAGTTAAATACATCACTAATTGATCAAGTAAACAGTTTTAGTTTACCTAACGGGTAAGTAAAAATGTTAGTTGGATTTACTTGCGAAATAATTGTAGAACTGAGTAATACGTTAAAAACAATGAGAGAAGTTAGTTCTTTTTTCGTAACTAATTGTTTTTTAGAACTTCGATATGAAAAAAGTCTACATTTTGACGATAAAACATATTAGACTCCTTATGCCTACTCTCAATTCTCGCAAAGTGGACCGAGTACGAGAGTGTAAAAGGTCATTTCATGGTTCTCCCTGGCTGGTGTTATAACGGTATTCCGACTTCAGCCAACTTTAGTGCTTACTTCGTCGAGGAACTTCGATCGAGAGTGTAGAGCAGACATCAGATTCTCATGTAATAAAAAAACATTCAATGATTCATTTATTCATTCAAAATATTTCTTAAAAACATAATTCAAAAACAAGTAGGTACAGTTCAGCAAATCTGACTTTGCCGCTTCAAGGTCATTTTTTCTTTATATTAAGTACTATCTCACTTCTTTAAGAATGCATTTTTAATGACCTTGAAGAGGTAAAGTCAGATTTGTTGACCTGTACCTGCACATACACATACCATGAACATCACCAAATATATATGTTCTTATTTTTTTTCAATATGTTCCACCCTTTTGACAAAAATAAAATTCAGGGAGATGAGGGAAGTGCTTGCGAGCTTTCTTTTGGTAGTAATAAGAAAATGGTCACTCTTGTACAAGTAGCTAAAAAAATTTAATGAATTTTTTTTTTCATATTTTATAAAGGGTATTTAATGTACATTTTAAATGAAAAAAATATATAATAAAGTACTGGACACAGCAAACAATATGGATTTTGTTTCATCGTTTTATCTATAATAGTTTACGAGAAAAAAAAGTTTGAATAAGACCATTATTTTTTGGTATTTGGTATTATAACTCCGCGAAATGTAAAGATATTGAGAAAAATCCATACGTATGGTTTACTCTTTCACTAAGCTACACAATCGCATACATATCGTTGAATTTAATTTCTTGGGCAAATTCACCTATGGTAATGGTTCCAGACTCTTTCAACAAGAATCTTATCAAAATCAAATTCAGTAAAATGAAAGCAAAATTAATCTCTTAAATATATGTAATAATCGTGAACCACCAATTGATTATAACGAAAATCAAATTACATATTTTCAAGAAAATAAACATAATTCTAATTCTATTCTATAGTCCGTGATTCTAAATTACACCCAAAATTTAAACAGATTACAGTAAAAGCTAATAATAAGGCAACTGTAACCGACGATAAAAATCGTAAAATCCTCAAACAAAAATTAAGACGACCTTTGTTACAGGCTCTGAGCGTATAACAGATAGAGGGAACACATGTCTTGACTTCATTTACATATACAGTGTATATGTAAATGAAGCCAAAAAAAAATGACTAGTGTTAACCAATATGGCCGACTAAACAGGGATGGATTTAAAATTTTTCTGCATTTATTATTGTTAACGATAGTTATTTAATTAATTTATTTCAATAAAAGACAAAAAAAATTTGAAGTATTTATTTGAAAATAAATAAATCAATAAAAAAAAAGAAAAAAAAAACGAAATAAGACAAAATTAAAAAATATAATGTACTTTTTTTTTTATTACATTCAAATAACAATAATTTATTATAATGATTTCTCAAAGTGTTTGAATTTTCAAATTTTCTTTTAGTTAAATAAATAATCCTAATACTTAAATATTTATAAGAAATTGCTCTAATTGATTGTATAATATGATTTTCTAACCCATTTTGATCAAACATGTGTGTTATCAAATTTGGAAAAATATTAAAGTTAATAAATTTTTTTAAAACGACACTTCCGAGATATTCTACGTTAAATTTTTTAAAAAGAATGCCATTTACACTTTCTTTTAGAGCAACTCGAAGAACTTTTTCAGATTCGAGACATATTTTTACTACGTGTTCATGAGGGTATACTAAACCTGCTCTGTCTTTGAGTCGAATAATTGGATAAATTTCTGAATTATTGGTTTTTATAGATAACAGCTCGTTCGAACATGGCTCACATTTTATTTTTTCGCTTAAAAATAAAACCACATATCCTGCTATGTATCCAATAACATGCTCAGCACATTCAGTAAGTGTTTCATTTTCCGGTACAACAAAATAATCTTCCGATCTATCTATAATGTTTTCCTCTTTTTTAAAACAGTCTCCAGAACTGTTGTTTATAATATCAATAGAATTTTTAATTCTGGAGGAAACATGTAAAATAGAAATTTGTTCCAAAGGGATGCAATTTCCAGTAGTACTTTGTTTCATTTCTGTGTGTATCAGAATTTTTTTATAAGCAGACACGAATTGTCTAACTGTTGGATTGTTATTATATCCAAGAGCCGCACGTATAGAATTAAATAACAATCGATATGATCTTGATTTAATTTATACGTGGGTAAGTATTTTAATAAAGGCAAAGTATAACTATATAAAGTTTTTAAACTATTTATATTAATACAACAACCTAAAAATCCGGTTTTTCTGTTTGATTTCAGAAGATATTCATTTGTGCTTGCAATTTTTAATTTTTTTATACAGTGTAAACTCCATATAACGAAATTGAAGGGACCGGGTATTTTATTACGTTATAAAGAGTTTTCGTTATATGGAGAGTAAAAGTAAACAATATAATTTTACGAATACAACTTACGAATGTAGTAACTGGTTTTAATTTTGACTGAATTAAGTGAAAAAAATTTACCTAACAAAATTATAATTTGTTAACTTGGTTGTTTTTCACTATACTAGTATTTTTATTATATCTTTCGTTGTATTTTATTCTTGTCTTGGGATACAGGGGGCCATCTACGTTAAATAAAAAGACTTGATTGATAAAAAGAAAACTGTTTTAATTTTGACTAAATAAAATGAAAAGAAATTACATAAAATTATAATCTGTTAACTTTGTCTGTCGTTTTTTACTCTGCCAGTATTTTAATTGTATCCTTCGTTGTATTTTATTAATATCTTGGGATATAGTGGAATCATTTTCGTTAAATAAAAAGAATTTATCTAATAATTTTGCGGCATGCAAAGCTTGTTTAATGGTTGGTGGTGGCTCGAGATCATCCTCTTCGTCTTCTTCATCGCCTTGTTCCTCCTCATTTTTCCTTACTGAATCAATAATTTCTTCATCAGCGAGTGAAGCTGCTATTGCTAAGTTCTCATCTATTTCTACGTAGGTTTCTAAATTTTCGGTAAAATTTTGTGGCATATTAAACTGTTTCATCCATTCAGTCAATGAAAGATCATCTTCATTTTCAAATTCAGGCTCATCACGTTCAGAATTGGTACAAAGTCCTGCATGGCGAAAAGAGTGCTGTATGGTCTTTGCTGTCACCTCTTCCCAGGTCTTGGCTAAGAAATTAACCGCATGCAACATATTAATAGAAGTTTTACCTTCTGATTCGATTAACTCCATTAACAGTTTTTTTCTATAGTGACCTTTGAGGCTTTTAATTACGCTTTGATCCATTGGTTGTAAAACACTAGTCGTGTTTACTGGGAAAAATATCAATTCAATGTTTCGAAGGTTAGATATAGGAGAGTGAGCGGGGCAGTTGTCGACAAGAAGCAAGATTTTTCATTCTTTTAATTCTGCATCCCATTTGCGCAATTCTTCTTCAAAAAGTTGCCTTTTCATCCAGGCTGATTTGTTCGCTTTATAGGTGACTGGCAATTGTTTAATGTTTTTTAGACACCGTGGATTTTTCGATTTTCCTATTACCATCAGTTTTCTTTTTCTGTACCATTCATATTGGCAGCGACAAGCACTGTAATACGCTCTTTGGAGAGTTTTCCTCCTACCCACTTCTCTCCTTTAAATTTTAAAGTTTTATCCGGCGTCAACTTGTAGAAGATTCCGGCTTTGTCAGCATTAAAAATATCATTTGGAGCATACTTTTCTTTTAATTGTGGCCACACTTTTTTAATCCAGTCATGAGTAACATTTGTATCGACATCTCGAGCTTCTTCATTCACTTTATCGTAGTTGATACGATAACGTTGTTTAAACTTTCCAAGCCATTCTTCTGATGCTTTGAAATCAGTTATGTTAAGTTGTTCAGCAAATTTCTCTGCCTGAGCTTTCATAGTCGGCCCCGAGACAGGCATATTATTCTGACGCTGCTTACAACACGATGACAACATTGCCTGATTCAAATCTTCAAATTTAGGCTTTTTTAATTTCTTAGAAAACTTTCCATCCATCTCTGCAAGTATAAATTTTTCCTTGTTTTTCCAGATGGTAGACACAGTAGATGGACTGAATCCAAAACGTTTCGCAACATCACTTTTTTTTCTCCTTTTTCTATCGCGTGAATTAACGACACTTTTTCGTCAATACACAAACTCTTTCTTTTACTTGCCATGTTTACACTTTAAAAGTTTGAAAGCAACTAAGAATATGATAACGTAAAGGCAGCAATAAATAAGACAATAGTACGGAAGTACAGTAGGTAAAAACACGTGCTAGGCAGTTACAACGATGATTAAAACAAACAAAATAAACAGATTTCTAAGAATCCCTTTGTGCGTTACGAAATATTTACGACTCTGTATCACTATTGTGTTTAAAGATCAGTGAAATAAAATTTTATTGGGGTTGAAATAATGACGTGTTTTTCGCTATTTAGAGTGGCTGTTACGTTATAAAGAGTGTTTCAATATATGGATGATAATATAAACCAAACAAACCTTAGCAATTTCTACGTTTTAAGGAGTTTTTCGTTAAATAGAGGTTCGCTATATAGAGTTTACACTTTATATTCGTGAAATATATCTAAAAATGCAAAAAATTTTGCAGCATTATTTGAATTTAGTGGTTTTTTAAAATTCATTTGATATAAATTCTTTGAATTAAATATATCAAAAAAATAATTAAAAAATGTTATAAATTTAGCGGTTGCATGCACATTTGAAAATTCTGGAATTTTAAGAATATCAGCACAAACTAAAAGTGCTTCCGCTACAGAATTACTGAATATTTGTGTCGCGTATCTGACTTTCATAATTTGATTACGGAAATTGATATGCGCTGTACTAAGTTTGTTAGCTATATGGAATTTCTCATTTTTTTGTAAATTGTCTAATAATTCAAAATAATTCCAATCAATAATACGTCCATCTTCATCAATTAATTGTTTTTTATCAGCTAAAGTGTTACGTACTAGTTTTATGATATGACAAATATCTATAAAAATTGAAACATTTTCACCGGTGCTCGGATGAGTAAAATTTGTTTTTAAAGTTTCTCCTTCAAATTTACATCCTCATTGTTTTGCCATTGTGAAATTAGATGAGGCTCCATCAAAAGTAAGTGATCTTACTTCAATACCAGTAGCATGCACTTTTGACAAGCAAGTCAAAACCAATTCTTTTTTTGTCTTCCTGCTACTTTGTCACAAAGGAAATAACCAACTGGAATTTTCCAGTTATCATTCACGGCAGTAAGGAGAAATGTTAATGCTTCCTTGGCTATAGGAGCATTATCACTTGATGTTTCAGTAGAACCAAAATCAACGTGACCATAATATCTTCCAGCAATCCATTCAACATGGCGACGTATTGCAATTTCGTCAAATACTAAATTACATAATATTTTATAATTTGTTGACTCTTGCCGCAGTTTTATAGCTTTGAATGATTCTGGTGTGAATCCTGCATTACCGTCTACAGCAGTGTACCATTTACAGTGTATTAAAACTATTTCGCACAAAATTATAAGCTTTCACAGAATAAAAATGTAATGTTAAGGCGAAATTTCTTAATGCAGGTGAATAAGTACCATTCTTCCTTTGAAATCGCTTACATAATTCTTTTACCGTTATCGACATTTCAGACAAGGTCTTTAACTCTTCATCGGGTAAAAGTTTATTTGTTGATAATTGTTCAATTATATTCTCTAAAGATGCAATTTTTTTCTTATTTCTGCGTTTTGATTGCTGTAAAACTCATATTTCTTTTCGATTTGCATTGTATTTAAGTGTGTCAATTTTCGCAATTCATATTGCAAGTTTTGAGGTGAAACTGCAATCTAAAAATAAGCAGGATTGGACAAAATAGTTCATGGATAGAATACAGAGTAGAAAATAGAATATGGAAAATGGTTTTCAGGAAAGCATTTAAAATTTAAAATGGAAAATGCTTTTGTTAAGTTTATGAAAGTAGAAGATGGAAAATAGCTATTTAAAATAGATTATAAAATGCGAAATGCATCTTAAAAAAAATTTTATTATAATTATTTATAAGCACATTAATAACAAAAAAATTTACTAAAATATCAAATTTACTGAAACTTAAAAGTGTTTCATGAGAAGATCTCTCTCTATATAAACTAAAAATTTACATGATGGCAAACCAAAACTTTAATCTCTGAAAGATACTTCGACTTAATCCAAAATTTATTCCACTTAGGTCTTAGACTATAACTTTTAACGAAATTTATGAAGTATAAACGAAGATAAGTGAATTTCAACAACTCGAGTTATAGAATTTTACTCGTGAATCGGCTTACATTAAGTGATTCGCATTGAATACAACTCGAATTTCATCACTAATGTGGATGATAAGTGTCATACCAAAATAAATTTGGATATGCATATATTCTCATGTCAAATTCAAAATGGTTTGACTGAACTTATTTAAAGCAGAAAATCCAAAATCCCATTTTACATTTTAAAGTTAAAATAATTTTTTTTTTTAAATGGTTCCCAGCCCTAAAAATAAAAATATATAAATATCTAATTAGCAAACTAAAAAATAATCTTTACACCTTTTTTAAATATACACCGGGTCCCTCAATTTACGCGAATATTCGTTCCATGTGGATTTGACTTACACGAATAAAAATCGCGTAAAAACATTTTCCTTCCTTTTCCTGACTGTACGGACAGTGGATTCATTTATTTCGTACACCTTAACAATCACTGTTTCTCTTCCTTTTTAAATCGCTTCAAAATTTTCATTTTGATGTCCAAAGACATTGATTTTCTCTTTTTTCGTGTGAGTTTGTTAGACATAATTGAGTTAAAATTAAAAAATATAAATTATACATCCAAACAGTTTAGTAACAGTGTCATCTTCTCAACGTCAAAAGTTATATTGCTCGCTTCCGTACTACGGATCAACCGTTAAAGACAATGTCTTGTGTAGGCCGAAAACAACAAAGTTTCTTTTTCCGATTTTGTTCGAGATCAACGTTTCATTAACCGATCCCACAATCTGATTGTATATGTATGCAATTGACAGTTTTAGAATTTATAGAAAACTGTATGTATAGGCATATCTGGTTGCGTAAAATAAGATCGTGTAAATCACGGAGGTGGGGTGGAGATGGTAGGCGAATATTACAGCAATGAAGCCTACACACATACTCACACACATTAACACACATGTAAAATAAAAGGAGATGCAGTTATTTTATCAATGCAAACAACACATACATTACTAAAAAACTGACAGATCGAGCACCAGGTGTTTGGCTTCAGAACATCTAACAAAATGACTAGTTGACCCACGTCATTGGTGTAAATCCATTCCGCGTAAAGCTTTTGAGCTAAATTTGTCGCGTAAAAAAAGTGCTGCGTAAATTGAGGGACGGATGTACTTATTAATTCAATTACCCAAGATCCATTTACTACCGGTTGTTTATCTTTAGAAGTAGATGGGCTTGCAATATTTAAATTTGAATACATTTCTGGTCTAAAATAAAATAATACAAATCCGTTTATACGTACTTCAAATAATAAAAATAATATTATGTTTATTATTATGACCTACCTTACAAAAGTATTATTATCTAGATATAATGTCGGTTTAGGATCATCCTTCAAGTAAACTGCTTTAGAATAATGAAAAGAATTATCAAAACAGTCTTCAGTGAAATGTTTCGAACATACAGAACTTGTAAAAGTAATATTCGAGGGGTCACCGATAGCTTTCAGCCATACTTCTCTTTTTATTTTATTTTTAGGAATTCTGTATTAAAAGAATAAAATTGTTAGAAATACAAAAGAATTAGTTCCTTTTCATACTTATGTAAGCAGAATATATGTATATGCCAAAAAAACAAAAACGCCGTGAGCAGCGGGGCCCCATCACGGTAGTCGAATTTTCCCCTTCATCTTCGGTATTGAATGTCTACAAGCGAAATGTGATTGAAAGTCTACAACCGAATTGTCATTTTGTTGGTTTCAAAACTGGTGATGAGTGTTCGGCTGATCGAGGCTTTAAAAAAAGGTTTTAAGTATTTAAGGGCTGTATCTCAGTAAATTTCAATTTTGTGCCGAAAACAGGTAGCAGAAAAAAAGCCAACACAATTCGTACGAGGACATTCCTGCCCATGTTTATCCGCTAATTGCCTTTATGTTTTAGTTTTAAAAATTAAAAAAGGACCTTAAATAGTAAACTGGAAGGCCTTTATAAAGATATTTTTTCTTTCCAAAAAAATCCAAAATTTCTATTTTATAAATACTAAAAATCTAAAATTCCTAATTTATAAATAAACAGTGACTTTAATAACATTTTTAAATTACTTAATATGTATGTATTTCATTTGTCATAAAAGTAAGTTCAGTTTTTTTTAAATTTTTTAAAATTACTATTCGCCTACTTGTATTTAGAATAAACATAATGCTTTTAAAACACATTTAACAATAGCATTCAATTCCGATGTAAAAATGGGAGAAGTGGGGGGAAAAGTGATGCGGACTCCCTACAAGGTACTAGCTGGATACTAACTGAATACACGTACAAAATTTCAGCCCTCTAGGTTTCCTTATGGAGTCTCTAGACGTGTTAGAAAACAAGCAAAAAAATTAAGGAAATATTGGCGTAAAAATCGTGGGGGTAAGGGTTAAAAGTTGAAACCTCCAAAAAACAGTGTCTGGCTATTAGCTTAACCTGTACACCAAATTTCAGCCCTCTAGGTTTATTTGGGGAGATTTTGACCCGAACGAAACTGTTAAAAAACAAGAAAAATCATGTTCTTTTGGGTATAAAAATGGTGGGGGTAGGGGTTAAAAGTTGAGACCCCCAAAAGGCACCCCCTTGATACTAACTCAATCCGAATACAAAATTTCAGCCCTCTAGGTTTATTCGGGTGACCTGTGCGAGTGGTACAAACTTCGAAAACGTCGAAAATGCATGAAATTGTAGCTTAAAAATGAGGTGGGTGGAGGTAAAATATTAAAACCTCCAAAAAGCACAACCTAGGTACGAACTTTATCAACACACCAAATTTCAACCCTCTACGTTAATTCTGGGGGGCTGGGGGCCTGTTAGATCCAGCGAAAATCGTTTTTCCCCCCTCTACTCCCACCATATCATCCTAGGAAGCTGAATTTTGGATATGTTGTAGATAATTGACCGAAACATTATTTAAAACCGGTTTGGAAAAGTTTTATTGCTTTTCCGCCCCCCACCACCCCCTTAAAGGTCGGGTCAGAAAAAAAATTTGCCCAAAATTTGACCCCACTTTGATAGTATGAGGTGCGTCGAAAATGAGCCCCATTTACCAAATTTCATCTCTTAACTTCCATAGGGGGGCCCTACACAAATTAAAAGGTGGCGGGAAAATATATATATGTATATATATATATATATATATATATATATATATATATATATATATATATATATATATATATATATATATATATATATATATATATATATATCAGACATTTTTTTTTCTACATATTCGTGTTCTACGGGTCCGAAAACGGATAGCGCCCCTACTCTCGCCTCTCGCAGCTCTTATCGTATAGACTGTATAAGTCTAATTTTTCGGAGAAAATTCGACTAAAAACAAAATATAGTTTAATACGTGCCTGTGAAATGTAATATTTAACTTTTTTTTCGTATGATTTGATTTCGACAACTCTTTACTGCACAACTAACCATTGTAATTATATATAAAGTAGATATAATAATAATAATAATAATATTTAATAAATTGTTCCAAATTACAACAAAAATCAGAAAAAAATTAATAAATAACCATTACCACTGACAGTTTGGAGGTTATAAAAGGTGTTTACCCATATATGTAGTATACATATATAGCCAAATGGATATGAAAAAAACGTCCCAACACCACGGTGCAGATTTGGAAGTATTTTGTTCGTTTTGCGCAAATGCGACTTTCTTGGTGGTAATATGAACCAATCTGAAGAGTAAACACGGTAAACACTAATTGATGCATCTGCGCAAAACAACTGAAGTTCCTCTACCCGATGTCTATCCGTCTCACTTCATCGGAACCACTGCCTCTTATAGGGATTGGCTATATAGTTATAATACATATATGTGTTTACCGTGTTTACTACGGTGTTAACCAATATGGCGATTTTTGGCTTCAAAAAAAATATATGTATACGTAACGTATGGTACGTGCATATTCTAATATCAATGGTTACAGGGCAATATTGACAATAGTTGTAAGTGTGACGACACAGAAAATCGACGAACAACCCGGGACTAGTGGCTATAGAACTAGGACAAGCCAAACCTTATCAAGAATTTAATAAATTTGTACATATAATTAACTTTACAAATTACAGAGAAAATATAGCAAAATTGGCATTTCACTAAAATATTTAAACGAGGGCGAACAACTGTTAACTAACAAGACTATCAAAAACATAATTCAGCTAAAATTTAAAGAATTTACAACCATTTTCAAACAAATTTACCCAATACGCATAAAGCGGGTCCTTGTACACGCCTTGGATTTAGCCATAAAATTTATAATCGGCAACATGGACCACGAAGACGCGTTAGCGATAATTTAAAAACCAATCAATACAATTTAATTTTGGGAAATAATAAACAAATCAAAATCAGTGAAATTATGGTTGAATACTTTAATAATATATCAAACCATATAAACACTCAGCAAGACGCCATAAATGAAATTCTCTCTACACTGAAAACACAAAAATATTTGGTAGTTTAACAAATCGTGAACAAAACTTTTTAAATACAATACAATACGCTTATCACGTAATTTATAATATCGACCTCTTGCATTCACATTTGGTTAAATTAGTTCAATGATACCAATATTATATTCAATATTCGTATCCCTATATTCGAAAATGATACCTATAAATTGAATCTTCTGGAACCGTTACCCATTAAAAACAAATTTATAGTAACTCCCTATCCTTACATCCTAAGCGGAAAATATGTAAGTTACTTTTCACAGAAAGAATGTTCACGGCTAAATAAAATCTACATATGCGACAAGGAAGACCTAATCAAGTTACCTACATCAGACCACTGCTTTAACCATGCAATTCGTGGACAAATGGGAAGTTATATCTACGAGGAATTCGGCAAACAAACAATAGTTAAGCGTCTAACACCACAACACGTTATATTGAAAAATATTAAAAATCAATCAGTTGCAACCACTTGCGGTATTAACCAACGGTTCGTAACAGGGACTGTATTTATCTATTTTCACCAATTTAAAATTGTTATAAACATCGTAGTGTGCAAAAACCAGGAACTCAGTAAAACACAACAACTTCATATATTACCTCTACACGAACTTCAAATTAACGAACAAAAATTGTTATCCAAAATCAATCTTCAAAAACTTAACTCCTACCACATCAAAAACAGGCAAGAAATAGAAGAAATCAAGTCTAAAACAACTCTACACATATCAGGGGTGTACATACAAAACCCTCATTACGCAATTCACTGGGGTCGTTGGAGGAGCAATTGTTAAATGAGAAAGTCAAACGTCATGAGCGTCAATGTTTCTGATTTATAGATTTGCATGATTTACTGTTACAAACTATTACTTACAAGGAAAGGTATCTAACTGTATCTCTCAAAAATTTTTGAAACTTTGATGGATTGTAGATCTTATTAAAAGTAATCACGAGCCATATTTCGTTCGTGCTCATAAGCTGTTTAAGGGGGTGAAACTCACCCCTAAAAATTGATTTTTATTCAATTTTCTTAAATATCTTGGAAATGGTAAGAGCTTTGGTAGGGAAACTATATATATATATATATATATATATATATATATATATATATATATATATTTGTAAATAGCACTTTAAGATCTTTATCATGATATCAAAATTAAAGTTATAAAATCATACGGGTTTCATCCCCCACCACAACCCCTAATTTTATCAGGTATTTTTTGGTAAAAGAGGAGGCTGTTATGTGTAAATAAAAGTATTTTTTATTAATTTATTTTACATCACACAAGTTTATTTATTTATTTTTTTTTTTTGCATAAATACACTCTTTGCTAATATTAACTTGGGAAAAATTTTAACTTTTTGATTTAATATTGAGCAAAAATATGGTCAAAGAATCTCGTATTTTAGTAATGAATCGTTACAAACTTACGATATACTCTAAAGTACATGATTTAGAAAGAAAAAAAACACTGCACTATATTTTACATATATCTCTTAAATCTCTATTTTACATATATCTAGGCAAATGACGTGTTGGGTGCGTTCAAAAGCTCTAGGGTCTAACAGTTATAATCAAATGCATCAAGAACACGAGGAAATTGGAAAATTCATCACTTACAACACAAATAAATTATTTGCCATCGGCGAATCCCAACGAGCCAAAGCTAATTTGGTCCAGGCGCCACACTCGCAAGTAAAGGTCCCGAGGCCGGACCTATCGATTTCGATGAAACTTAAATATATTGTAGAACACTAAAAACTAAGGGACACGTATTTTTTTTTATCTGCGGAAAAACGGTTTGAAGGGGTGAAATCGCCCTCCAAAAATTGGGGTAAAAATTTAATTTTTCAAATATCTCGAAAACAGTAAGAGATAGAGCAAATGTTTAAATTTGCGATATTGCTCTTTTTTAAAGAGCTATCTATTGATATGCAATTTGTTCATATTACATCAACAGGGGTGGTTGGGGGTTAAAATTTGGGGGTTAATTTTGCAAAAAGGGGGTGAAAAATAAACAATATAAAAATTTTGTAACAGATTTGAAATCTACGTCAGAAAATCTAATTGACCTGTTTTTGCTCAATATCCTAATATTAAGTCTAGGGGTAGTTAACTAGAGAGAGACTGTGTCGAATAATCGTACTATTTGGGTATTTCAAGAAGTTCTTCTTCATGGAAAATAGCTTAAGACAATTAGAATAACGTAGAAATGAAATTCTCGAATTCAAAATTGAGTTTGAGCAACATTGGAGAGGGGGTGGGTCACCCTCTTAAATTACATACTAGTTTATATACACTAGTTTTTGCTACTAACACACTGATAGTGGGTAAAATAATGTCACATAAGTGGTTCTGAAGTTGGACTATCATATGTAAGGTCTTTATTAGGTTTGTTTTTTAATGGATATTATAGTTTTCCTTATATCGAAAATTATCGATACCGAAAATTACATAACCTAACCTAAAATAACGAAACCTAATAAAAACCTTACATTATTACCCCCTGTCAGTGTGTTAATTAGTGCATATAAACTAGTATGTAATTTAAGAGGGTGACTCACCCCGTCTCCAATGTTGGTCAAACTCAATTTTGAATTCGAGAATTTCATTTCTACGTTATTCTAATTGTCTTAAGCTATTTTCCATGAAGAAGAACTTCTTGAAATACCCAAATCGTACGATTATTCGACATAGTCACCCTCTAGTTAACTACCCCTAGACTTAATATTAGAATATTGAGAAAAAACAGGTCAATTAGATTTTCTGACGTAGATTTCAAATCTGTTACAAAATTTTTATATTGTTTATTTTTCACCCCCTTTTTGCAAAATTAACCCCCAAATTTTAACCCCCAACCACCCCTGTTGATGTAATATGAACAAATTGCATATCAATAGATAGCTCTTTAAAAAAGAGCAATATCGCAAATTTTAAACATTTGCTCTATCTCTTACTGTTTTCGAGATATTTGAAAAATTAAATTTTTACCCCAATTTTTGGAGGGCGATTTCACCCCTTCAGACCGTTTTTCCGCAGATAAAAAAAAATACGTGTCCCTTAGTTATTAGTGTTCTACAACATATTTAAGTTTCATCAAAATCGATAGGTCCGGCCTCGGGACCTTTACTTGTCAGAGGGAAGGAGTCATGTAATGGACACATCCGCCCTAAAATATAATACATTTTTTATATTTTTTGAAGTGAAAACTTCTTTAGCGGCGTTGTACACTTTTTTTGTAATGGGTAAAAAATGTTAAGCTCGCGTCAGGTCACGTGACCTGATCGAAAATTCGTAAGACCTGATCGAAAATTCGTAAGACGGATGGAGAGTAGACAGTCAGTAGAGCAGACAATAAACTGCGTTGTACACTTTTTAGTCGAATTTTTCCTTGAAAAAATTAGACTTATACAGTCTATACGACAAGCACGGTGAGAGGCGAGAGTAGGGGCGCTATCCGTTTTCGGACCCGTAGAACACGAATATGTAGAAAAAAAGTCTGATATATATATATATATATATATATATATATATATATATATATATATGTGTGTATATATATATATATATATTCCCGCCACCTTTCAATTTGTGTAGGGCCCCCCTATGGAAGTTAAGAGATGAAATTTGGTAAATGGGGCTCATTTTCGAGGCACCTCATGCTATCAAAGTGGGGTCAAATTTTGGGAAAATTTTTTATCCGACCCAACTTTTAAGGGGGTAGTGGGGGGCGGAAAAGCAATAACACTTTTCCAAACCGGTTGGAAATAATGTTTCGGTCAATTATCTACAACATATCCAAAATTCAGCTTCCTAGGATGATTTGGTGGGAGTAGAGGGGGGAAAAAACGATTTTCGCTGGATCTAACAGGCCCCCAGCCCCCCAGAATTAACGTAGAGGGTTGAAATTTGGTGTGTTGATAAAGTTCGTACCTACGTTGTGCTTTTTGGAGGTTTTAATATTTTACCCCCACCCCCCTCATTTTTAAGCTACAATTTCATGCATTTTCGACGTTTTCGAAGTTTGTACCACTCGCACAGGTCACCCAAATAAACCTAGAGGGCTGAAATTTTGTATTCGGATTGAGTTAGTATCAAGGGGGTGCCTTTTGGGAGTCTCGACTTTCAAACCCTACCGCCACCATTTTTATACCCAAAAGAACATGATTTTTCTTGTTTTTCAGTTTCGTTCGGGTCAAAATCTCTCCAAATAAACCTAGAGGGCTGAAATTTTGTGTACAGGTTAAGCTAATAGCCAGACACTGTTTTTTGGGGGTTTCAACTTTTAACCCTTACCTCCACGATTTTTACGCCAATATTTCCTTAATTTTTTTGCTTGTTTTCTAACACGTCTAGAGACTCTCTAAGGAAACCTAGAGGGCTGAAATTTTGTAAGTGTATTCAGTTAGTATCCAGCTAGTACCTTTAGGGAGTCCACATTACTTCCCCCCCCCCCACTTCTTCCATTTTTACATCGGAATTGAATGCTATTGTTAAATGTGTTTTAAATGCATTACTTTTATTCTAAATACAAGTAGGCGAATAGTAATTTAAAAAAATTAAAAAAAAACGCCGTGAGCAGCGGGGCCCCATCACGGTAGTCGAATTTTCCCCTTCATCTTCGGTATTGAATGTCTACAAGCGAAGTGTGATTGAAAGTCTACAACCGAATTGTCATTTTGTTGGTTTCAAAACTGGTGATGAGTGTTCGGCTGATCGAGGCTTTAAAAAAAGGTTTTAAGTATTTAAGGGCTGTATCTCAGTAAATTTCTATTTTGTGCCGAAAACAGGTAGCAGAAAAAAAACCAACACAATTCGTACGAGGACATTCCTGCCGATGTTTATCCACTGTTTTAGTTAAAAAAGGACCTTAAATAGTAAACTGGAAGGCCTTTATAAAGATATTTTTTCTTTCAAAAAAAAAAAAAAAAAAAAAAAAAATAAAAAATAAAAAAAATAAAAAATAAATTATTTTATAAATAATAAAAATCCAAAATTCCTACTTTATATGTATGTATACATATAGAATTACCTATATGTAATATAATATATATGTATGCAACTACCTATATGTATGTATTGCTTTTGTTAAAAAAGTAAATTCATTTTTTTTAAAATTTTTTAAAATTACTATTCGCCTACTGTGTGTTAGAATAAAAGTAATTCATTTAAAACACATTTACAATACCACTGAATTCCGATGTAAAAATGGGAGAAGTGGGGGAAAAGTAATGTTTAATCTCTAAAAGGCACTAGCTGGATACTAACTCAATACACGTAGAAAATTTCAGCTCTGTATGTTTTCTTAGAAAGCTTCTAAACGTGTTAGAAAAAAAGCAAAAAAATCAAGAAAATATTAGCGTAAAAATCGTGAGTTGAAACCTCCAAAAAGCAGTGGCTGCCTATTAACTTAACTTGTACACAAAATTTCAGCCCTCTAGGTTTATTTGGGGAGATTTTGACCCGAACGAAACTGTTAAAAAACAAGAAAAATGATGTTCTTTTTGGTATAAAAATGGTGAGGGTAAGGGTTAAAAGTTGAGACCCCCAAAAGGCACCCCCTTGATACTAACTCAATCCCAATACAAAATTTTAGCCCTCTAGGTTAATTTGGGTGACCTGTGCGAGTGGTACAAACTTCGAAAACGTCAAAAGAGCATGAAATTGTAGCTTAAAAATGAGGGGGGTGGGGGTAAAATATTAAAACCTCCAAAAAGCATTACCTAGGTATGAACTCTATCAACACACCAAATTTCAATCCTCTACGTTAATTCTGGGGGGCTGGGGGCGTGTTAGATCCAGCGAAAATCGTTTCCCCCCCTCCCTACTCCCTCCAAATCACTCTAGGAAGCTGAATTTTGGATATGTTGTAGATAATTGATCGAAACATTATTTAAAACCGGTTTGGAAAAGTTTTATTGTTTTGTTACCCCCCACCACCCCCTTAAAGGTCGGGTCGGAAAAAAAATTTGCCCAAAATTTGACCCCACTTTGATAGTATGAGGTGCCTCGAAAATGAGCCTCATTTACCAAATTTCATCTCTTAACTTCCATAGGGGGGCCCTACACAAATTAAAAGGTGGCGGGAATATATATATATATATATATATATATATATATATATATATATATATATATATATATATATATATATATATATATATATATATATATATATATATATATATATATATATATGTATCAGACATCTTTTTTTCTGCATAATCGTGTTCTACGGGTCCGAAAACGGATAGCGCCCCTACTCTCCCCTCTCGGAGCTCTTATCGTATAGACTGTATAAGTCTAATTTTTCGGAGAAAATTCGACTAAAAAGTGAATACATATTAAGTAATTTGAAAATGTTATTAAAGTCACTGTTTATTTATAAATTAGGAATTTTGGATTTTTATTATTTATAAAATAGAAATTTTGGATTTTTTTGGAAAGAAAAAATATCTTCATAAAAGCCTTCCAGTTTACTATTTAAGTTCCTTTTTTAATATTTAAAAATAAAACGCAAAGGCAATTGGCGGATAAGCATGGATAGAAATGCCCTCGTACGAATTGTGTTGGCTTTTTCCCTGTTAACTGCTATCGGCACAAAATTGAAATTTACTGAGATTCAGCCTTTAAAAACTTAAAACCTTTTTTTAAAGCCCCGATCAACCGGACACTCATCATCAGTTTTGAAACCACCAAAATTACAAATCGCTTGTGGACTTTCAATTATATTTCGCTTGTAGACACTCAATACCGAAGATGAAAGGAAAAATTCGACTTCCGTGATGGGGCTCCGCTGCTCACGGCGCTTTTTTGTAATGAGTAAAAAATGTTAAACTGGCGTCAGGACACGTGACCTGATCGAAAATTCGTAAGACGACAGTACATAACAGTAGACAGTAGTACAGAATACAGAACGAACGGTAGTATCTCTATACTACTGAAACCAGTGTAACGCGAAAGGGCAGATATCGCGCGTTTTCTGTCTCAACCTCGTATCTGAAAAATCCCAATTTTTGGACACACAAACAAAACGTATTTAAATCTGTATCTTCATCACTATGAACTTAAGATTTATGCTAATTACACCCATTGATGTTGGCTACCTATATATATAAATATATATAGATAAGTATATGTATAAATACAGTATTTAATATGATTTTTGTGTGTGCTAAAACATGTAGTTTTTGATATACGAGGTTGAGACAGAAAACGCGCGATATACGGGCTTAGTCCAATAGCACTAATTTTAAGCCCTATCTCACTAAACATTAATTTTAGAATAGATATAAAAAATTTTTAAAAAGAGATTCTTGTAGGGATTACCGAAGAGAACATTTGTGCAAAATGTGAACTCCCGGAAATGTTTTTTTATATTGTTTAAACAATATTGAAAATCCATAAATAGCGTTTTTTGACCTTTCACCGCTTACGTAGCGAAAACGGTGATAGATACATTAAAAAGTGTTAAGACCTTTTTTGTACAGAATCGAATTATCTACCAAAAAGTCAGTGAGAGCACCTGTCTATCTTGTACAGGTGAAAAGATACAGCGCTCCAAACGCGCACTCAAAAATCCACTTTTTCTAGCGTTTCGGCAGGGTGTGCCGTCCGGAACCTTGCCGGAACGCTAGAAAAAGTGAATTTTTGAGTGTGCGTTTGGAGCGCTGTATCTTTTCACCTGTATAAGATAGACAGGTGCTCTCGCGAACTTTTTTGTAGAGAATTCGATTCTCTACAAGAAAGGTCTTAACACTTTTTAATGTATCTATCACCGTTTTCGCTACGTAAGCGGTGAAAGGTAAAAAAACGCTATTCATGATATAAAAAAAAACATTTCCGGAGTTCACATTTTGCACAAATGTTCTCCTCGGCAATCCCTACAAGAATCTCCTTTTAAAAAATTTTTATGTCTGTTCTAAAATTAATGTACAGTAGAACCTCTGATTCCGGACACCTCTCTTAACCGGACCCCTCCTATAGCCGGACAAATTTTTTATGACGGTGGCATGCTATACTAAAACCAATGCATTCAGCACTCTCTTAAGCGGACCCTCTGTTAACCGGACACGGACACAATATTTTTTGACGAAGATATATTATTTAGTACATTTTTACCTCCATTAACCGGACGCAAGTACGTCTAGTGCGTATGTATTAGGTATATTTGTTCATGTTTTAACTTTTTAACAATGATTATAATGTGACGATGCTTTTGTAAACGTTATATTTTTATATAAGTACCTAAATTCGTTCATAAAATTGATTTGAGTAAAAAAATTTAAAAATGTTGAATTAAAATATTAGTTATGAATACTACATTATTTAATGGTATTATTTATTCTGCCCCTGTTAAGTGGACACCTCTGTTAGCCGGATAAATTTTTGCGTGACACTGCTGTCCGGTTAACAGAGGTTCTACTGTATAGACACAATTTAGTGCTATTAGACTAGTTATATTTGTATAGGTGTGTCGGTTTGTGCTTGTGTGTATGTAAAGGTTTTTATATCGTTCACAGAATATAATACATATACATATGTACATATCGTTTTCGTTACTTTACTAATATCTAATATGCAGGCTGAAAACATAGATCAGGATTAACAGGGGTGAACTTTTTGAAGTGAAAACTTCTTTAGCGGCGTTGTACACTTTTTTGTAATGGTTAAAAAATGTTAAATTCGCGTCAGGACACGTGACCTGATCGAAAATTCGTAAGACGGATGGAGAGTAGAGAGTACAGTAGAGCAGACAATAAACTTTTTAATGTAATATAAATTGTCATGTTTGTGTACGATAGCGCAATAAATAAATATTGTATTCTACCACATAAATGATAGTACTTTTATACTGATAATTAAAGAAATTCGTGCAAAATTATTCCCTAACCATTCCAAAATATCAAAAATGCACAACGTTAATATTCAAGTTTTCACTTCTGCCGGCACTTCCGGAGTGCAACCCGTCGTTTTTTTATATTTAATTATTATATCTGTAATATTAAATGTATGTAGATAATAAGTGATAATTCAATCCACATAAAAATTGCATCAACAAAACTTCATTAAAAGCGTAATCATCAAACATTACTTTTATTGTGTTTATAGCTAAAAGCTAAACACAATGTATTGAAACAATAGGACTATAGTGATCAGTGGCGTACCGACATAGTTAGGGGCCTGGGGCGCACTCGATGAGGAGGCCTATATATATATATATATATATATATATATATATATATATATATATATATATATATATATATATATATATATATATATAACTAGTTGCAGAGTTTTTGAGGTATCAAAGTCCAACAAAAAGGAAAGATGTATTTTTAGTAAGAGATATACATGTTTTATTATATTAAGAAGATAAAATACTTTTGCAATAAAGATGGATATAGAGTAATTATGTCTAAACTCCCCCTATTAGTTGTTATATCTCTCACTCAGGTAATATTGAACGATACATACAATGTATAACAATACACTACGTTGTAAAAAAAAGTAATCGATTTTGAAATAGTTTGCTTATTTATATAGTAATGCAATGATGTACTTACTTAAATAAGTAATTTTAAATTAAATAAATAATATTAAGAAATTACCTTTACTAACTCTGAATACTTCGAAGTAAAAAAATGAAGTAGTTGTTATTGTTATCTTATTGTTAGTCACTATCACTTGAACTTTCATCACACACCTATTACTAAACTTGAGTTAATGGGATTTTCACACCATCACTTTCACTTTTCATAAACACTAACACATTTAAAATGATAAGTTTTGCTTGTGGACTTAACATTTTATTTTTAATACTCGTATTCATTTTCATATTTAAATTAATTAAATATCAATAGATAAAAACCCGATTAAAATAGAGGGTATAAAAAAGTATAATAATAAGAATACGATAAGTTAAAAAAAAATTGTTAAAATATCGAAAATTGTATCTCGCAGGTAAAGCACTTGACTAGCCAAAGCTAAGTAAAAGTACTGATTCTAAAAATTACAAATTTATTTGTAAACATACAAATTTTGTAAAACTAATAAACAGATTTTATTGAAAAATTCATAATAATAGCAATATTTACAAAGGTAGGTTTTATGCAGGTTTTATGACTGTATCAGGTAGTTCAATAAAATTGAATACATTTCAATTAATTAACCACTAAAAAGGACAGTCTTTAAAAGAGAAAATTGTAGACCGTTTTATTATTTGCAATATTTAGTAAATTGTTCAGAAAGTATAAAATATTAAAAATTAAACGTTTCTCAACTACAAGAAATATGTAATATAATTAAAACTAGAAATACCTATGATAAGAAATTTAATGTTTCAAAACGACTTAACGCTACCAATTTTAAAATATTAAATAGTAACAGGGAAATTTTTTATGAAAAATCCCCTTACATAGTAATAATAACATATATTGGTATTTATAAATACGATTTTTTTAATGGTGTAGACCCTTACTTTCATTTATTTAACGGAGTACTGTAGTAAAACTGGAAGTGGACTTTAGTCGCTCAGAAACTTTGCAACTACCTATACGTACATATATATGTTACGCTCAAAGACCAAAAACGCTCATCGAGCGAAAAAATCGACTACGCTTAAAATTAAAATGCTTAGAATTATCCACAACGCGAGTTTTGTAATATTTGTCCACTACGCGACGTAGTCATTAAGAAAAGCCATAGCACGTTCTGGACATTTAGCTGATGCAACCACGACATGATGAACAAATTGTTCTTTGTCAATTGGTGCATTGTAATAAAGTACCGCTGAATTTGTGTCCATGACTGCCAATTCCGACTTTGAACATTAGTAGGGTAGACCGGGGTTATTTGGGCAATGAAATTTGTAAGAGGTAATTTGAGCAATACTTTATTTAATATGTTATGGAATATGCATAATTTTATTTAAATAAAAAGCATCGCTAATATTTGTTGTACTTTTATTTTTTAAATAAAACGCCGCGACGTTTTTTATTTTTGTTTTTCAGATTTGCAAGTATAAATAAGTTTATTTTTTTTAAATAAAAAGTAGCGACATTTTCAATTTTAAGCGACGTTATTAATTATATAACTCTTTTTTTGATTTGACTGGTTTTGGTGTTATATAAATCTTTCTTTTATATACAGAAGTTGTATTAATTTCGATACCATTTTCTCGCTGACCGACACGGTGAACAGTACTGTTCAGTTTTTCATTGTTACTTAAAATTTTCTAGTGTATATTTTCAAAGTTATAATGGCATATAAAATTAATAATTTAAAATTAATAAATGAAGTTGAAAAGCGACCCATTATATGGGACACGCAAAGGATACATAGTGATATATATAATAGAAAATTGGCTTGGAATCAAATCATAAATTGTTTTTCCAACGAAGAAGTAAATTTTAATAACAAAAAAAAATTTGGAGAATTCTTACAGAAACGTTGGAAAAATATTAAGGACAGATATTTTGCAGTAATAAAACAAAAAAAATTAAATCCTGAAAAGAAAAGAAAACCATATAAATATGCAAATCAACTACAATTTTTAATTAAAAAAACGCAAAAATTAAATAAAAACGAAAATTTATTGGAAACGAAAAATAAAACGTTTAATGACGAAAATGAAAAATTTCTGTTATCTTTGTTGCCAACATTAAAAACATTTTCAGAAGATTTAAAGAAAAATTTAAAACTCGAAATAATGCAATTGATAGAAAAATATCATATAATTTCGAAAAATGAAAAACAGTCGTTATCAGTATCAGAAGATACCGTAGCTGAAAAAATAAAACCGCAGGAAATTTTATTACAATCGCCACCGAATTTTCAATCTAATATTTTACCAACTGAATCATCAGTACAAGTTCATTCACCAACTACAGAGCAACCGGAGTACATGTCTGTTGTTCGAACACCAATTAGTTCTATATCAACGGATTCAATTGATTCTTATTTATCCAATTTTTTTACTACAGAGTATACTGAATTTCCTTAACCCTTAACTGGTCTACTCACTTTTTGAAACATAAGTAGTCTACTGGAGTACAAAAGTTATTTTCTTAAATTATTTGTTAATCTGCTTTGAAAATAGAAAAATATTATTAAAAAAAAATACTATTATTAAAAATTTTCCTGTGATCATAACATATTTTATTTAATCGTTTTCACAAATATTTTTCCTGGAAATATCTAGGAATATGAAATTAGAATTTAAATAGTAATAAAGTAAAAAAAAAAAAAAAAAAAAATAGAATCGAAATATTAATTTAAAAATAAAATTGTATTTTTGCATATTTCAGAAAATTAAGTTACTTATATCTGTTTACACATAAATTAAATTTAATTAATTAATTAATTACCTTTAATTTGGTTAATTATTTTAAATAAGATTATCAGTCTACTGGGATACAAAAAAACTAAATCGTTAATAACTGAAATTAAAAGTTTGCAAAGAAAATGTAATCACACATCAAATTGAAGTACTTAATCTCATTTGGGAATACATGGTGGTTACAGTTCAGTAATAGCGATTATAAAAAAATTATTTAGAAAAAAATAAAATAAAATTGCATTTGTAATTCAGTAGACCAATTAAGGGTTAAATTTATCACCGTGTCCGTCATCGATTGAATGGTCAAAATTTGTATCATTTATAAATAAGTAAGTACAATTTTTTCATTAACAAAACTATGATTAAGATCTTCTTTTATTAAATTTTTGTTTTTTATTTCTTTTAGATATGAGAAATTATAAACGCAAAACCGAAAGAGGTCTTATACCTATGGAAAAATTTAATGACGCCGCAAGAACAATAATTTTTGGGAACAAAAGTATAAATGCTGCTTCAAAGGAATTTAATATTAAACGTACGACGCTAACGCGTTATTTAACTAAATTGAAAGCATATAAAAATAAGGAAACGCAAGATTTACCGACAATGGGCTATAAAAAACCTCGACAAGTATTTTCTAAGGACCAGCAAATTGCATTAAAAGATTATTTACTACAAATGGCTTCGATATTTTATGGATTGACTCCAAAAGATGTTCGTCAGCTTGCTTATGAGTGTGCTGAAAAATTTAATATTAAAATGCCTGAAACATGGAAACTTAATAAAATAGCTGGCAAAGAGTGGCTTTCTAGTTTTCTAAAAAGGAATCGAGAGTTGTCAATTAGAAAACCCGAACCAACAAGCATCGGACGAGCGACATCGTTTAATATTGAAAATGTAAAACCATTTTTCACTCAATTAGCTGAAGTTATGAATAAATATCAATTTACCGCATCAAACATTTGGAATATAGATGAAACTGGAATTTCCACAGTACTTAAACCTACTAAAATAATTGCTGCGAAAGGTAAAAAAAATGTTGGCTCCATAACTTCTGCTGAACGGGGTACTAATGTGACACTAATATGTGCTGTTTCCGCAAACGGAAATACAGTGCCTCCTATGTTCGTATTTCCACGAAAAAAATATAAAAATCATTTTATTAATAATGGACCAAAAGGTTGTATTGGCGCAGGCAATTCAAGCGGCTGGGTAACAAATGAAGAATTTTTTATGTACATGCAACATTTCATCGCACACGTTAAACCATCTATTAATAATCCAGTATTACTCGTATTAGATAATCATTCCTCACATTTACATGTACCAACCTTAAACTTAGCGAAAGATAATGGGATCGTAAGGTTATCATTTCCACCACATTGTAGCCATAAATTACAACCACTTGATGTTTCTGTGTATGGACCATTTAAGAAATATGCTTCAACTGCACAAGATTTATGGTTGCGAAATAATCCAGGTAAAACGATAACAATATATGATATCCCAAAAATAGTAGCAGATTCATTACCATTAGCTACAACTAGTACAAATATCATAAAAGGATTTAAAAAGACTGGAATATTTCCATATAATGAAAATATTTTTACTCAAGATGATTTCGCTCCGTCATTCGTAACTGATCCCCCAGTATCGCAAATTTTAACATCATCGATAATGAATACTCAATCAAATTCAACGCCTACAATATTTTCTCCAGAAATAGTTCGACCCTACCCAAGGGCTGCTTCTAAAGAACAGAGTCAAACTAAAAGGAAAAGAAAATCTACTGTTTTAACCGATACAAGAGAAATAAAAACATTAGAGAAAGAACAAAATATAGCAAAAAAGCGTAAAAAAGTTACTAAAAAAATTGATATTTGTATTAATAGTAATTGCTTAATATTATTATCAAGGATTTCTTGCTTAATATGCAATGAACTATTTTCAAAAAGTCGCCCCAAAGAACCGTGGATTGAATGTCAGTTATGCAAAAACTGGGCTCATATTAAATGCGTGCTTAATACTGGTGATACATATATATGTATTAATTGTGAAAATATTGCCATATAAATGTTTAAAAATAATTATTTATAAATGATACAAATTTTTTTTTTTTAATATTGTATAATAAAGTTTTTTATTTATATTATTTTCCAAATAAAAAGTATAAAATTGAAAATAATGTTTTATTATATATTATTTACCCTTTATTCACTAACAAATAACATATTAAGAAATATAAAGCATTATTGTTATATTATTTTACAACATTTAAAACTTCTGAATATAAAGAATATATTGGATGGATAATTAATAGGATAGATTGGATGTGGAAAGTATATTTAGAGGTAACTATGAAATAAAAAAAAGCTTTTAAGTACAGTAATAAAGTATATTTATTATTAAATCAAATTAGTTTTATACATTATCAATAAAATTTACCTTATCATTAATAAATGGGACAAATTTAACGTGGAAGGTATATCTAAATGTAGCTGTAAAATAAAAAAAACCCTTTCAGTGTAGTAATAAAATATATTTATTAATAAATCAAATTAGAATTATACATTATATTTACTAGTATTACTAGTAAAACTATATATTTACAAATATCGTATCCACAATCAGACAACGACCATACCATGTTGAAAACACCGGTTCTCGTTCGATCACCGAAGTTAAGCAACATCGGGCATGGTAAGTACTTTCGTGGGTGACCAGTTACGGAACGCCATGTGTTGTTGTCAATAATTTTCCTTTTTTTACATCTATAAGTAATTGATTAAAGTAATTAATCAGTTTGTGTACGCTGCTTCGGAATTCAATATTCAATATCCAATATTTAATAAATTATAAACAAATCCAAACTAATTAAATCCAACATAAGACCTATCATATAATAATAGGTAAAATTAGCTAACAGGTTAAATTAGTGACACTTATCGTTAAGTAAAATTAATCTACATAAAATAATAGCTAATAGGTTAAATTGGTAACACTTATTGTTCAAAAACATTAATCTACATAAAATGCTAGTTAATAGGTTAAATTGGTAACACTTATTGTTAAAAAACATTAATCTACATAAAATGCTAGTTAATAGGTTAAATGTGGGTTCCGCCGATACCATTCGACCACGGACCATCTTGTTCGCCTCGAGAATGCCATTCAAGACGCCTTTCTCCAACGAAAACACCTTGTGGCCGTGTTTTTCGATTTGGAGAAAGCTTATGATATGACCTGGAGGTATGGCATTCTCAAGAAGCTGCACGACTGGGGTTTAAGAGGTAACCTCCCTCAGTTCGTAAAAAGTTTTCTGACTGACCGTTCCTTTCGTGTCCGGGTAGGTGACACTGAGTCTGAGGCCCACTCCCAGGAGAATGGTGTGCCTCAAGGCTCCACCATTAGTGTCACCTTGTTTTCCATCGCAGTCAGTCATATTGCAGCTTCAGCCCCAATTCGTCGTTGCTTGTACGTTGATGACCTCACCATATTCTATGCAGCCGATTCCATCGAGGATATCCAACAACGGCTGCAACAAGGCATCAACGAAGTGGTGATTTCTGCAGAAGCTCTTGGTTTTCGATTTTCACCCCAAAAGACATCGGTGGTTCACTTCTGCAGAAAGCGCAACGCACATCCGGATCCTGTCCTCACTTTAAAAGGATCCAACCTTCAGTGCGTTGATAGCGTCAGGTTTCTAGGACTTATTTTTGACAAACAACTTACGTGGCACCCACACCTCCAGCCTTAGCTGCGAGTTGTCGCAGGACAATAAACATGCTTAAGTGCTTGGCTGGTGCATCGTGGGGTGCGGGCCGGGAGTCGTTGCTTCGCCTGTATCAATCGCTAGTTCTGACTAGGATTGATTACGGCAGCATTGCTTACTCCTCCGCCCGGGCGTCTGCGCTCTTACTCCTAGATCCTGTTCACCATGCAGGCATACGACTGGCTACGGGAGCATTTCGAACGAGCCCTTCTATAAGCCTCTGCGTAGAGTCGGGTCTCCCTCCGCTGCGACTGAGACGTGAGCGTCTCTTGCTCAATTATGCGGCGGGGATATATGCAACACCTTCACATATAAACCACCCGACTCTATTCAGATACCGTTTACAGGGGCTCTACGGTCGACGTCCCACCATAAGTCGACCAGTGGCCGTTCGAACGCAGGAGTTATTAGAGAGTCTGCACTTACAGTTCGCCAGGGTGCTTCCCAAACGTCCTATGGAAGTGCCCCCTTGGCTGATCCCTAACGTAAGGTGTCGTTTCGACCTGACTGGTCTCAACAAGGAGGAGACCAGTTCATTCGAATATCGATCCCGCTTTTATGAGATCATTAGTGAACTTGACTCTCTCTGCGTATACACAGATGGTTCCAAAACAGCTACAGGTGTTGGAAGTGCCATCGCCATTCGTGACGATCCTCACGCTTGGTCACTTCCTCCCCAGGCCACTGTGTATACTGCAGAATTATTTGCTATTTTGCAAGCCCTGCGATTCTGTCAAACATCCGAAGACAGCGCATTCCTCATTTGTTCCGACTCGTTGAGCGCGTTGCAAGCGATCTGCCACTCTCATACCATCGATCCACTGGTGCAGAACATCCGAACGTGTCTCTACATGCTCCGCCAAAAGTCTATTACCTTCTTTTGGATTCCCGGACATGTAGGGATACCTGGCAATGAACTCGCCGACCAGGCAGCACGTCACGCAGCCGAATTCGGTGAGCCACAGGACATTGCCATACGCCCAGAGGATCTGAGAGTGTGCATTAGATCCGCGATTGAACAGAAATGGCAACGTGAGTGGAACAATCTCACGGCGAAGCTCAAACAGGTGAAACCTGAGGTCCGAAGAACTCCGGCACCTGTAAATCTGAGCCGGCGAGAGAGTGTGGCCCTGACACGTTTACGCTTGGGCCACACGGCGTTAACACATCGTCATCTTCTCGCCGGTGAGGATCAGCCAAGGTGCGCCGCCTGCGGGACGGCGCTTACCGTGAGGCATATAGTTGAGGAATGTGTAACCTTTGAGCCATTGCGCCAGAGGTTGCAGCTCCCGAATAATGTAGCCGACGCATTAAGTTACGATGCTGTCTCTGAAAGAAAGATGCTTGAATTTCTTCGAAATTCGCATCTTCTTCAGAGACTGTAGGGGCTTTACATCTCTTAATTTTATTCAAGTCGTCTCTTGCTTCTCCCCCGACATATAATTTTATTTTTCAGCTTATTTTAATCTACGTGTTTTCAAAATGAACTGTGTTGTCCTAATTTATTTATTTATTTATTACCCATACCCTGTTCCAGCTGGTCTGGCAGGGTACTTTTAGTCTCTCGTTATGCCACTAAGGGCCTCTTACACCCTTAGTGGTACTTTGTTATTCATACATGTTTTGTTGTTTTTGTTATTGTTTTTTATCGATGTACCACCGAAGGCCTTTTACACCCTAGGTGGTACATCACTTGTTTTTATTTATCTGTGATATTTTGTTATGCCGCTGTGGGCCTGTTGTTATGGCTCCACAGCGGTATTGTTTTAACTCCTTATTGCTGGTGGGCCTGTGGCTCCTCAGCGATGCAATAAGTATTATCTGTGATTACTTCTGTGATTTATAATTCTAGTCATTTGTGTGTTTCTAGTCAGGTTCCTCCACTCCGGGGCCTTTTATGCCTCGGAGGGAGTTCCAGCGATGGCTTCCAGGCCTTGGTGACCGGACGTTCTGTCTAGTACTTACCGTACCGTCACCAAGGACTGTCCACTCTTTTTAAGCCCTGGGATGACAGGGCCCATCGATGGATTTTATTATGTGTATGTTTTGTCCCTTGTCTATCGCATTTATGTGTTCCTGTCTGTTTTGTGTATGTTTTTATTTATCGTTTATGGCGGCGCATGCCCTCTGTTGGCGATGCCGCCGAGTGCTGCTGACCGCGCCATCCACCGGCAGCAGTACCCCAATTTTAATAAAAAAAAAAAAAATAGGTTAAATTGGTAACACTTATTGTTAAAAAACATTAATCTACATAAAATGCTAGTTAATAGGTTAAATTGGTAACACTTATTGTTAAAAAACATTAATCTACATAAAATGCTAGTTAATAGGTTAAATTGGTAACACTTATTGTTAAAAAACATTAATCTACATAAAATGCTAGTTAATAGGTTAAATTGGTAACACTTATTGTTAAAAAACATTAATCTACATAAAATGCTAGTTAATAGGTTAAATTGGTAACACTTATTGTTAAAAAACATTAATCTACATAAAATGCTAGTTAATAGGTTAAATTGGTAACACTTATTGTTAAAAAACATTAATCTACATAAAATGCTAGTTAATAGGTTAAATTGGTAACACTTATTGTTAAAAAAACATTAATCTACATAAAATACTAGTTAATAGCTCAAATTAGTATTAGCCATTGTTAAATAATAATAATATATAATAATTTTTAAATATTTAGTTATTTAAAAAGCCCCTAAAAGTATTTCTATTAATACTTTTAAGGGCTTTATCATATTATTATAATAGATGGAATTAGTTAATAGCTCAAATTAGTATTAGCCATTGTTAAATAATAATAATATATAATAATTTTTAAATATTTAGTTATTTAAAAAGCCCTCAAAAGTATTACTAATAATACTTTTAAGGGCTTTATCATATTATTATAATAGATGGAATTAGTTAATAGCTCAAATTAGTATTAGCCATTGTTAAATAATAATAATATATAATAATTTTTAAATATTTAGTTATTTAAAAAGCCCTCAAAAGTATTACTAATAATACTTTTAAGGGCTTTAACATATTAATTAGGAGAATAAAAAAAATTTGATAAAAAAAGCCCTCAGTAATTAAACTGAAGGCTAAATATTTTAAAATTTTTGAAAAAAAATCTCCCTCCTCAAATATTAATAAAATATTATTTTTGAACTGATTTAAACAAAACGCCGTGAGCAGCGGGGCCCCATCACGGTAGTCGAATTTTCCCCTTCATCTTCGGTATTGAATGTCTACAAGCGAAATGTGATTGAAAGTCTACAACCGAATTGTCATTTTGTTGGTTTCAAAACTGGTGATGAGTGTTCGGCTGATCGAGGCTTTAAAAAAAGGTTTTAAGTATTTAAGGGCTGTATCTCAGTAAATTTCAATTTTGTGCCGAAAACAGGTAGCAGAAAAAAAGCCAACACAATTCGTACGAGGACATTCCTGCCCATGTTTATCCGCTAATTGCCTTTATGTTTTAGTTTTAAAAATTAAAAAAGGACCTTAAATAGTAAACTGGAAGGCCTTATAAAGATATTTTTTCTTTCCAAAAAAATCCAAAATTTCTATTTTATAAATACTAAAAATCCAAAATTCCTAATTTATAAATAAACAGTGACTTTAATAACATTTTTAAATTACTTAATATGTATGTATTTCATTTGTCATAAAAGTAAGTTCACTTTTTTTTAATTTTTTTAAAATTACTATTCGCCTACTTGTATTTAGAATAAACATAATGCTTTTAAAACACATTTAACAATAGCATTCAATTCCGATGTAAAAATGGGAGAAGTGGGGGGAAAAGTGATGCGGACTCCCTACAAGGTACTAGCTGGATACTAACTGAATACACGTACAAAATTTCAGCCCTCTAGGTTTCCTTATGGAGTCTCTAGACATGTTAGAAAACAAGCAAAAAAATAAAGCAAATATTGGCGTAAAAATCGTGGGGGTAAGGGTTAAAAGTTGAAACTTCCAAAAAACAGTGTCTGGCTATTAGCTTAACCTGTACACCAAATTTCAGCCCTCTAGGTTTATTTGGGGAGATTTTGACCCGAACGAAACTGTTAAAAAACAAGAAAAATCATGTTCTTTTGGGTATAAAAATGGTGGGGGTAGGGGTTAAAAGTCGAGACCCCCAAAAGGCACCCCCTTGATACTAACTCAATCCGAATACAAAATTTCAGCCCTCTAGGTTTATTCGGGTGACCTGTGCGAGTGGTACAAACTTCGAAAACGTCGAAAATGCATGAAATTGTAGCTTAAAAATGAGGGGGGTGGGGGTAAAATATTAAAACCCCCAAAAAGCACAACCTAGGTACGAACTTTATCAACACACCAAATTTCAACCCTCTACGTTAATTCTGGGGGGCTGGGGGCCTGTTAGATCCAGCGAAAATCGTTTTTCCCCCCTCTACTCCCACCATATCATCCTAGGAAGCTGAATTTTGGATATGTTGTAGATAATTGACCGAAACATTATTTAAAACCGGTTTGGAAAAGTTTTATTGCTTTTCCGCCCCCCACCACCCCCTTAAAGGTCGGGTCCGAAAAAATATTTGCCCAAAATTTGACCCCACTTTCAGGGCCGCGCCAAGGCACATTTGCGCTGGGGTGCAAGACAAAAATTGCCGCCCCTAAAACGCCAAACTTATTTGTAATACATTTTTGATAATAAAATATATGCCTCCCGGCTACCAGTTTACTTACTCTATATACTTACTTTAATGAAATGCATAAAATATTATAAAATATTTAGGATTATAAATAGAATAAAACACTTAAACTTTTTTTAACAATTTAGTTCGCATAAATTTCAAGAACAAGTAAATAAAAATAAATAATTTAACACAAAACAAAAACGAATAGGGTAAAAGCCCCGTTTGTGGAACGCGATCCAATAGAAAAACAGTTTTGACATTTATATCTTAATGAAGTTATTTCTGAAAGAAACGTCTGATAACAAAAATTATTATTAATAGAATGATTGTTTTTCAATTTAAATTCATCTCACATTTAATGTTTCTTTACTTAATTAAAGAAATACATATATATATTAAACAATTTTTGCTGAATGTGTCTCTTTTGCGTTTGATCAATGCTTATTTATCGAAACACATGCCTTATAAATTTCAACATTTTCCAGTTAATTTTCGAAGTTAGCGCAATAAAACTATACAAATAATTTTTATTAGTCCAGTTAAGAGATTATAAGAGCTAAATCATCTTTTTATTCGGTTTAAATGTAATTTATATATATGTGTATTTCTTTCAGTACACAATATAACCTCTGTATTTAACTAAAATCATGTACGTAAAATAACTTAAAATTTATATTATAAATAGTTTTAATTTCTTTTTGAGTCTAAAATATTTACTTACTGCTTTAAAATCGTAAAATTTTTAATATTTTTTTTTATTTTGGAGCGTATCGTCAATTGATAAATAAAAAAATATTGATTTAAAGTTGCAAAATTTTATTAATAATGAAAAATTGTCGCCATTTTGATAAGTTAGTCTAGAATTGATTAGAACTTTACCAAAATACATAGATGGCGAAACAAAATATAGTATTTTGGTATATTCTGTGATTTTGGTCGTTTATTTTATCGAAATTTTAAACCATTCTATATTTTTAATTTGACATTCTATTTACTACTAGATGTCACTCTATGTCATAGAGTGAAAAGATGGCAAAATATGTATGTGAATGGTATGTAATGTATCTCATGTTCGTACATACGTGTTCTTTTTTAGGTGTCAATGTGCTGATTTTTTAAAGGGTGTTAATATATTCTGTCTGTTTTTTTATAGATGTCAACAAATTATAAAACAAAACATTAATAAATCAAAATTTTTGGGTTATATTTTCTTAAAAACATATTCATTGGATTAAAAAAACTTGGTTTCATGCTTATTAAGAAAAAAAAAATGGGTGTTTAATTCATTTATTAATTTTTGTAAGCAAGTTTGATGAAATACCTAAAAATAGTGTTCCACAATCGGGGCTTTTACCCTACCTAGTAATAACAATTTTAAAATTTTATATAAAATTCACTTTCCTTGCCTTTTTTATTGCAAATTCATTTATTAAATCTGACATATCAATATCTGCAGCAATTTTGTTTTCTATGCTAATTAAACTTAAATACGATATTCTTTCCTGTGACATACTAGATCTTAAATAATTTTTTATTAACTTAAGTTTCGAAAAACTTCTCTCACCAGATGCCACTGTCACAGGTATTGTCAAAAATATTCTTAATGCAATTGTCATATTCGGAAACATTGTAGTAAGATCATTAGAAAATATATAATGTAAAACTGTTAATGCATTCATGTCGGGATTAATATATGTTAAAAGAGTTTCTATTTCATCACATAAATCTAACGCATTTATATCAGATTCGTTCCGCAGAGCCCAAAAGGGGATGTTTTTTACTTAAATTTCTGAGAAACGAAATAATGTAACTTTTCCAAGAAAAGAGTATGGAGTGCTCCAATTTAAAGAACATTCATAAATCTTATCTTATCCTAAGTGGAATAAGCAATATCGAAAGAACATGTATATTTTAAACTAAATTGCTTGCACATGTGGATAAGCAAATATTGAAAACAAAATTTATAATAATAAAAAACAGAAATAATAAATTAGGTTTCAATAAATTAGATATCAACCAAATAGGAAAAAGAAGATAAAATAAAAATGTTGGTTTTAAAACCAAACAATTGAAATCTTAAACTCTTTTATTATATTTCGACTGTTCAATACAGTGTTTTCTAAGTCTTATTTAAAAGAATAATATTTTACTGAGAGATCCTCCGTCATCAATTTTTAGTTTGTTTTGTTTACTAATCGTCACGTACTATATACAACGTAACGCAACGAAAACTAAACAATTTTAAAGATTGATAAATGTTTTATGTGTAGAATTCAACGACGGTTTTTATAAAATTAAAGCGTGCAAGAACATGTTCGATCCCGATCCCGTTTGATCTCGCCGATTACCGCGCAAATGATTGTTGTCGCTGGTCGACAATCGGAATAATCGGCATTTAGTGTCATCAAAATTACCACATAAAAACAGTAATAATTTTATATTTTATTTGCCGCCCCCAAAGCCTGCCGCCGGGGTACTAGGCACCCCTAACACCCCCGCTTGGCGCGGCCCTGCCCACTTTGATAGTATTGTTGTGCATCGGAATAAGCCCCACTTACCAAATTTCATCTCTTAACTTCCATAGGGGGGCCCTACGCATATTAAAAGGTTGCGGGAAAATATATATATATATATATATATATATATATATATATATATATATATATATATATATATATATATATATATATATATATATATATATATCAGACATCTTTTTTTTTACATAATCGTGTTCTACGGGTCCGAAAACGGATAGCGCCCCTGGTCTCGCCTCTCGCAGCTCTTATCGTATAGACTGTATAAGTCTAATTTTTCGGAGAAAATTCGACTAAAAAACTCAGTAATTAAACTGAAGGCTAAATATTTTAAAATTTTTGAAAAAAAATCTCCCTCCTCAAATATTAATAAAATGAATAAAATATTATTTTTGAACTGATTTAAAAACAAAAAAAAATCAATCTTTTGTTTTGATAATTTTTTTGTTATTTTTAAAGTAAATAATTTTTATTTATTTATTTATTTTATAAATTTTTTTTTATTATTTTAAATAATAATTATTTATAAAAATAAAATATATATATATATATATATATATATATATATATATATATATATATATATATATATATATATATATATATATATATATATGTTTTAAAATATGTAATTATTTTTATTTTATGAAAATATGAAATAACGAAATAATTTATTTCTTATTTATTTTATTTATTTTTATAATTGCGACCTCAGAGTAGGTGAGATTACCCGCTGAATTTAAGCATATTATTAAGCGGAGGAAAAGAAACTAACTAGGATTCCCTTAGTAGCGGCGAGCGAACAGAGAAAAGCCCATCACTGAACCCCATGGCTAAATAAAAATGGTCATTCGGGGAATGTAGTGTTTGGCAGGATCCATAATTTTTTATATAACCTGTTATTTTATGTAATAAGTCCAAGTCCATCTTGAATGGGGCCATATACCCAGAGAGGGTGCCAGGCCCGTAGTGACTATATACTGAATAACAGGTGGATCTCTCCTTAGAGTCGGGTTGCTTGAGAGTGCAGCTCTAAGTGGGTGGTAAACTCCATCTAAGGCTAAATATAACCACGAGACCGATAGCGAACAAGTACCGTGAGGGAAAGTTGAAAAGATCTTTGAAGAGAGAGTTCAAGATATATATATATATCTATATATCTATATATATATATATATATATATATATATATATATATATATAGATATATATATATATATATATATATATATATATATATATATATATATATATATATATATATATATATATATATATATGAATAATTGTTGGTTTTCATTACTATATGTGTTTAATTTTTTTTCCAATATTTTTATATTTTTAGAAAATATCTTTTCTTTTTTATTAAATTAAAATGATGTGATGTATTATTTGGATTTTCTTATTCTTACATTTTATTTTATAATATATATAAAAAAATATATTTTATAATTAGTAAGATATAGAAAAATAATATTAAAAATACATACATTTAAACATCATATAATTTAGAATGACGTATAAAATAAAAAATATACGAACATTCATTTTATTATTCATAAGATATATATTTTAAAAATATATATCCTTTATTAAAAATAATCTTTTATTATTGTATACGACCCTCAGCCAGGTGTGGTCCGGGAACAGTATCCAAGGACCGCAATGTGCGTTCGAAATGTCGATGTTCATGTGTCCTGCAGTTCACAAGTTGACGCGCAATTAGCTGCGTTCTTCATCGACCCACGAGCCAAGTGATCCACCGTTCAGGGTAATCTTTATATTTTTTTTTTTTTTTTTTTTTTTTTTTTTTTTAGTTACAATTGGGGTACTGCTGCCGGTGGATGGCGCGGTCAGCAGCACCCGGCGGCATCGCCTACTAAGGGCATGCGCCGCCAAACACAGTAAAAATAAAAACAACACGTAAAGACAGGAACACATAAATGCAATAGACAAAGGACAAACATACACATATAAAATCCAACGATGAGCCCTGCCATCCCAGGGCCTAAAAAGAGCGGACAGTCCTTGGTGACGGTACGATAAGTACTAGACAGAGCGTCCGGTCACCAAGGCCTGAAGACCATCGCTGCGACTCCCGCCGAGGCGTAAAGGGCCTCGGGGTGGAGGAACCTGACTAGAAACACACAAATATCACAGCAATTATCACAATAAAAGATCACAGATAATACTTATTACGTCACTGGGGAGCGACAGGCCCACCAGTGACGCAATAAGGAGTTAAAACAATACCGCTGTAGAGCCATAACAACAGGCCTACAGCGGCATAACAAAATATCACAGGTAGTAAAAACAAATGATGTACCACCTCGGGTGTAAAGAGCCCTCGGTGATACATCGTTAAAAAACAATAACAAGAACAACAAACATGTATAAATAACAACAGGGTGTAAAGGCCCTTAGTGGCATAACGAAACACTAAAAGTACCCTGCCAGACCAGCTGGAACAGGGTATCGTTAATAAATAAGACGAATACAAATCATTTTTACACATATAAATTAAAAACAAAGCTGAAAAGTTTAAAATATCGGGGGAGAATCAAGAAACGACTTCCAATAAAATTTAGAGATGTAAAGCCCCTACAGTCTCTGAAGAAGATGCGAATTTCGGAGAAATTCAAGCATCTTTCTTTCAGAGACAGCATCATAACTTAATGCGTCGGCTACATTATTCGGGAGCTGCAACCTCTGGCGCAATGGTTCAAAGGTTACACATTCCTCAACTATATGCCTCACGGTTAGCGCCGTCCCGCAGGCGGCGCACCTTGGCTGATCCTCACCGGCGAGAAGATGACGATGTGTTAACACCGTGTGGCCCAAGCGTAAACGCGTCAGGGCCACACTCTCTCGCCGGCTCAGATTTACAGGTGCCGGAGTTCTTCGGACCTCAGGTTTTACCTGTCTGAGCTTAGCCGTGAGGTTGTTCCACTCACGTTGCCATTTCTGATCAATCGCGGATCGTATGCTCACTCTCAGATCCTCTGGGCGTATGGCAATGTCCTGTGGCTCACCGACTTCGGCTGCATGACGTGCTGCCTGGTCGGCGAGAATCTTTATATTATTAAATTTTAAAAAATATTTATATTAAATAAAAATTTATACTTTTTTTATTATTATAAAATAATAATAAAAAGACTGCAATAAAAAAAACAATTTTTTATTGACTTACATTTGTATAAAAGAATAAATAATAATATTTAATAAAATTTTATTAGATACAGTGCTTGCTTGTTTATTTGACAAAACATTAAAAAAAAAAATTTTTTTTAAAGAAAACTCACTTATTAAATAACTATATTATAAATAAGACATATTGAAAATAACTTGTTTTGTTATTTTACGAATATGCTATTTATTTTATATAGATTCAATAAATTTTTAATATTGTTAATATAAAAAAAAATTTATATATTGATATATAAAAATAAACACATATCAAAAAAAAATTAAAAAATCAAATTAACATTTGGATGTAAAACTTTATAACCAATAATATATTTAATATATTAAAAATTGGTATCCAAATACGTGTTTATTTATTACAATATTATAATTTTTATATTATAAAAATTATATATTTTATAAAGTAAGTTATAGAAAAAACGTAAATTTTTCTTTTACTTACATAAAAATATAAGGAATTTATAAACAAAATATTTTAACAAAACATTAATATATATAAAAAATCACAAAAATAAAGTTTTGTTATATTTCGTTAATGATCCTTCCGCAGGTTCACCTACGGAAACCTTGTTACGACTTTTACTTCCTCTAAATGATCAAGTTTGGTCATCTTTCCAGCATCATCGGCAATGTCTTTTAAAAACATTGCCGCGAACCAGTCTGAAGACTTCACTAAATCATTCAATCGGTAGTAGCGACGGGCGGTGTGTACAAAGGGCAGGGACGTAATCAACGCGAGCTTATGACTCGCGCTTACTGGGAATTCCTCGTTCATGGGGAATAATTGCAAGCCCCAATCCCTAGCACGAAGGAGGTTCAGCGGGTTACTCGGACCTTTCGGCCAGAGGAAAACACGCTGATTCCTTCAGTGTAGCGCGCGTGCGGCCCAGAACATCTAAGGGCATCACAGACCTGTTATTGCTCAATCTCGTGCGGCTAGAAGCCGCCTATCCCTCTAAGAAGAATTATTTGTACGCCGGCAGTAAAAACCACATCAAAAAACTGATGTCACTTTAGTTAATGTATCATGTTAAATATATCATTAATGCAGATTAAGTAATTACACATAGAAATTTATCCCCAAAGAAATAAAAAACATAAATGAATATTATCAATCATACATATTATAAATATATTAAAACAAAATATACAAATAACATTCAGTAACAATACAGCCGATGGGCCTTGAGATGCCGGTAATAAAGTACGTCTATTTAGTAGGCTAGAGTCTCGTTCGTTATCGGAATTAACCAGACAAATCGCTCCACCGACTAAGAACGGCCATGCACCACCACCCACCGAATCAAGAAAGAGCTCTCAATCTGTCAATCCTTCCGGTGTCCGGGCCTGGTGAGGTTTCCCGTGTTGAGTCAAATTAAGCCGCAGGCTCCACTCCTGGTGGTGCCCTTCCGTCAATTCCTTTAAGTTTCAGTTTTGCAACCATACTTCCCCCGGAACCCAAAAGCTTTGGTTTCCCGGAAGCTGCCCGCCAAGTCATCGGAGGGACTTGGGCGGATCGCTAGCTGGCATCGTTTATGGTTAGAACTAGGGCGGTATCTGATCGCCTTCGAACCTCTAACTTTCGTTCTTGATCAATCAAAACATTTTTGGCAAATGCTTTCGCTTCTGTCCGTCTTGCGACGATCCAAGAATTTCACCTCTAACGTCGCAATACGAATGCCCCCATCTGTCCGTATTAATCATTACCTCGGAAAAACTTCCGAAAACCAACAAAATAGAACCGAGGTCCTATTCCATTATTCCATGCACACAATATTCAGGCACTATTTAAATTTTAAAGCCTGCTTTAAGCACTCTAATTTGTTCAAAGTAAACGTACCGGCCCATCTCGACACTCAATTAAGAGCACCGCGATAGGATTATAATTGGGAGGCTGTCTCCATTATTTAAATTATAAAAAATAAATAACTTTAACACTTACGATAAATTATACTTTAATGTACATATTAGTATATAAAATTTAACTAGTATACTTTAAACTTTTCAAGCAAGTAAAAATATAAATAATAACTTACCATAATAATAAAAATTTAAATAAAAATACAAGTATTTATAACCATATTATACAATATATAATTTATACCTCACCACCGGTAGGACGTCCCACAAAACATGCCAGTTAAACACCGCGAGCGGTGAACCGACAGTGTAGGACACAAATTCGACTACGAGCTTTTTAACCGCAACAACTTTAATATACGCTATTGGAGCTGGAATTACCGCGGCTGCTGGCACCAGACTTGCCCTCCAATGGATCCTCGTTAAAGGATTTAAAGTGTACTCATTCCGATTACGGGGCCTCGGATGGGTCCCGTATCGTTATTTTTCGTCAGTACCTCCCCGTGCCGGGAGTGGGTAATTTGCGCGCCTGCTGCCTTCCTTGGATGTGGTAGCCGTTTCTCAGGCTCCCTCTCCGGAATCGAACCCTGATTCCCCGTTACCCGTTACAACCATGGTAGGCGCAGAACCTACCATCGACAGTTGATAAGGCAGACATTTGAAAGATGCGTCGCCGGTACTATAAAGACCGTGCGATCAGCTAAAAGTTATTCAGAGTCACCAAATTATTACGATGCACATATATTAAATATATATATAAAATTATAAAAAAAAACATAAAATATATTATAAAAATATGTTAACATCGATTGGTTTTGATCTAATAAAAGCATTCCTTCCATCTCTGGTCGGAACTCTGTTTGCATGTATTAGCTCTAGAATTACCACAGTTATCCAAGTAAATGTATGTACGATCTAAGGAACCATAACTGATATAATGAGCCTTTCGCGGTTTCACCTTAATATGGCTTGTACTGAGACATGCATGGCTTAATCTTTGAGACAAGCATATGACTACTGGCAGGATCAACCAGGGAACTGTATGTTCCAAACTTAATAAAATTATTCCAATTTAAAAAAAAAGAAATATTTTAAAAAGTTTTTCATTTATTAATCAGTATGAAATTTCTTCATAAACTGATATAAACATATAAAAATTATAACAAAAATTGAAATAAAAATAAATTTATTTCTTTTGTTTCTTTTTATATAAAAAATATTTTCTAAAACTTTTAATATTTAAAAAAATAAAAAAAAATTCTTTTTTGAAAATATTCATATTTGAATAAAAACTATTACCATATATTTTAAGTAATATAGTTTTATTGAAATAATTCAAACATTTGCTCATAACTCTTCGCTAGATTGTATGCGACAATTTTTAAATATATAAAATATATATTTATTTAACGTTCGAATAACACACTTCATTCGCGCTTGGCATGTAGTGAGTTTCTGCATTATAAATTTATTAAAAAATTTATTTTATAAAATTGTTTGTCCACATAAGAGCCTAAGGCTTAACACCTATAGCCCATGGACTTGCTTTGACATAATATAGGATAATATTAAAAAATTATAAAAATTATATATAAATGGTTTTGGGTTAATAAAAATATATGTGAATTATTAATAAAAATCATAAAAATTTTTAATAAATAAAAACACATATTTTTTTTAATACCAAAACACTTACTTTATATATTTTCATAATTTTTCGACGAAGTACCTTTACGATGTTACTATAGTAAATAAAAATTATTTGAAAATATCATCTTAACAAAAAATAATATTTTCAAAAGAACAGAACTTAGTCAAAATAAAACTATTAATGTAATGCTCTTACACACATACATAATAGCTATATATACTTTGACCGAACCGTTCATAACGTTTAAGTCAACTACACACATCGATATTTAAAAAGGTACCATAATAGTTTTGGATTTTGCAGCGTGGTAAATTTTACTTTTTTTTATATTTTTTGTTTTAATTTATTATAAAAATGATAAAAACTATAAAATATATAATTATTAATGAAGTTTTGAATGAAAATCAATGAAGTTATTAATGAAAAAATCAAAAAATACATTCTCATATACGAAGATTTCAATATTTTTACTTACATTACGTTAAAATATTTACACTAACTTGACTTATGTTTACGTATTTACAAATTTCGTATCCATTTGTATTTTAGGTGTACAATATTCATACTATATCACAAGAATCAAAATCACAAAAAATTCATATATTTCAAAATTTTTTTTCAAAACATGATGAATTTTGTTAAAATAAACGAATGTAGATTTGTTTTTTATACATAAAATTGATAGTTTAGGAGAAAATTAACATTTTGTTATTTATAATGTACGTTATAAACAACTTTTATGAAAAGTATAAAAAATCAAAAAATACATTCTCATATACGAAGATTTCAATATTTTTACTTACATTACGTTAAAATATGTACACTAACTTGATTTACGTTTACGTATTTACAAATTTAATATCCATTTGTATTTTAGGTGTACAATATTCATACTATATCAGAAGAATCAAAATCACAAAAAATTCATATATTTCAAAACTTTTTTTTCAAAACATGATGAATTTTGTTAAAACAAACGAATGTAGATTTGTTTTTTATACATAAAATTGATAGTTTAGGAGAAAATTAACATTTTGTTATTTATAATGTACGTTATAAACAACTTTTATGAAAAGTATAAAAAATCAAAAAATACATTCTCATATACGAAGATTTCAATATTTTTACTTACATTACGTTAAAATATGTACACTAACTTGATTTACGTTTACGTATTTACAAATTTAATATCCATTTGTATTTTAGGTGTACAATATTCATACTATATCAGAAGAATCAAAATCACAAAAAATTCATATATTTCAAAACTTTTTTTTCAAAACATGATGAATTTTGTTAAAACAAACGAATGTAGATTTGTTTTTTATACATAAAATTGATAGTTTAGGAGAAAATTAACATTTTGTTATTTATAATGTACGTTATAAACAACTTTTATGAAAAGTATAAAAAATCAAAAAATACATTCTCATATACGAAGATTTCAATATTTTTACTTACATTACGTTAAAATATGTACACTAACTTAATTTACGTTTACGTATTTACAAATTTAATATCCATTTGTATTTTAGGTGTACAATATTCGTACTATATCAGAAGAATCAAAATCACAAAAAATTCATATATTTCAAAACTTTTTTTTCAAAACATGATGAATTTTGTTAAAACAAACGAATGTAGATTTGTTTTTTATACATAAAATTGATAGTTTAGGAGAAAATTAACATTTTGTTATTTATAATGTACGTTATAAACAACTTTTATGAAAAGTATAAAAAATCAAAAAATACATTCTTATATACGAAGATTTCAATATTTTTACTTACATTACATTAAAATATGTACACTAACTTGATTTACGTTTACGTATTTACAAATTTAATATCCATTTGTATTTTAGGTGTACAATATTCATACTATATCAGAAGAATCAAAATCACAAAAAATTCATATATTTCAAAACTTTTTTTTCAAAACATGATGAATTTTGTTAAAACAAACGAATGTAGATTTTTTTTTTATACATAAAATTGATAGTTTAGGAGAAAATTAACATTTTGTTATTTATAATGTACTTTATAAACAACTTTTATGAAAAGTATAAAAAATCAAAAAATACATTCTCATATACGAAGATTTCAATATTTTTACTTACATTACGTTAAAATATTTACACTAACTTGACTTACGTTTACGTATTTACAAATTTCGTATCCATTTGTATTTTAGGTGTACAATATTCATACTATATCACAAGAATCAAAATCACAAAAAATTCATATATTTCAAAATTTTTTTTCAAAACATGATGAATTTTGTTAAAACAAACGAATATAGATTTGCTTTTTATATATAAAATTGATAGTTTTGGAGAAAATTTCTATTTTGTTATTTATAATGTACGTTATAAACAACTTTTATCAAAAGTATAAAAAATCAAAAAATACATTCTCATATGCGAAGATTTCAATATTTTTACTTACATTACGTTAAAATATATACATTCAATCTATTTTCCTTTACGTATTCAAGAATTTCATATCAACTTTTCATATGTAGACATACAATATCATAAGTTACAAAACCACTAAAAATTCATATATATATATATATATATATATATATATATATATATATATAAATTTTTTTTTTAAAAAAAGTATTTATTATGCTAAAAAAACACAAATAGATCACTTTTTTATTTGTAAAACTTATACTTTTCGAAAAAATTTCAATTTTGTAAAAATATATGTACGTTATTGCATTTTTTGTGTATAGTTGAAAAAGTTATCATTTACATAAGCGAAAATTACTTATAATGTGTTAAAAACATATACATTAACTTTATTTGCGTTTACGTATAGAAAGAAATTGACTTTATCTATTGAAAACTTTTATATATACTATATTATAAAGATACAAAACCACTAAAAATTCATGGGTAATTTTTCATGTTCAAGTTACCTCTGTAGTGTGTTTAGTTGGAAAAGAGTGACTTATTTAAGTCTTTTATGTGGGGTAATTTTTACATGATTAATTTACCTCTGTAATGTGTTTAGTTGGAAAAGAGTGACTTATTTAAGTCTTTTATGTGGGGTAATTTTTACATGATCAATTTACCTCTCTAATGTGTTTAGTTGGAAAAGAGTGACTTATTTAAGTCTTTTATGTGGGGTAATTTTTACATGATCAATTTACCTCTCTAATGTGTTTAGTTGGAAAAAAGTGACTTAGTTATGTCTTTTGTGTGGGGTAATTTTCTACTAAGTAATTTAATCTACTTACCTCTGTAGTGTGTTTAGTTGGAAAAGTGTAGAATAATTGAGTCTGATAATTTGGTCATTTCTATTGAATGGGGTTATTTTTTCATGTTCATTTTACCTCAATATACCTCAATAAAAGTATTAGTTGAACAATAACGGTAAAAATATTTTTTAATTTAAATAATTATTCTTATTATAATATGTAATTGAAGCGATTACTATAAGAATTTTATCTAATATTATCATTTTCCTATTCTTCCTATACTAATTTCAGTTGATGCTATTAAAATTTTCCCAAAAAATTGCCCAACTAACTCCGGTCTACCCTACTTACCTCTGTAGTGTGTTTAGTTGGAAAAGTGTAGAATAATTGAGTCTGATAATTTGGTCATTTCTATTGAATGGGGTTATTTTTTCATGTTCATTTTACCTCAATATACCTCAATAAAAGTATTAGTTGAACAATAACGGTAAAGATATTTTTTAATTTAAATAATTATTCTTATTATAATATGTAATTGAAGCGATTACTATAAGAATTTTATCTAATATTATCATTTTCCTATTCTTCCTATACTAATTTCAGTTGATGCTATTCAAATTTTCCCAAAAAATTGCCCAACTAACCCCGGTCTACCCTACTTACCTCTGTAGTGTGTTTAGTTGGAAAAGTGTAGAATAATTGAGTCTGATAATTTGGTCATTTCTATTGAATGGGGTTATTTTTTCATGTTCATTTTACCTCAATATACCTCAATAAAAGTATTAGTTGAACAATAACGGTAAAGATATTTTTTAATTTAAATAATTATTCTTATTATAATATGTAATTGAAGCGATTACTATAAGAATTTTATCTAATATTATCATTTTCCTATTCTTCCTATACTAATTTCAGTTGATGCTATTCAAATTTTCCCAAAAAATTGCCCAACTGACCCCGATCTACCCTAACCATTTCTTCTCCAATTTGCGTCTGAGTCGCTAAACTTCTTAGTTCATCAACTAAATGGTTCGGGTCATCAAAATATTCTTCTTCATCAACAGGTTTCGAATGGCCATTATGAAGGTTAGTATTTTCATCATCATATTTATTGAGTTGGATGTTGAAGGTTGTTCCTTTTCTTCTGAATTTTTATCTTCTTGTTCTTCATCCTTTGCGCATGCGTTCTGAAGCTCTTTGATCATTAATATGTCTAGTGCAGTTTGTAAGAGACCAGCCACTTTTGGAGTAAAACTTGTTTCTTTGTAGTTATCAGGCGATGGTAAATGCTTTTGTTCATCAGATCGATTATCTTCGACATTTACCGATTGTAGAATATTATGCGAGTTTTTTAAAGCGTGGAATTTACTTCTGATTGCTTCTGCTGCAGCCATCATACTTTCATCAAAAGTATTCAAGTTTCTTTTGGATAGATCTGTATCATTCTCGTGTTGATTTTGAAATACTGGTGCTTTACTTCCTTTGCTTCAATGTCATTTCCTGCTTCAAAACTATATTCGGTTTCATTATCCTCATTTTCATCATTAGATTTTGACGATTCACTTTGTATTGAAAGTCTCTTCTTCTCCGCGCTGTTCACTTGTGTCCCATTATTTACCGACTGATTAGTGGTATATCCAAACTGATTATTTGCGATCTGGTCATTATTGTTTGTTTGATGTTCCTCAGCATTTGAACGCGTATGCACTCTTCTTTTCATATGACGTAAAAGAGAATCTCTCCGCGAAAATGTCTTATCACAACGAATACACTCAAACATTTTTGATAGATGTGAATAGTTTGATTTACAGCATAAGACTGATTAGTTTTTATGTCGACTTGACTTTATATAGTATAGCCAGAGCAGAATTGACGTAAAGTAACGCCAACATCAAAAATACACCAAATGATACCAAAAAATACACCAAATTACACCAAAATGATACCAAAAATACACCAAAATACACCAGCAATACACCAAATATACACCAAATTACACCAAAAATACACCAAATAACACCAAAATTACACCAAAATTACACCAAATAACACCAAAAATAAACCAAAATTACACCAAATATACACCAAAAATACGCCAAATATACACCAAAAATACACCAAGTAACACCAAAATTACACCAAAATTACACCAAATAACACCAAAAATACACCAAATAACACCAATAATACACCAAATAACACCAAAAATACACCAAAAATACACCAAAATACACCAGCAATACACCAAATATACACCAAATTACACCAAAAATACACCAAATAACACCAAAATTACACCAAAATTACACGAAATAACACCAAAAATACACCAAATATACACCAAAAATACGCCAAATATACACCAAAAATACACCAAGTAACACCAAAATTACACCAAATTTACACCAAAATTACACCAAATAACACCAAAAATACACCAAATAACACCAAAAATACACCAAAAATACACCAAATAACACCAAAAATACACCAAATATACACACAAAATACACCAAGTAACACCAAAATTACACCAAATTTACACGAAAATTACACCAAAATTACACCAAAAACACACCAAAAATACACCAAATTACACCAAAAATACATCAGATAACGCCAAAATTACACCAAATTGACACCAAAATTACACCAAAAATACACCAAAAATACTCCAAATTACACCAAAAATTCACCAAAATTACACCAAAACCCACCAAATGCTCCAAATGACCCCAAATGACACCAAAAATATACCAAATTGACGCCAGTTCTGCTCTGGCTATACTATATAAGATCAGGTCGATATAAAAACTAATCAGTCTTATGCTGTAAATCAAACTATTCACATCTATCAAAAATGTTTGAGTGTATTCGTTGTGATTAGACATTTTCGCGGAGAGATTCTCTTTTACGTCATATGAAAAGAAGAGTGCATACGCGTTCAAATGCTGAGGAACATCAAACAAACAATAATGACCAGATCGCAAATAATCAGTTTGGATATACCACTAATCAGTCGGTAAATAATGGGACACAAGTGAACAGCGCGGAGAAGAAGAGACTTTCAATACAAAGTGAATCGTCAAAATCTAATGATGAAAATGATGATAATGAAACCGAATATAGTTTTGAAGCAAGAAATGACATTGAAGCAAAGGAAGATAAAGCACCAGTATTTCAAAATCAAGACGAAAATGATACAGATCTATCCGAAATAAACTTGAATACTTTTGATGAAAGTATGATGGCTGCAGCAGAAGCAATCAGAAGTAAATTCCACGCTTTAAAAAACTCGCATAATATTCTACAATCGGTAAATGTCGAAGATAATCGATCTGATGAACAAAAGCATTTACCATCGCCTGATAACTACAAAGAAACAAGTTTTACTCCAAAAGTGGCTGGTCTCTTACAAACTGCACTAGACATATTAACGATCAAAGAGCTTCAGAACGCATGCGCAAAGGATGAAGAACAAGAAAATAAAAATTCAGAAGAAGAGGAACAACCTTCAACATCCAACTCAATAAATGGGGGAGCTAAACGTTTCAAATATGATGATGAAAATGCTAACCTTCATAATGGCCATTCGAAACCTGTTGATGAAGAAGAATATTTTGATGACCCGAACCATTTAGTTGATGAAGTAAGAAGTTTAGCGACTCAGAAGCAAATTGGAGAAGAAATGGTTAATACTATATGTAATTTAATGGAAAGGAGTCATATTATGAGTCAGATGTTATTGACGAGTCACGAAGTATGTATTTTGAGTAATTCTTTGTATGAATTACTTGATCTTGTATAGCTAGCATGAATCCTTCAGTCTCCGGGAAAAGACTTCCTTGACTCAACCAGGCGTGCGACGCTGCTTTGTCGACGTTACTCTGATTAAGATCATGTGGATGTCTCCCATGTAAAGGCTTCCGAATCCATTGCTGAATTTTGTCCTCCTTCGTGACTAAAGGGCAAAAACTATCTGGTATTTCTGTGTGTGAGAGGTTTAATGGTGTGTATGCCTTGTTGGCTTGGATTATTGCATTGTGTAAGTGTAATGTGTGTGTTTTGGTGTAAAGGTATTCTCGAAAGTTATGAACCTGTTTATTATGCATGTTCCTTATGTCTATAAGGCTCCGACCTCCTTCGGCTCTTGGCAGCGTCAGTCGTTATATCGCTGCTTTGGGATGATGAATTCGGTATTTGGTCATAAGGACGCGGTGATCTCGATGTTTGTAAAGTCCGTATGCGTCCATTTGATTACCCCAAATGAGTACGTTAGCACTGGAACAGCGTAGGTGTTAATTGCTTTTATGGTTTTTTTTCCATCAAGGTGGGTGTTCAGTAATCTCCGTACATGCGTCAAGTATTGCTGTATCAGATGTTGTTTTACAGCGCTGTGATCTATACGTTCATTCTGATTGAATCTGAGATACCGGTACGATTCTTCATCGTCCATGGGCTGCATAACAGACTCTGGTTCAAGTTCGAATGCGACCGCATCTCGTTTTTCCCCAGAACGACACTGTTCGATATTTATCGATTCCGAATTCCATACAGAGGTCTCGTGAAACCTCCTTAGAAATTGATGTTTAGTAACTGTAATTGATGTTTAGTAGTTGCATAGATTTTTATATTATCCATGTACATCAGATGTGAAATGGTATAGCGCGAATTCTTTTGCGTACCTACATTGTAACCGTATTTGGTTTCATTTAACAGGCGAGAAAGTGGATTCATTGCGAGACAAAACCATAATGGACTCAATGAGTCGCCTTGGAATATGCCGCGTTTTACTTGAATAAGATCGCCTGCTGTTTTTTCGTTATCAATACTCAAATGTAAGGTCGTTCGTCAATCGGACATGATCGTTCCAAGGAAGTTCACGATACTTGGGTGTATTCTGTACAGCTCCAATACTCTCCGTAACCAGGAGTGCGGCACCGAATCAAATGCCTTTTTGTAAACAATAAACGCTGTGTACAGGTTACGTTGTTTCCCTTTCGCTTGTTCCAGTACTACGGAGTCAATCAGAAGTTACTCTTTGCAATCTTGTGACCTCTTTCGACATTTGATCTTTTCTGCCAGACAGGACGTCAAACTCTTATACATGTAGGCGATAGGCCTATAATTGTGGATATTGTGGTACAGTAGGGTGTGACTATAACTTAACATGGCTGACTATACATTAATTGCTACAGAGTTAAATAAATTAAAAAAGTCTGAAATAATTGATTTTATTTTAAAAAAACAAATTCCGAAGGAACAAATAAATAATAGTGTTTTGTTAAATTTATTAAATTCAATCTTTAAACAGAATGAACGTAATAATGACGAAGTGTTGAATGATACGGAAACAAAATTTAACCTTCAAAATGACAATGACAGTAATCTAATTGTTCAGATAAATTTACAACGAGAAATTATTAATGAAATTAAAGATAAAAATCAAGTGTTACTAGAAAACATTGTGCTACTTAAAGAAAAACTAAATAACGTTAATAGTGACGTTAAACCAGGGAATGAAAAAAATAAAAAATCGCCAGAAAATAAAGTGAAAACAAACGAACACATAACTAGGAAATATTCCGAAGTTATTGTAGGAAATAACAGAGGAAATAATAGTAATTCAAAATCCCCTGGAGATCTACAAGAAAATCCAGTAAATGAAGTACAAGTTGCTACAAATGAAGTCAATGATGGTTTCAAAACGGTATCGTATAAGAAACCCAAAATCATAAGGGGCACTGCGAGTGAATGTGACTTTCAAGCAGGTGAAAGAAAGTTATATTTATATATTGGAAGGGTTAAAAAAGGCACTCAAGTGAAAAAGGTCGTATCCCATCTTAAGAAAAAATTTCCGACATCGGAATTTAACTGCGAATTATTGTCTGATAAAGGCACAAACTCTAGCTTTAAGTTAGAAGCACCAATGACGTTATCGAACGAATTATATGATCCAGCATCTTGGCCGGAAAATGTCATTATAAAGAAATTTTTTCAGCCCCGAAGATCAGCAGTTTTTGAATAGAAAAACAAATCCAGTTAATAAATTTGGAATTTTAAGCTTAAACATTAGAAGCTTAAAAAATAAGATGGAAGAATTAGAAA